>OX381687.1:12400000-13000000 GCA_947462355.1 Caradrina kadenii | reverse complement strand
AGGTTTATTTGTTCCATTAGGAATTACGCAGTAGCAGCTCGGAGTTTTGTGCCCGGTTAATTGCAATAGGCTCGCCCCCTATTGCATTGGACTTAAAACATGCCGGCGAACTGTGGGCGTACATTGGTACACCTCTGCCTAACCCTTCGGGGAATACAGGCGTGATGGTATGCACATAATTGTCATTATTCAGTCTGAAGACTGATGAAGAACTGCTGCACGTAGGTCTACCCTAAGCATTACAACAGGGCCCGGTGCTATGGCTACCCTATCCAGAGAGTTATCGCGACCCTTATAATATTCTCCGGACTGTATTTCACAGCGGTCAATCTCAATGAAGACTAGCCAAGCACGTAGAAGATATTGTGTACAAGTGTGTGCAAACACGGCCACTCCCTCTCCCTTAATTCTCATAGTTCGATGGGATGGCAATCCAACACGACCTGATTGAGTTCCGGCGCAACAACTTTACGTGCTTTTGAAGGCAAAGGGATGTACTTCCAAACTCCGGGCTGCTACTGAGAAAGACACAGCTGTACGTATGGCAGTAGTCACCTGTACCTTATGAAAACCCTCCACTTATAAGACAAGCCTGGAGGTCTACCAACTTCTCCTACCCTCTTAAACAAGTATTATTTTAATATCTCAGTTGGATTCTCAACTCTCGGTACTTAGCATAGCGTATTAATTGAATTAAAACTCACCAATCGATGTTTCGTATGAATATCATGTGACATAAGTATCTTTTCCTCTCGGCCGTCATCAACCAGGAGTGAGATCTTCTGTATCCTCTGAGCATCGCTTAACATATCCGTAGTTACTTCCAGTTGGTAATACGAGACTTCTACGCCGAATAAATCGAGCTGGCAGTACGTGCCTAGCTCGGCAAATTCTAATAGAATATCGTCTTCCACCAGTGTGCCTGAAAGTTAACATAACATCAAGTCTTTTCTGCATCTTGATTATAGTTGCAAGCAGATTATTTTGAACTTCTGCTGCAAGGCTTGCAATAATGACATTACGAAGTTTTTGTTAAGTATATTACTAGCATCGTTCGTAAGTAGATTGTTACTAACTCTATGGGTCTTGGTACTTGAAATAAATAATTTAATTTTAATTCATTCCCCCAGGGGTTAAGAATAGGTGCAAAGTGCATCATCAGCATCACGTGGGCGGTTGAGCACAAATCCGGACTACGGGCTGTGCTACTGAGAAATTCCCGATGGAAAAATCGCAACACTGCAGGTCTGACGAGCCTTTAACCAAAAACCTTAAGCTCAGCAGCCAAGCTTGCATCCAGTAGACCGACGAGACAGTCAAAATTTAATATTTAATCCTCTATTGCAAAGTAGGTAGGAGGGCATTTAACGAATTGTATCAAGTCGAAAAGTAATGGATTGTCAAGGAGTTAATCAGTCAGAAAGTTGGAGCTTCCAAACAATATTTTTCTAAATAAGTAACGTTACTTACGGTCCAAATGTGACATAACGACTTTGTCAGCGGAACCACCGGCCTCGAGGTAAAGGCGGATGATCTCGAAGGGAGCCTCCTTATGTCTGTGAGGGTGGAAGCTCACTCCACAACCAACCTGCGGCTGTAGCTCCCCGGCAGCCTGAATGGCTCTACGTTCAAAATCTATAAGTATTACATAGGCCTTATTTTACCGATGCTAAGTAGACACAGTGCTAGAGGCGAGGACTCCATACACCTCGATTCCTACCGGATTTTCATCAGAATATCGGGACAACAGTTACAAAAATGGCACAATCATTAGTGTCTACTATACTTATCTAAATAATAATCACACTGCATGTATTTTATATAAAGTTGGTGAACTGAAAGCATTATGAAAACGCCTATAGGTTTTGCCTACAATTTTAATCACACCAAGTACTAAGCAATTTTTGCCTCGGTTTTCCTCTTATGGTAATGGACCGTTCGCCACTGCACAGCGCAGTGTAGCAACATTGATACCATGCAGGGCAACAGCACGCCCATGTAAGGCTCTACCAAGTCGAATACTGACCTCTCAATGGCCACACACTGGCGATCTCTCCCATAAAACCGGCCTTAACATCAGGGTGTTTTACGCAGCCCTTCGTCAGTTCCTGCAGCATATGATTGTACACATCTTCTGTGGACTGTCGCAAGGTGTCGCTGCTCTGCAAGTCTGCAATGTAGTGTCCTGTGCCGGCCACGATGTGGACGTTGCTCGCTTTCGATACGTTCTGATAGAACGACAAGTGCCGGTTGATACCTTCTGTTGTGTTTTCCACAATGGTACCTAAGGAAATTATGAAATGAAAGGACATTTTTACACAGTACTACCACTACTGTACTTACTTTATTTGAACAATAGCTAAATTAGAAGCCTTAACGGTATTAGGATTTCGTCAGGTGGTGACGGAAATCGATTCAGCAAAGTAAAGGGTATCATATACAGATCTGTAACACCTCAGTCTTGTAGACGCTAGTGACCACTTAACATAAGATCACACAGTTACCTAGTTTACCATCTCTACATAGTATAAAACAAAGGCGCTTCACGCCGTCTGTCCCTTGTGCGGTTAGGTCTTTTAAACTTCACAATGGATTTGAATACGGTTTTCATTAATAGATAGAGTGATTCAAGAGGAAGGTTTAGACGTATATAACATCACGCTACGACCAACAGGAGTTCAGCAGTAACCAAAGACGTAACTGAAGGCGGGTGTCACAGCAGCGTATCTAAATAGCTAGTCTAAAAATATAAAGAAACTTACCTCCGCCAGCACTTTTGTATTCAACAACATCGTGTATGACTGCGTGTTGTGCGTGATAATCATCCAGTTTCAAGTTAAACCTCGAGGAGTATGGGTATTGTCTCACGAAGCCAATTGTTTGGAGAGCTAGTTCGGGGGTAAATTTCTCAGCCAGTGCTGTGGGCGGTTGTCTGTAGAAGTACTCGAAGTTCATAGCCAGGTGCTCGTGGGTTAACGTGCGACCTAGCTCCGAAGGGCTCACATCTCCGAGAACTGAAACGATAATGATGAACTGATGATGAGATAGATTGATAGAAAGACATAGAGATGTACCTCTCTACACGGTAGAAGGGGCGTCTTGACAGTAAGTCAAGACGCCCCTTCTACCGTACTAATTATCAGCTCTAAAACGTCAGCTGTTCCATACATTATGATCGTGTAGGTGTACCTCGTGTATAGAATAGATGGTGATTGTTTTGAATCCTACCTACCTACTTAACCGACGAAAAATGACAACGCTTAGGGGTCTAGACTTATAAACTAAATCCATGGTAAAAGATTTTGTTACAATTTTACTTACATTGCACCAATTACGGGTTTCCTATTATCAGAACAGATAATTTACCTGCTATCATCAGTTTGTTTAGATCCTGTAAATTACGGCACAAAACTGAAAAGTTAACGTATAACAATCATTCAAAAAATAAAGAACAAACAAGCATACATAACCTTTTTTGAAGTCGGTTAAAAACTATTGTAACTTCATCTCAGTGCGTGATTGTACTTACGTACGAGCAAGTACGCATCGCGAGACCGAGTAAGGCCGTACCTAGGCTGCCTTCTCAAACCAAATCGATTCCAAGGACTCGCCCACCGCCAGCCCGTATCGATTCTTTCGAGACGAACTATGTATGTTTCATTACTTAAATTCTTTTTGGTGACAATCTGACGATTCACTTCTTCCCACGACGACAACGCATCGGGCAATGCAGGCTAATAGGCACTCTGCCTACCCTCTTTCCTATTGCGGTACCATAGCGTCGACAAAATCGTCATTGTTATCTCAAAACAAATGAGTCTAAAATCTTGGACGACCAAATATTGACGAGGGATAATGGAGACCTAGCTACTTTCCTAGTTTATCCCACTTTCCGAAGGATATAAAACATTTACAGCAAGTAGAAAAATAACAATCAGAGTTGCAAAATCTGGCACCTAAGTATAAATAAGAAAAATAATTGTAGGTACTTACCGGTCTGCACTATTGAAGTCATGTTGAAGAGAAAACTGTCTGCTCTGCTTACCGAACAACAGTAGAATGTATGTTGTTTACTGTTCCTATCACAACTTATCAATGCAAATACATACCTACATTAAATTATTTAATTGATGATAATTTAGAGAGATATGTGCTCGTCTGTTGACATATTATGCGCAAGCTCATTCTTTATTGATCTTATATTGTTTATTTAGCAAATAGTGTACTTTATAGAGACAAATTATATGTAGCAGGTTACTATAACCACAACTGGATATATCTGTAGTAAACGAGGTCATGTTTACGGAGCAAAATATAGCCAGAGCTACCACACTTAAAATACAAGTATCTTTGTGGTACGATTTGTCTCCCAATATACTGCGTATAGTGGAACGCAATGAGCGCCAAATTCAAGATTGTCACCATTGCTATAGCGACGAGAGTTGTTTATGAGAGACGATCGCTATCAACGTTTTCCTCTCATTAATTCTAAACAAAATGCCTATTATAGTAAAAGATTTTACTTGGTCTCAGAGTAATAATACAATCCACATTAGAGTGCCGTTAAATCCTGTCCGACATGAAAAAGTTGATCTATTCCCAACTGATAAATATATCAAGGCAAACTTCAGTCCGTTTTTGTTCGAAGTGTTTCTCCTTCATGACGTCAATGTAAAGAAAAGCCAATGCTTTGTAAAAGACGATTTAATTATTTTTGATTTAATGAAGAATGAAGAAGTAACTTGGGAATGTTTGGAAAAGGACCTAACAAAGGATGAGAAAAAGAAGATGAGGCAAGAAATTATCGAGAAATGTCAGGAAGAAGCAAAGCAAGAGTCAGAGGACAGAAGAATAAGAAAGTCTAATTTGGACAGGTACTCAGTCCAACAGGCAATGGAAATAGACAATCAACTGCACAACTTGATGGATTCCAGGCGGGACTCGGAAAGAAAAAAGGCAATGGACGAGTTAGAAGACTGGAGAGTTTGCCAGGTTCCTGCCATTAAGGATAAAGTGGAAAACAACGTAACAGCTCCGCAACAAGAAGGGAGAGGTGTAGAAATTGTTGTACTACCTCCAGACGAAGAAAAAAGTGTTGAAGATGAAAATAAACAAGAGAAAGCAAATAAAGAAGTTACGCAAACAAAATCAGTTCCTACAGTGCAGAAACCTCTAAGAAAACTTAACAAGACTCCAGTCAGGTCTGAGTATGTTGAGAAGAAGAAACAGGAGACGGCTAAGAGAATACTTCCAAGGTTGAGGCAGAAAATGGAATTGGAGGTTAAACATACGCCTCGGTCTTTCCCCACGCCCAGTAGAGAGTCGTCTGCTGCTGAGGAACAGGCTTGGTTGAAGAATATAACACTGGCTAGACGAGCGACTGGTAAGGAAATTGTAATAATATTATCAGCCATTTATGGTCCACTGCAGGCCAACGGCATCTTCTCATTCAGACGGATTGGTAATATAGTAGCCGCCACGAATCGTGAACACAAACGTCAAGTTCATGTTTGGGTTTTGGGTTCCTTTCTGAGTTTTTTGGGTCACCAACGCTGCACGCGATTATAGTTCGTCTGCCGGACCGACCGATCGCGTGCAGCGTTGCCGCCTGGCTACGTCCAGGTACGTCCAGGTTTCCTCTCGATGTTTTTCTGCACCAGTGTCTAGATAAACATAGAAATTACGTAAGAAATTCAAAAGGTCACATTGGTAATAACCCGGTATCGAAGATAAAGAGCATGAGAGAGCACTCAATGTAGCATTACGACAAACAAGGAAATAACCTTTAAATTAAATAAAAACTGAACAAGTGGAAGTATAGTTCAGTTGTTTCGGTTTACCTTTCACGCTGTTTATACCGTTTAGTTAATGTTAATCAAAAGTTTATATAAGTGGAAACTTGTAATTGGCGATCTTTTACATATTACTTCCTACTGTTCAAATGTATTAACTGTAAGTTTTCTTAAAAGCAATAAAATAAAATAAAATAGCAATAAGGTTTCCGTATGGGCAACTTCTACGAAATGCTTTTTGAAACTCCATATTTAAAATTGACCTAAGTTAACAATTAATTTGCAGGATTCATGTCCGAGGACCTTCGGCCGGAGGAGCAGGATCCTCAGTGGTGCAAGGCGAAGGGTGACGAGTTTTTCAAAAATGGCAATTTCCTCGGAGCCGTCAGCGCTTACACTCACGGCATCACATTGTCTGACAAACTGCCCAGCCTGTTTGCCAACAGATCAGCGACGCATTTTGCACTTGGCAATTTTAATAAATGTGTAAGTAAATAATTTTGGGGTTCCACGAAATTCATGAGGGTTGAGCGGGGCGGTGGGTTCGGTTCTTCATTTTCAATACAAACGTTATCAAAGTTTGTGAAGGAACCAACACTAAAATATAAAAAAAAATGTGCTGTTCGATACAAAAACGTAAAGAACCCTTGAAAATAGCACTTTCTTTATAATACTCGTAGGTTGAACAGAAACATTTTCTTAATAAAGAAGTAACTCGATTTAACTTTCTAGCTTACCGCCTAATGAATCTATCGTATTTTCAGGTCAACGACTGCTCCACAGCCCTAGATCTCATGAAGCCACCTTGCGAGAGTAACCGACGCAGTCGTGCGAAGTGCATCGCCCGCCGCGCAGCCGGACTCGCCCGTATGGGGTACCTGAACAAAGCTATAGACGAAATGAAGGCGGCCGGCAAACTGCTACCGGAAGACGAAACGATCCAGAAAGATATCTATGACATGGAAAGGGCTTGGGAACAGAATCCCGATTCTGATTAACGTAATATTAATACCAGCCTATTATTGTCCCACTGCACGGCAAAGGCCTCTTTCTCCTTCAAGACGGATTGGAGATACTAATTTACAAGTCCAGATTTCCCCACGATGATTTCCTTCAACAGTGTCTGTGGTGATGACGAGAATTTTTATTATTAGCTTATAATGCCCACCTCACTTCTGGGAAAAAGTTTCCACCAAATCTTAATCCTAATCGCAGGTATTCTTTGCTTGTGCCACATCTAACCAGGAACACGTTTACTGAAGATATAACAAAAAAATAAAACAAAATGTTACAACAGTTACAGTATAATTATTCGGAATAAAATTATAATACATTAACTGAATGCATTTTACTCTTCAACAACTTTTTTGGGTAGACCAAGGTTTTTAAGTAGAGCATGTGGTGAGGGATCCCTTCCTCGGAATCTCCTGAATACCTCACTGGGGTGGCAACTGCCTCCTACTGCCAAGAATGTGTCTCTATACCTCTTCCCCACCTCCAGAACGTCCTGGTCGCCTTTCTTCGCTTCTTCAAATGCACTGTAGATATCTGCAGCTATCATTCTGGACCACAAACGACAATAGTATGCACTGCCCCACTCCTCGGAGAAGATTTTAGTAAATGAAAGGGGATGAGAGTCATACTTGTCAAAAGGTAATGCGTGGTATTTCGGCCATATTTCCCGCACAATATCTCTCCAGAAAGCTTTTTTGGTATGCAGTTCCAGGTCAAGCTTGGATAGGTACAGCTCTTTGCACAGGTTGTACCCTGACATGTGACCTCTGATGTTCTGGAGGTTCTTCACAATTTCATCTGGTAAAAGCTCACCTGTTTCACAATGGCTACTCACTGATCTGATAGTTTCTGGATCGTACAGCCAGTGTGTCATCACCTGGCCACAAACCTCAGCAGCATCCCATTCCACATTAGACAGTCCAGCTACCTCAGAGTAGTTAGCTTTGGTAAGTAAATGACGAAGTGAATGACCAAATCTTTGGAACAGTATGGCAACCTCATTGAACGAGAGTAAAGAAGGTTTGTCATTATGTGGAGGTTGGAAATTAAATATTAATGCAGATAATGGAGTGGTGGCGGTGGTTGCGCACTTGTTTCTAATGGCAATATGCCATCCAGCATCATCATAAATGCGTATTTTCTGGTCCTGACGTGCATATGGGTCGAGGTAAAAGTTAGCGACAGGAGCGGCACTAGATTCGTCATACACATCATAGAACTTGACGTCCTTGTCCCAAGTATGAGGACCTGTTCGCTCCACAATCTGAATATTAAACAATTTGCTACACAAATTGAAAAGACTACTAATTACTCTGGCTAGAGGGAAATATTCTCTTATTTTTTCTTCATCAAAATTATACAGTGACCATTTTTGTTTTCTTTGCCAATACGGTATGTCCCAGTGTTCTAATTTGTCATCAAAGCCTCTTTCCTGTGCATATCTTTGTAGCAATTCAATTTCAGCATCTTGCATTGATCTAGCACTTTCTAGCAAGCTGTCTAGAACATTGTTGACATTTTCAACCGAGCCAGCCATCTTAGTCTCCATGCTCATATCACCGTAAGTTTCATAACCAAGTATGGACGCTTGTTCTCTTCGTAGACTCCTTATATTCTCTAGATTTGTAGCAGTCTCAATTTCTTTATTGACGTAGTTGGAGCATCTTTGTACATGTGCTTGCCAAGAATTCCAACGTAGTTCTCTATCCGAACAGTACTGCATGAATGGTTCATAGATATGGGGTTGTAGAGTTATTTTCCAGGGTCCTTTAGTAGGGTCGGGTCCTACTGCCATAGAGCAGAGTAAAGTTTCTGGGAATTCTCTCATAATACTAGGATCTGTTATGGTACTCGTGAACACTTTATTTGCAATATTGACTTTGTCTCTAAACATCTGCCTCTCTTTCTGTAACCCTGACAGGATATTATTTAACCTTTCCCTTTTGATGCCTTTCACATCTAAACCGTTTAGCTTACCTTCTAAAATGTACTTGTCAAGGAGCCTCTGTTCTTCATCGGTAAGTTTTTTAAGGCGGTTCTTTTCTGTGACGGCTGCTTGGAAGATAGGAATGCTGTTGAATTTCGTTGAGCGAGCTTTATATGCTCTCTCGTGTATTTGGATGTATGACTTTGTGGGCATAAGCGAACTGTTTCCAAGGTACAGCGTCTTTGCCATGCCCCATGTGAGTTCTAGTTGGGAATCTAGCTTTTCCAATGGCTGAAATACTTCAGTGAAAGCATTTTTACAATCCTCTGATGCATGTTCAATCTGTCTGACTCCATTTTCATACTCTAGACTCTGTTTGCTGATTGTTGCTATACATTTTTCGATTGATATGTCATTGAACTCTGGTAGTCCGTTTTCTGACAGTAGAGTATTTTCTGCATCTTCACCTATTTCTGGGATACTGTAAAAGAGATGACTGACATCGTATCAATAGCTTTAGACAAGACATTCCTGTTTATGTAATAGTGTGCTTATCTATCAATACCCTGGATTTAACTTTTATTACGTAAATATAATGCTTTAGTACCAGCGGCTGAGAGATTAATTTACATGCAAAAAATCCCAACATTTTCTAATGAGAGTTTCAATGGGACACATAGAACTATGTCATACCGAAACAGAATTAGTAGATTCCATATTTGAAAACATTTTAATTCATTTATTTAGAGATAAATTAATTCATACAGATAGTGAAATAAAAATCAATGTTTCCGACTACTCACAGGACGACGTATCCAGCGTTGCGTTTATTTTGATAAAGGTGACGTTTAACATTTCGAGCAATTACACTTGTACGTAAAAACGATAAAGCCATAATTATAAAATTATTAAAGGTACGTTTATTTCATCAAATAATATTTATTTCATAATCCAAAAGCCGCACATTGATTAAGATTTCTGACATTGTCATTTGTGACAGCTGATTTATATATCCATTTTTCATAGACGCGAAAATAAAATAAATCTTCAAATATCTATGGGTCTGCTTTCGGATACACTAAAAGTTATAACATTCCATGGCCGCAGAATTTTCTTCTTTTCAGCATGTCGATAGAGTAATAGAATAGATAATTAAAAAAATTATCCAACATAATTAGGAAAGCTATTCCATAGATCTCCACTTCCCACCCCCGTGGTTGGCTAGTAAAACCAGTGACCCTGGCTAGGTAAGAAAAGTTAATTATCCATTGTTACAAAAGTTCTTTGTAATTAGGTTAACATACAGTATAAAAACGGTAACAATTAGCGGTACGCATTTCTAGTAAAAACAGTGGTGATTCTGGACGCCACAGTTGGAGTTTTAGTTAGAATCTAATGTAGGTTTGATTGCAATTAAAGCAAAGAGCCTTTTTACGTTTGACTTATATTATGTTTAATATTAAAAAGCATGTACAACGTTATGGTTTAACAATAATAAAATCTACTTTTTCACTGTCTTTTTCAATAACTGCGGTAATATTATCTTCTAAGGATACGCTGACCATTTGACAAGAACACAAGGCATTGCATGTGTTACAATTATGTTGTTCCAAGATGGTTTCATTTCCTTCATGCTTCGAATTGATTTCTTTGACTGGTGGATTGCAACAGAAATCGGTATCGAGGCCCATTTTCTCGCCGTCTTCTAAAGTTTGAGGTAAGTGCTGATTCAGGGTTTCCGGCAACAGTAAACTTGCTATACCTCCTGCTACTAATAGGGCACCCATAATAATTAATGGAAGTACCATTATGTCCGAGCCCTGAAAATATAAAAAAAAAACTGAATGACGGGCTGAGCAAATATTGAGCGTATTAATAGATGATACTGCAGTTATATTACAGTACGCGTACGTTAATACGACACAGAATTTTGAAAAGTGACTTCACACAGGCTTAACTGAAACCAGTATCCTGCCCAAACCGAACTTGTTCCAAAACTCTACGTGTAATTAACGAACATGTACTGTAGGTAAATAGCTAAGTACATAAGTACCTCATTATATTTTGTTTGATACATTACCAAATAATTGACGAGTGGTATAAAAATAGGGCCCAGCATGCCGAGTACGGAGCTGAGGCTCATGCCGAGGCCCCTGACCACCGTCGGATATAATTCGGATGCCATTAGTGGTAATACTACGAAAGAGGATGAAATACCCATCTTGCCAACGCAATACAAAGCTAGAGTTACGTAGGTTTCTGAAAAAAATAAAGGTCTTTAAGTTTATATCATTATTTATAGCATAGGGGTGTCCCTCAGTCGTGTATAATAACAATAATATTCTCCACACAGAATTTCGGTCCACATTACGATTGGCCGCCATGCACCCTGTGCACAAACACAAATGAGCTCCCTCTTTCCTCACTCTCATAGTCTATACAACCAGGTAGAGTTCAGGAGCAGAAACAACGGCTTTACATGCTTTCCGTGACACGGGGGTGTTACGCTAACAACTGCCATACCTGACCCCCAGGTCAGGGGTCTGGTTGGTTTGGGATCGATTCCCAAATCGAACCCAGAATCCTACGCTTAATAGTCGCGCCCGTATAGGTACCTACTGATCTTACACATAAATGAGTTACCAACCGTGTTGCACCAAAAACGTTGTCAAACATGCAACACCTCCGACAACCATGCTCATGCACAAAGTCCATCTTCTTCCAAGCCTCTCCATGGACGGCCACAGGAACAAATAAGTGGGCAGCTCCACGATCCCGGCCAGAAAGAAGTTTAAGAACTCGTCTCCTCCCAAAACAGGAGCATAATAAGACAGGCCAACATATACACTTGTGTTTGTAAACCATATAAATGTGATTATAATAGTTTTCTTCCTCAGGTTAGGTGTCCTGAACAGGTCTAAGATGCCATATTTTCTGGTTTTCGTCTTTTCAATGTCCTGTTTCAATTTGTCCGTCTGGTATTTTCGATGGAGTTGCACCATGTAGTTTGCGGGCAAGGATTTGCCGTTAATCCTGTGAAATAAATCCTTTATATAAATTTTATGAGAATTTTCATACGGATACCTAATGATTTCTATAGTCAAATAACGAAAAAAATATCGGAATCAGACTAGCAGTTTCGAATATTATTGCGTTATGTAAACCAACAAACTCTTCAGTTTTTTTTTTATTATTGGTATAAAAATATTTTTTCCTAGGTAACTTTACAGCGTATTTTCACAAATGGTTTTTTTAGAACTTTGGTCAAAATAATATTTTGAATCTAATCTGACCTGGCCATATTTCTTAAGATAACTTCAGCTTTCTCGAACTCTCCTCTTGCTAGTAGCCATCGAGGGCTTTCTGGCATTGGCCAAAGGTATAGGAAGAAGCAGACAAAGGGCAGCGTGGTAGCCAACGCTAGATGGCGCCAGTCTCTCACTAAGTAGACCACGCCAGCCAGTAAAATCAGGCCCGTGGAATATGCGATGTTCGACAAAATAGTGCAGAGCGTTCTGCTTCGTGGCCCCACCAGTTCTATGGCTAGAAGTTGGAATCAAGTGTTAATAAAGTCAAGTCAACATCATATTGTATATTAAGATAATGTTCTTTTTAAAAGTTTCTTGGGTACCCTTGGACTTGAACTTTTTGCTATTTGCCAAGACAATGGTTATAGTTAGGTACTTACTCTGTGAGTGTAATTGTTACGGCTCTCAAAGAAACTATACAGGTTTGTGACTTTATGTTAAAGTCGGTGGTTTTGGGTTAGTAATAGGGTTTTGTGGGCACTGTTGGCCTACGGTAATACATTTTTATGGTGTTGCTATTAAAACAAAGTGTGGACTTAGTTACCTAAAACATAAGGTGTGGTCATAATTGCGGGGACAGTAAACCCCACACCAAATCTATAGATGCACCATATCACGTAGTTCTGAGCGAAGGCAGTAGCAACTCCGAAGATACACTCAATTAGGAGGTAGATGAAGAAGGAGGGTTTCCTTCCGATAGTGTCTTGGAGGTAGCCGAAGATGTAGTTGCCAATGATTCCCCCAACAGCCAGGAGGACTAGGCCGAGAGTTGGGTAGAAGTCCCCGTTGCAAACCAGGTTCCACTGTTATGATGTAAAATTATACTGTTTATCAAATTAAAGCTTTTTAATATGGGTGGTCGCTGAAAGAACAAGCCTGGAATTTGAGAAAAAAAAATACAAGTATTTCTTAGTAGACAAATTGCTGAACAACAGAGAGGCAATTATACTAACGTTTAGAAACGATTGCAATCTGAAATGCCTCCTTTATTTTTTACATTGATTGTCACTAAGATAAGATTGCACCTAGATTTTTAACGCTTTTAATTAGTAGAATTGGTCTTCAGGCCTTATTTAAGTCATTGGGAGTGCCTCGTTGATCTATGTGTAAGAGCTACCGGTGAACGTGCGGTCCTTGATCTGATTCTCAAGTCCAGCAAATGTTATAACAATGAATTTCTATTGCACCATTAGAACTAATTTTAAATGTTGTTGCCCATTCCAAAAGGTAGTTTCGTATGGCGAAAAATGGACAGGAAACTCCATCTCTCATCATCATCTCTATCGTAATGAGGTATTGAAGATTGGTGGTCCTACACCTACCTCAGTGACCACGGTGCTCTTATAGATGCTGTTCTCGTAAGTCCAGCCGTTGGTGCAAGGTATGACTTCTGCTGAAGTGCTTTTCGGGAATCCACCTCCACTACCTTGGTAGTTCTTCACGATGTCACTGTAGTTCAGTTTGTACATGGTGCACTCAGAATATTGTAGAACGCCGTTCTTCAATTCCATTGGGATACTAGAAAGTTCAAAAGCTTACAAAACAAATTATAAAACAAGTAAGCAATCAAGCACGGTTGGCGCAATGACTAAGCGAATGGCTGAAGCACTGCGTGTCGCGGGTTCGGTATCCACCCGGAACAAATATTTGTATGGCCTGCAGATTGTTGTTCCTGTTTGTGAATGTGAGCTTATGTGTGTACCGACAATATAGAAGAAATTCTTAGTATATAGTTGCCACCAAAGTCTATAAAAAAAAAACAATTATGGGATTTCCCAAATGTTTTGAATCTCACGAATCGTTTTTCTGAAATTTGTTTAGATTTACGGGTAAAATATAACCCCCTCAATGCTCGCAAATGAATAAATCGCCAGTCTGAACTAAATAAAAAAAGTTAAGTACCTCAAATTTTTGGCAAGACCAACATCCGAAATAATGTCTAATTCCGGAACCCTACACCAGTGGTCGACATGGGCAGCCATGAAAAGCTGCGCGTACGCATGGAATCCGCAAGGAATTACAGCTGGGAGAAGGATCAGGTATATCACCATTTTCTGGTACCTTCCGAACTGGCCCACATCCTCTAAGATGGCGTCGAAATCCATGCTGGAGTTCTTGAAAGGTATTGGTCGAAATTAGTATGCTGTGGATTTGATTTTTGTATACTTACAGGTTAATTAGTTTTTGTTATTATTATAACTTGCATGTATTGTCCCACTGCTGGGCAAAGGCCTCTCTTTATTTCTTCCTTTTATAGCGATTTTGCGCTCCGTCTTGGCATTTTTTAAGGCGGCCGACCAAGTCGTCCGGCCATCTCTTTCGTGGTCTGCCACGTCCCCGTCGCGCTATTTCGGGACACCGATCTTGGACCTTACATGTTATTAGCAATTATTTATTTTGTCTACACAAAATATACCTACATATATATATACCTACGTATAGCGTTTAAAAGTGCCTTTTATATGGAGTTATTGACGCCTGGATAATAGATTTTTTACCTACATTTTTTAGACTAATGGCGCCGGCCGGGCTACTTGTAGCGATAAATACTAAAATTATTAAATATATACAAGAGAATGTTCTGAGAAAATATTTAATTGATTTATAATTCATAAATCATCAGATTTAAACCAATGAAGGGCAAAGTCAAATGCATTTTTGGACCACGTCATGGCTCGCGGACCTGGAGTTGGCCAGCCTTGTTCTAATTCACATAACATACCATCACGCCTGTATTCCCCGAAGGGTTAGGCAGAGGTGTAACAATGTACACCCACAGTTCGCCGGTATGTTTTAGGTCCGGACCATGTAATAGGGGGCGAGCCTATTGCCATTAACCGGGCACAAATCCTAACTCCGAGCTGCTACTAAGAATTTCATAGAAAAATCCAATAACACTTTTTGCTCGACCTGGGAATCGAACCCAAGACCTCTAACGTAGCAGTCGCGCTTAGGACCACTAGGCTACCTAGGCAGTTCTAATTCAATTAAATAATATAACTTTGACTTAGCCTTTCCTAGAAAAAACTACTACTCCTCAAATTGACGGTCCGTAGGTTTTTCTAATGGTTGTTGGTAACTTACCTTCTTTCAATGCGGTATAACTTAGAATTGCACTGTCTTCGTAGACCACTCTATCGAGCGGGATTGTTCAGACTGCCAGGTTGTAAAAACGTTCTGACATACCTAGCTACCTACTTCACATATTTAGAGACCCTAAACACTGCCGCGAGTACAGGCTGATGTGAAATGTAAATATGGTTTTTATTTTAAGGTAGGTAAGAAATCTTTTTGATTTTCTTCTCAGTTACTTCCTGACCTTTTTAATACTTTACCCCGCACTAGGGCCTTCTTCTGTATCGTAGCCTAGGTTCGTTTGTAAAACATTTAAAACTCATATACCATCGTTGGCGAAGGCTTGTCTTGTGGCTTTTCTTGGGTCTAAGAAATATGGCCTTAATTATTATATTTCGATTTACGGCATTGCCATACGACGTGGCATTTTTTTCGGCCTTTTGGGCGTTTGTCCCATTGACTGGATTGATGTGGTCAAGCATTTTTATAAATAAACTGACACATAAACATCTAGACCCGGAACAACTGTAGGGTATACAAATATTAGTTAGGACTCTAATCAAAGATCCTGAGATTTTTTGTATGGTCGTTCATTAAACGTTTTAAGCGGAGGGACGTGTCGCACTTCTACCGACTAAAACCTCACGGTGTCAACTACCTTTGACCTGGGCAAGAGAGTCGCTCAGAGCATTCTCCCACACCGAGGATCAGGATGGAGAGCCTAGTAGTACAACAATTGACATAGGTTCACTTGATGATTGAACCTTTATCTAGAATAGGGTAAATCGGTATATAAATCTATTGTAAATACAAGCCTTTATGTACCCCTTTAGTCAATAAAGTTGTTTTTTTTTTTAAATTTAAAATCACACTACCTGTACATAAAATGGGATGCGCGTGCGCAATTATTTCATTCATCGTCCAGTCAGTCAATTCGATTAGTGATATAATTGGAGCGGGCAAAGGACTGTTCCCTGAATGCACACCCAAGGTCGGGAGCCTGCGATACTCCCGCCATGTACGTCATACATTGAAGACAGTGTTGTAAGAGATGATAGTTTGAAGCATGATAACAAGCATTGGATAACGAACGATTGAAATGAGTCAGTGGATGTAGTTCTCAAGGTTTTGTCATGGTCTACGGTATTTATTTTATTAAGATACTAGGCTAGTGTACTATGTAGTTTCGCACGCTTTTTATATTTTTGTAGGTAGACAGAGTCATCATAAAAAAATTACATCGACTTTAGAAAAATAAGTTATTTTTCACTTTGTAGTTTTGAAGGCGGTTGTTTGTTTTTGTACACACACATACATAAACTCACGCCCTTTTCCCATGGGGGTAGGCAGAAACCACAGAACGCCACCTGGTACGATCCTTACATACTTCTTTCGCCTCGTCCGCGTTCATACATCTGTTCATACAAGCACGCCGGTTACGAGTACTGCGCACACGACCGTTCTGAAGAACCCCACCAATAAGGTCAGGGTAGGTCTTTCTAGGGCGTCCTCTCCCGGCGTTGCCACTCACATCTGCCATTTTTGTACAATTTTTTTTTAATTTTTCTTACTTTTTCAGACGATTCCTTACTTCCTATCATCCAAATTCGGCAACAATTAACTACATAATCACCAAATGCGCGATTCCCCCTTTCACAATGTATTATTAGGTACTGTTCGTCGTTCAAGAATTCTATGGGGTCCATAGGATCTTTGAAGTCCATTACTTGATTACTAACTAAAAACTGCCTCGGTAGCCTAGTGGTCCTAAACGCGACTGCTACGCTAGAGGTCTTGGGTTCGATTCCCAGGTCGAGCAAAAAGTGTTATTGGGTTTTTCTATGAAATTCTCAGTAGCAGCTCGGAGTTTGGATTTGTGCCCGGTTAATTGCAATAGGCTCGCCCCCTATTACATGGGACCTAAACATACCGGCGAACTGTGGGTGTACATTGTTACACCTCTGCCTAACCCTTCGGGGAATACAGGCGTGATGGTATGGTATGGTAACTAAAAACACCCAAAATGCACAACCGACTTCTTTTTTGAAGTCCGTTAAAAATACAGTCATGTACGATAACTTTTTATTTTATTTATAATCAATAAAAATAAAAACATTCAGTCAGACTCAATTAAGTAAAAAAAATTACATTAAAGAAATGCATTGTTCTGTTTCTTTACAAGGGTAAGTAATACGATTTGTATAGTAGTCGCCAGGAGTCGTGAGCACAAACATCAAGTTAATTTTTGGGTTACTTTCTAGGTTTTTTGGGCCGCCGACACTGCACGCGATCGGCCCGATTGACAGTCTAATCGCTTGCAGCGTCTGCGGCCGAAAAACCCAGAAAGGAGCCCAAAAACCTAAAAATTAACTTGATGTTTGTGCTCACGACTCGTGGCGACTACTATACTATTTTAAAATTGTGCAAATCTATGTGCACGACAGTGTACAGCCATAATCGATGGTTCAATTATATTTTATGGCACATTTTCCTGTACCATTCAGGATCATTTTTGGCAACAGACTCTGGTCTTCCGTCCTTGTGCCTGTAGTGGAACTCGGACACTCCTCGCCCTGGTACGTTGTTCACGATGAACTTGCAGAACCGTTCGACCATTCGTGCGTCCCATTCTGAAGACACGTAGTGTATGGCTTCGTACTCAACTAGTACCTGAATAAAATACATTAAAGCGTTAGAATATCCTTTAGTGCACAAGTGTGCAAATAGAAATCAAACCCAGAACGTCGAACATCGAACCCATGTTTAGCAGTGGTGCCTGCGGCCATAAGACCAACGAGGCAGTCAAGTGAGTAGGGCATTACAATATTTTATAATCAGTCTATAATATACCTAAAAACATGATATTACTACCTGAACAGTGTACTCCTCGTCTCCTGCTTGGAACCTGAACGCGTAGTCTCTAGGAGCTGTCCCATTTTCTCCATGGTGGTAGAGCTTCAAGTCCACCCATTTCACCGGCAACAGCTCGCCGTTTGGAAGCGCTATGTGACCCAGTTCAAAACTGAAATACAAACAAGTTGATGAAGTTCCAAATATTAAAAAGAAAGTTGTGATTTTTCATCTTGTAGTACATCTGCAGCTTCCTTTCACTTACACATAAGATCAATGAGATAAGACCTCAATGAAGGCGACAACGACCCGGCAGGCTAGCTAGTAATCGTGATTTCGTATTATTTCTGGCACAAGCACCAATATTAGTAACAAATCTTTGACTTACAAATAATTAGATTCTGCCCACGATGTCGTTCAGGTAAATGTTGATTATCGTGAATAAAAAGTACCTTATGTCCTTTCTTGGGGTTAAAACTAACCCGTACCATATATCATCAAAATCTACTCAGTGGTTTAGTCGTAAAAGCGTAACAGATAGACTGAGCCATTTCACATATTATTGTCCCACTTCAGACCTCTTTACATACAGAGAAGGCATAAGCATTGATCATTATAATTAATTTAATTAGGTCTGAAATCGCCAATCCGCCCCGTCCAAGCGTGGTGATCGATGCTCATGTCTTCTTTAAATGAGTTGAGGCCTTATTACGCAGGCAACTACTATTATAGAAAAAGAAAACATAGTTATAAGCCTTGGTTTAAGGGTGGTTCTATGTAGAAAACTTTTACTTTTGCTTAAAATGAAATTACTAAGTTACATCCTTAGGTGAAAGATGGAAAAATGCTGATAGTGACTTACTTGGAAGCCGTAGATGGCTGGCAGACAACTCCAACGCAGATGTAAGAGCCGTCGTCCAGGAAGATGTGGTGGAACGCGTACCTATGCATCAAGGTCCAGTCGCGCTGCTGACCTGAGAAATGCACAAGTTTATCCAAGTTTTGAGTGGCTTACAAGCTAGTAGACCATCTAATGATATGTGGTTACCATCGCCCATCCTTATTAGTGTGTCAATTGAGTACATGACACCACTAATATAATCAATTGCCGTACTTTTTATGAGCTGTCAAAACGCGATTCCTCCATAGATTACATACAATACTAAACTATGACGTCACTTTTTTTTGAAATCTCTATTTACTAACTATAAATAAATTCCAAAGCAACCAAAAATTGAATTATATAGTTATTTACAAATTCATTAGGTTTTCAGGGCTATATAAAATGTTTATTTTTGTGAAGTCATGTCTTGGAATTATTGTTTAATGGTGTCATCTACCCAATTGTACCCACAGCTTGCACTAAGTCCTCTTCTTATAGGAGTGTGTGTGTGTGTCGTTTTTTAGCTGGCCAGCATTACTCCACGTACTACAGTGAATACGACTGTCCGAAGAACCTATTGTAGTTTAGGAATAGACCAACAGTAAATGTCAGAGCAATCCAGGCCGCTTCCACCCGGTCCTTTTGGAAATCCATGGGGAAGACCTATGTCCAGCAGTGGACGTCCTACGGCTGATATGATTATTATGTAGAAATATCTGTCATGTCGTTCATTTTGTTTCCGATTGCTGGCAGTTTTAAAATTTATTGTTAATTAGCTTTTAACCCCCGACTCAAAAAGAGGGGTCTTATAAGTTTGACGTGTCGTCTGTGGCACCGTAACTCTTAAACGGGTGAACCAATTTGAATGCGTTTTTTTTATTTGAAAGCAGGTTTCCTAGCCGTGGTTCTTAGATATGTTTCATCAAAATCGGTTCAGCCATTTCAAGGTTATCAGCTCTCTTATTAGCTGCGGTAGGGATCTTTATTCTTCTGTCGGGGGTTACTTAAAAATTTAAACTTTTTTATTTATGCCCGTTACATTGAAAGCTTGTTGTCTTATTCAACTTACCAAAGCTGTGATCCCTGAAGGAAGGAAGTGTATATTCAAAGGATTCGTTTTCGATCTTGAACTTGCATTTCAGCGTACCGAACTGTTCATAATGAGACTGGTGAGCCCTGTAAAAGGAAATGCATGAAAATAGTAAGTAGGTATGTCGTCCTGACCGTTTTTTTTCGTAATTGGATGGCAAATAATCCGTCGGCCCACCTGATGTTAAGTGGTCACCGCTGTCTATAGACAATTGTAATACCAGAGGCCTTGCAAATGTGTGGCCATCCCAGAGAAAAAGTTCAAATGTTTTATGCTTGTAGTTACCTAACACCGGCATCCATACCTTACAAGCCGGAACACAATAACGCTGCTCTGCGGCAGAAATAGACATGATGGTAGTACTACCCCGGACGAGCTCCTTCACAGAGAGCTTCACTACTATTAAAACATTGTTTAAATACTTACTCCTTGAGGTGTTCAAAGTATTTCCTGCTCCATTTCTCCAAAGCTATCGACCTGATGATCGCCGGGGGATGAAGGTCGGTGTCGAAGTCGATGTACCTCGTGGTGGCGTCCCATTCGCCGAAGAAGTCTACATCTATCAACTTATCTGGTTCATTTTGAAACCTGGCGAAATATTAATACACCATTTGTAAAAATTGTAGCACTAATAGTTTCAGCAGTAAAGTACAGTCTACATAAGAAACCATTTTTAAAGCTTCTTACGCTTGCAACTTCAATAAAGGGTTTTTATTTTTTAACCGACTTCAAAAACGAGGAGGTTGTCAATTCGGATGTTTATATTTATGATTATAGATTTATAGGTATTTATAGATGTTTTTATGTATGTTCGGGCATAACTCCGTCCTATATAGACGGATTTGCAAAATTATTTTGTTTGGGGTTTGTTCTGAAATGGTTCCATTTAAGTTTCATATATCTGATGATGGATTTCGGGGACAGACAACGAAACTCGGTAAAAAATTACAGGAAATCAACCGCGATTGCTGCTATTACATAAATATGCATTGTTTACGCAATCACACGCCTGTACCTTACACTCGAAAGGGTTACAAAGAAAAAGCGAAAAAAAAACATTTTTCTTACAAAAAAGATAACCGCCTTCAAAAGTGAAAAATAACCTTAGCTTTGGAAGTCGATGGCAATACAAAACAACAAACAGAATTAAACTCACCGGCTTTCAAAGCTGAAGTTATTTTTCACTTTTTAGATTTTGAAGGTGGTGGTTTTTTTTTGTAAAAAATTTTTTTTTAACCAAGCTGCCATAAAATGGAATGGAGTACACCCTTAATACCTTTTATATGACATGGGTCACATCACTGTTGGCCAAAGTTAAAAAATGGGCCCAGGGTGCCTACTAAAATATGCCTTCATAAAATCATTATCAAGAACAGCTGATTCTAAACACCAAAAAAGCTCCAATCTTTTATGAAGTCAGTGAAATGAGCTCACCACATCTGCCCCTTATAAGAGATGGTCCATTTCTCCATGGGCACAACAGGAGTAATCTTAAGTCCTTCGGCTCCAAACTCTCCGATTTCGGCCCCAAACAACACCGTATCAGGTAACTTCTTGCCGCATAACAGGCCTTTGTTCGGGAGCTGGTGAAGAGAATGAACTTTTGTCATGAGCGCCTCTGGTAGAAAAGTTCACATCTACTAAAATAAAACATAATAATAAAACTTTTTGCTAGTATCTACATCCGCGTGAATGCCGGTTATTATCGCGGATGTAGGCTTAGTCGCGGATTAAAAAGTAGACTATGTCCTGAGCTAGATACCAAGTAACTCTTTTTCAACTTTCATTACGTTCGGTTCAGCAATTTTGCCGAGTTGTGGTAACAAACAGACAGATAGACTTTTGCTTTTATAATATTAGTATGGATGTACTGTATCTCAAGCAAGTAAATAAAATTAAATTCTTATTAATCTTGCCCATTCTTCTCTAAACAAAACTACCTTTTGGAAGGGCAACAAGAAGGAAGGCAAGTAGATGGTTTTTTTTCTTTTTGTAAATGACGTTAAACATACATATAAATGGTCTATTTAAGACTAATTGACTGGCTTTAAAACTATTCGCACATTGGGGAGGTAGGTAAAATAAATAGTACCTACTCCAATTGTTACCTTGAGACCGCCTCAGAAATAGAGATTATTTAAATTTTTTGCTACTTATATATCCAATCAAATGTCATCAGTTCAATGGTCCTAAACTGAATGTTTTATCTTGAAATGCTTATCATGCTTACACCAATATAAAATACTCCATTGCACATGCCCATAGGTCTGCGCTCACAGCCGGCTATCACATACACGCCTTTGTTCTCCTCGCTGTTTGCTGATATGAAGAATACTGCGTCGAAGGCCTGAAAATAAATAAACATTTCACATAACAACACGCCTACCTATTTCCAGAAGGGTTAGACAGAGCTGTGTGTGTCTAGGTGCAGTGTATATTTTGAAATCGAAGGTTAATCCGAGGTTCAAGGCCAGATCCTGCCCTCAGGAGTCATAAAATTAAACAATGCGACTTGGTTGGTACAGTGGCCAAGCGATTGGTTGTTGTGCTGCGTGTCGCGGGATCGCATGGAACCAATATTTGTATGACCTACAGATAGTTATTCCGGGTCTGACTGTTTGGGTATGTGAGTTTATATTATGTAAACGCATTGTCGATACAGGAAAAAATTCTAGAGTGGGGCAATGTTATTTGAATAAAAATAAAGAAATGAAGATGTAAACGATATTATGTTGTTATTTTAATTGTAATAATATTTTTCTCGGATGCCTATCCGGGAAAAGATTTCAATAGTTTTTGAATCACTTGTCTGGCTCCGAGAATTTAGCCCTAAAAGCCATACAAACGAGTCACCAAAACATTGCATTGATTCGTTTATTCTAAATAGTTAGTTATATGAATATTCCAAAGGTTATGAGGTACCTTGGCATGACTGCTCAGCGGCTGCGCTCTCTCCATGAGGGCTGGGTCTGCTATTGCCTTCACACCCTGCCCTGCTCGCCCTCCGGGACCAGCCGCGGAATGTTTGCTCGAATACTAGAATAAAAAATACTTTTTGAAGGGCACTTCTTCATTAATTTATCTCTAATCTATAGAAATACAAATGAATGGCTAAATGTGAGAACGGCTGGACCTATGTGGCTGTTTTTGTATTTTCCCGTACAAGGTTTTTACTATAGAAAGTTTTTGATTAATCTATCGGAAATCTCGGATATTTGCACCCGTGGGACGCTGTGGCTGTTCACTGCTTGGTCATCATCGTCTGCTTAGTCTTTTCCCAACTATATTGTGTTCGTTAGTTGGTATTAAAAGGATCGCATTGGCATGAACTAAAAATATGAGGTTAATAGCACATATTGTCTAAACGATTGATCTGCGTGCGCTAATCAAAGTACAGTTACCTAATGCAAATAAAGGTATGAACGTGGCCAGCTAGTGAGTATAGATGGACCCTAAATCTAAATAAAAACATAAACACGGTCACTTTTTTCCACTCTCGGCAGAGCAAAAGGGAATGTCAGTCTCTTACTGACTAAAACTCATCCGAGTTCGTATTAATGTCCTTTGCGATCCAGACCCGCGGTGACTCTTTGGAAAAAATTCCGCAACACCTGGTCACCTGGCAGAAACAAGGTTCCTATGTAGCTCCGCTTGATCTACTGCTACGCTAGAAGTCTTGGGTTCGATTCTCAGGGCAAGCAAAAAGATATTGGGTTTTTCTATGAAATTATCAGTAGCAGCTCGGAGTTAGGATTTGTGCCCGGTTAATGGCAATAGGCTCGCCCCTATTACTTGGGACCTAAACATACCGGCGAACTGTGGGTGTACATTGGTATACCTCTGCCTAACCTTTCGGGGAATACAGGCGTGATGGTATGTTATGTGTTCTACTTGATGACAATCAATTACTACATAAGGTTGGCAGCCATTTACTAAGTACCTACCTAGATGATTAATAAATTTTAATATCCTACTAATTACTATTAATAGAACCGCATGGACAACGCGTGATGATTGTACATTTATTGTTAATTAATATCAAATCAGTTTATCACACACCTGCGTTGCTACCTGAGCTCTGAACGACTGATAACAACGGGAGATACTGATATCAATAGCAAAGTATTTAATCACAGCAATGTGAGAGCAGCTGGGGATTTGCACGTACCTACCTACCTATGCTTGAACACATACCATCACGCCTTTATTCCCGGAAGGGTTAGGCAGAGGTGTACCAATGTACACCCACAGTTCGCCGGTATGTTCCAGGTCCCATGTAATAGGAGGCGAGCCTATTGCCATTAACCGGGTATAAGTCCTAACTTCGACCTGTTACTAAGAATTTCATAGAAAAACCCAACAATTTCTGCTCGACCTGGGAATCGAATCCAAGACCTCTAGCGTAGCAGTCCTAACAAATATTATAAATGCGAAAGTTTGTGAGGATGGATGGATGGATGTTTGTTACCTACTCTTTCATCATAGTAAGTATACTTAATGATAATGTGCAAAAAAATATTGCTGGCGAACTACCTATTTTTTGGTGTGAAAGTCACTGTTTTGGTAGTGCGCAACGAGAATGTATTGTACCTACCTATTTTTTTTTTAACGTACGCAATTCATTGTGTAAAAGTTTAAAACTTATTTTTGTTAAGTTTAAGTTATTGGAACCAGAAAGTTATCAGCTAATTAGGATCTAGAACACAAGATGATCGCGGTGATGTATAAAAAATAGGTAATTAACGTTCTACACACACGTGGTACACATGTAAGGTACCTAATTTTCTCACGCCCGTGTGACTAGAGACATGTTAAGAGTCTGTAACTGTTCAGCTGCAGTAATATTGCATGATAATTAATATCAACTTTTTCAGTTAGGTAAATGAAAATGAAAACAATTGATAGTACATAGGTACCCACAGTTGCTTCGGTAAAAGCCGGTAAAAACAGGTACCAATCTCGGTTAACAACAAATAAGGATAAACTTACCTTTCTAAAATAATACAGGATCGCGAACAACACATATTTAATGTAATACCACTTTCCTGGGACCGCATAAATACCAAGGATAGGCTTTGGGTCCTTCCGAAGCCTATTATAAATAAATAAAATTATAGCCAGACCAATCGCCCAAAGTGTAAGTGACATTTTGTTGCGGTGGCGTACCTACACTGAATGTGGAAAAACATTGATAACACTGATATAAAATTATATAAAAGATAACAGCTGGTACATTGTTGTTCGGTAGGTAATTAAGTACCTCGGAGACAGTATTGTTGTTATCAAAGACTAACGAATTGTCTGCAGTAGGTAGGTACTTAAAAAAATATCTCGGTTATCAGAAGATTCTAGTCTTGTTTACAAATGGAAGATTTTTTTGGATTGTGTCTTGCTCGTTTATTATCAACTAGCTATATTCCCCGCGTTCAGTTACATCTCTGGTGACTGCTCCGCTTCCGTTGGTCGTAGCGTGATGGTCTATCCGTATAAAGATATCTTGCCATCCTGTGTTGCTACTACGAAATTCCCATTAACACTGCCCAATTTCGGAATCGAAACCAGGACCCCAAGATCAGCAGTTGCCTTTGTAACTACAAAACCAACGGAGCTGGCATTAATACCTACTGGTTATTCATAAGTAGGTACATTACAGTGAACTGTGACTTAAATAAAACAACAACTAAGATAAAGAATTAACATCATTTATTTGTAACATTTCATATTAAACAAATACATATAATAGTTATAATAGGTTCCTACCTCCTAACGTCGAATTGTTCAGTAGATACCACCAATCCTTTTTATGAGCTGTCAAAACGCGATCTCCACATAGATTTTTATGACAATTACATAATATGGAGTCACTTATTTGCCAACTCAATTGAGTATTTATAGATTTAAGTAACTTAACAGTTCATTATTAAATCGCTGGGTTTTTTAGGGTAAAAAAGGGGATGATTTTAAAGAAGTTGTGTGTTGGAATTATTTTTCAGTGGTGTCTATTCCTCAATTATTTATGAACGTTCATTTGTATAATACCTTCGTACTATACACTAAGAATTATTGTTCCTTTTTGTTATTTTTCAAAGGATAATATTATGCAATTATTATGAAATGTATTATCTAAGTAATACTTACTACTATGAGTTTATGAAATAATGTCGTGTGAAACTAGTAGGTAATTAGTTTGACGATTAAATATAATTCAGTCCGTAGTAACATTATTATTCATCGTCTTTAAAGATACAGTTATTGCCAATAATGGAGAGGAACGGCGAGCTTACCTTACTGGTGAAATGTGGATGGACCTACTTTACAAAATTGGACCGAGATCCCAATGTCGCCTGACGTACGTTAGTGAAGCATGATTGAAAAAATTTGACTATAATTATGTAGATAGAAGAATATATGGAGGTGGCAGTAGCAGAGCTTTGTGTGAAGGAGCTCATCAGGGGAAGTACTACCACCATACCTACTTATTTCTGACGCGAAGCCACTTAACATAAGTTGGGCCGCCGTCGGCTTGTTTGCCGTCCAATGACAAAAAACGGCAGCGTTGTTGAGTTCCGGTTTGAAGGGTATGGGTGCCGGTGTAATTACAGGCACATGAGACATTTCAACTTTTTCTATGAGGTGGGAACGCATTTGCGAGGCCTTTGGTATTTTTTTAGTCTAATAGGCTTGCGTTTGACCGCACCTCCCGCACCGTTCGATCTTAGTGATGATGCGGCCTAAGGTGGAACACGCTTGCCTAGGATAAATTGGTTCTGTTTATAAGCAGCGGTGAGCACTTAACATCAGGCGGGCCGTTGGCTTGTTTGCCATCCGTTACACTTTAACATAAGTAAGCAATGTACATTTTTAACAATATTCGGTCTGACTATCTTCAAAATTTCAGCCATGCTAAAATGATGTAGGTTTGGAAACACTGGGATCTCAGACCACATTTGTAGGATCTATTTGTAGGATCTCTACCCATTTGGGGGATGGCGTGATGTTGTTTTGACTAGCTTTTTCCAAAAAACACGTAATATTATGCTTGGTTCCCAAAAGATGTTTAGTACACAGACATTCCACTGGATCTATTTGTCATGGCAAACTATTTTATTAACTATTTGAATACTGTATTGTCAATTTTTAAAAGCATTATCAGTACTTACGTAAATAGTATTAAATAGCATATTTATGTAAACGTAGATCTATATTATACATAGTATGTTATATACTAGGCGTTCCCAATATTTTTTATTTTGTGAACCGTTCAAAGTTGATACGGTTGGCGCAGTGGCCGAGCGATTGGCTGCTGCGCTGCGTGTCGCGCGTTCCATTCGCGCACGGAACAAATATTTGTATAGCCTACATGTAGTTGTTCCGGGTCTGTCTGTTTGTGTATGTGAGTTTATATGTTTGTAAACGCACCCACCACACAGGAGAAACTCTTAGTGTGGGGCAATGTTTTTTAAAAATTGAAAAAAAAAGTTGTAATTTTTTTTGCGTCGCTTTTCAAAAATATATTTGTGTGTATCAGACGGTAGGGTGTTGCCACACCAATCGATCGTTCGTCGATCGATGGTAGAATGGATTAATCGACATCGATCGATATAGCTTACTTTCTATTGCACCAATCGATCGACTAAACCATTCTACCATTGATCGATGAGCGATCGATCGATTACACTCTTAAGTTATTGTTATTTATTCAATAAAATAAAATTTCAGAGGTTAGATAGTTAGGTACAGTATAATGATTATTTTTTAATAATATAAAATATATCTGTACAATTATTGTATTACAATTAAGGAGAAGGTCCTGTAAGTTCAGCCATGCGACGCCGTTAGGACAGCACAGTTGGGAACGCCTGTTCTACATAATTTTTAAACACATACATAAATCTACAAAAACACGTAATTGAAATAGATACGATGTTAATCTAAAAATACTGTTATTCTTGGCCGGGCATTAATCTTGGTTTCTAGAAACTTGACACGCCCGATCGCCTTGCAGATTACTGCCGCAATAGATGTTGTTCTAGTGCTAGAAAGAGATAGCTATACAGGTTAAATAGCGGCATCCCATTCGCGCACTGGAATGTTTTCTTTTAAATAAAAAATGTACTCAACCCATGGTAATAGATAGGTTTCGTGTCCATGTCCTATTCACCAGATTTGTGTAGAAAATAATAAAAAAAAAAACAAAAATACTATTAATATTTTACATTTAATTAATAAAGGAAATTAACAAAAATCCTTAACATAAATTCTAATGTATTATAATTATAAATTATTTAATTAGTTCTTACGTAGGAGTAATACGGTTGATATCAGACCACTTTACCTTTATGCCTTTAGTAATAAGGTTGAATATGGTCTATCAAAATTAGCCTGTTGTGATACAATATTGTTGGTATTTAGTCTAGGTCAGAGGTGACAGAGACAAAGTCGACAATGGAGTGAGCTTACCCAGAAGAACCCTGTTCACTCTAACTTTGAAGAGATTAGAGATGCATGCGTTCGGAGATACAGACGCAGGAAAAGAGTTCCGTATGTCTGTCTGTCTGTCTTAAGTCTTAGATTTATTGTTTAATGGTGTGTAATACCCAATTGGACATCAGTAATTTGCAAGAGTGACGTAAAACAACCGTACTACGCCTATAATTGTGAGTGTATTTAGTGCTGATATCACAATACTGTTTGTCTTCCATTACCGAGAAGCCATCTTTGTTTTTATTTGTATCTATGCTAATTAATATGATCAGAAATATCGCCCTTAATTTATTGCTTTTGCTGAGGTTATTTAGAAGAACATTAAAGCATAAAAATTGAAATGTTGCGCAACTGTTGCTCAACTATTTATCTCATTCTTTTTTATAAAGACTACTTACTTAATATCTGAAAAAGTTCATTAGCGTAATATAAGGACGAAGCTCTCGCACTCGAATATGACAAATGAGACAAACAAAAACTCAATATTACATGTGAATGTTAGTGTTTATGATACCAAAAGTGTTGCGCAACAGTTGCGCAACAATCTCACAACTGTCTTTCACGTACAGTAAGTAGATTTAACATTCGCTAGTAATACAGATTACAGTGCAAAGGCGACCTTACCAACATGACCTATAATCTAGTGAGATATTGTTGCGAAAATGAATATATTTAATCGCCATGATCCGTCTTTTCAGTGTTGCCTATCAAAAAATGGGACTTCCACAGGATACAAAAGAAAAATTAAAGCTGAAGAGCGAGTGTACACTACGATACAATTTGTTACATCACGATTTTCGGTACTTTCCGTTGCGATTTTTTGTCACCTTTCCACGCAATAAATTCACGTGCCGTATAACTGCGATTAAAATATCGTTCGGAATAAAAGCGCAGTGTGCGCTCTCTCTTATGTTTTGCGCAGATCCACTAATGGATTGCTACCAGGTGTGTTGATTACACTTATTTTAGATTGACTATTTAGACTCTATTAACCTGACAAAGTAGTTAAATTTGAAGGTATTTTTTACTATACCCGGTAAACAAGTCGATAATATAGTGTCACTGGAGGAACGTGTAGGGTGGGGGGACGTTTCCATACAATGGGGTAACAGCAGAGTAGACGAAATAAATGTTTCAAGATGTTTACCAGTTATTATTATTTAGATTTATAACAGTTTAAGCATATCTGTATAAATGGTAAAATTACAGGCCAATGGCACATTTCAACTTTGTTTTTGGGATGGCAATGCAAGGCCTCTGGTATTGCAGATGTCTATAGGCAGCGGTGACCACTTAACATCAGGTGGGCCGTCAGCTTGTTTGCCATCTAACGATTTTTATAAGTCCCTTCTAGACGGATCATGTGATATAACTTTCGTATCAAAAGAGCTTCGGTCGAAACCAATAAATGCAATACATTTTTAATCACAATAACGTCAGCAAATAATATCGAAAAATAATGAACGAAAAAATTTGGAATAATTTTTTTTATTAGGAATAATTAATAAAAGTTTTCGATAGTTTTAATTGGAATAAATTATTACAATTTAGGTATAGAGAAGCTGCACGCTTTGTTTTGGTGTTCAAGTTCAAGTACAAGAATATATGGTTAACTTGGTTGCACACACATTGTATCAAACTTGTATAGTTATCCTAACGTTACGCGTTAAACAATGGAGACAGCGTAAAGGTGCGTCCACACTTATAACACCGCAACTTGTTTAAAAACATTGTTTTGTAACATATTTTAATGTATTTTTAAATAACGTGTAATAGTTATAGTACAATTTGGTTTTGATTACAGACATTTTTTTATTAGTGCGTCTCCTTCACTTTTAGTTGTTAAAGAACAGAACAAAATGTCATAGAGATGTATGTTTTATAATTATGCTATACACTGTATCTTCAGCTCTTTACTCCGAGTTTTAAATATGAAAAGATTTTCTCTATTCTGTTTGTACCCACATAAATAAATAAGTAATGTCTGAGGTGAGAACGCGCCTTTACGCGAACACCAAAACACTGCATGAATAATCTAACAAGAATCAAAATCAGCACACATACTCAAATACCTAAAGTACTCTCCGCATCTAGCGTAGCCGTATACACTGCGTAAACGCAACGTTAACGCCGCGTCGACAGAAACTTAACATCACGTCAACACGACACTACTTTTGCTACAATTACAATTACACGACGTAAACGCAGCGTTAACGCAAGATGCAAAGGCACCCAAACCGAGGCTCTTTAGTTTGTATCCTATTCTCTAGCAGCTCCGATAATAGTAAGAATGTACAAGAAGATGTTGATAATGTCCAGATACAAGTTCAAGGCTGCGAAGATGTATTCTTCGGGCGAGATACTGTACTTGTGCTTACCCCCCATCATGAGCTGGGTGTCGTACACAAGGTACAAGGAGAAGATCAGGGCTCCGATGGACGCGTATACGAGAGTCACGATCTTGTTGTGAGGAATGAATATGCAGACGATACCTGGAATGATTGAGATGAGTTTGGTCACACTTTTTGATCTATTGTTTTGCTTAGCTGAGAATTTAGATTCTTTTTTCAAAAGAACAGCGTTTATTGTTACTATAATTGTATTTCAAACATTTTTGAATATATTATGTAAATAAAATTCAATAATTGGCGTAATAAAAAAGCTACAAGGTATCATATTTATTATTATTTCCACTCGGACTCGTGGAATGCACAAAGGCATTAAGTCCGACTACTACGCTAGTGGTCTTGGGTTTGATTCCCAGGTCGAGCAAAGTGTTATTGGGTATTTCTATGAAATTCTCAGTAGCAGCTCGGAGTTAGGATTTGTGTCCGGTTAATGGCAATAGGCTCGCCTTCTATGACATGGGAGTTAAACATACCGGCAAACTGTGGGTGTACATTTTTACACCTCTGCCTATCCTTTCGGGGAATACAGGCGCGATGTTATGTGTTCAAGCTTATCGTTCGACGTATGATTGACCGTACTATTGATACGCTATAACAACATAAGTTGCATAGGAAAAAACACTTTACAAGTAGACGTTAAAGTTACTTTTCCGAAATCAACTTACCAAATACAAGTAGTACAACGGTAGCACACAACAGGAACCCGCCCATCACTGTGAAGTCCCATTTAGTTTGGAAGGCGAATAGAGTCAACGCGAAACATACTGCTGCCGTTATGCCTACAGCCATCATTACCTGAAGACAATAATGGTTTATTAAGGCCTCTGATTTTAACTCCCGACGCAAAAACGACGGGGTGTTATAAGTTCGACGTGTCTCTGTGTGTGTGTCTGTCTGTGGCATCGTAGCTCCCGAACGCATGAACCGATTTTGATGTTGTTATTTTTGTTTGAAAGGTGAATTTTGTGTATTTACGTTACCTGTACTTCCAATAACCTAAGGATTTTAAATTTATTAGCTATCCAATTGTAATAAGCTGTGCTGAGATGCTCCGAGGCCGATTACTACTACTACTACAAATATATACCTTATTTCCATTGAATAGTTATCAAATTCAATTGTTTCAATTTATTTTATTTTATATTTCGTCTAAATATTTGCATACTTTATTTAAGTAAAACATGTGTGCCATATTTAATGTAAGATCTCTTAGTACCATATTTTTAAGCAAATCTATATATTACTACTATTATTTATTTTCTATGAAATTCTCAGTAGCAGCTCGGAGTTAGGATCTGTGCCCAGTTAATGGCAAAATAGGCTCGGCCCCTATTACATGGGACCTAAACATACCGGCTAACTGTGGGGTACATTGGTTATATCTCTGCCTAACCCCTAGGGGAATACAGGCGTGATGGTATGTAATTTTATTACTTATTGATAAATTCTCCAGTTTGTGTAGGCCCTCAGGGTTCAGTATATCTCAAAATAGCTTTCGAAAAGCCTTACCGCATCAACTTGGTAGACGCTGGACGTAACACCGAGTAGGAAGCTCTCCGCCACAGTGAATATGCCGAGGAATATGAAGTTCATAGGCGCCTGCCGCCGCACGTTATTGCAGCACGCCATCACGATCAGACACACGAACACCACGGCGAACGCGACCCAGCTGCGGACAAGGAGTTCAAATTATTAAAGCATAAAAGATTGTCTTACATCTAAGGGCCGTAACAGGTGGCGTTCTATGGTTTCTGCCTGGGTTCAAGGGAAAAAGGCGTAACTCTATGTATTTACGTAGATTGTTATCCTGTAAATAATGGCGTTGATTAATTCATTTAGGCGGATAGATGCCGGCTGCCCAGGGCCTTAATAGGTTGGCGCTCTTTGGAGGCCTACGTTCATACTCCTGAACGTAGGCCGTAGGCTATAGGCTGATATGATATGAATGTATTTAAGGAAAACCTAACAGACTACAGACAATACTTTACATAGGTAACACAGAGTATTAAAGTACAGGTCGAGGCTGTCCTGAATGCATCGGGAACGCGATTACGCAAATCGGTTTTTTTTTAGATATTAGTACGTTAAAGGCGCACAGAGCTCTTGGTGCTATTTGATTTTAGGTATTCTATGCGATCGTGAATGTGTGCGGGAGGCAATGCCGGGCGTCGGGCGACAATTTTTATGTTTACTTTGTTCCCCAGTTTAAATTCAGTGAATTAACTCAAAATCCTTTGTTTTCTTTTTCAAACGGTATTGTAAGCGCAAGCGACACAGGCTCCCCGTCCGACGGCCGAACCAGGACTAAAGCGGATAGGGGGGAAGCGTGGCGGCTCTGGTTAGACGGCGAAACGCGCGTTAATTTTGGTATTTCCTTCGTATTATTAAAAACATGTAAATTTCGAAAATGTATTATGTTAATTATGTTGTTATGTGTTTAGAAAAACTGTAGTTTTGTCATTGTTCAAAAACTGATGACTTTCTATGAAATATTAAAAAAAAAAAATATATTTTTTTTTTATTTATTTTGTTTTGATAATAAATTTTTTTAGAGAATACTTTGGATATTTTTCTGTCCAGGAAACTAAAGGTAATCGTGTTTCTAAAGTGTATGTCGTATAAAGTAAATCCTTAAATATCTTACATATTAATTGCATAGCTAAAGATTAAGTAATGACGATGCATACATACGAACGGATTATTAGCGCCAGAAGCTCGGTAGGCCCTTAAGCCAAATAGCCAAGTTACTATGATAATGGATTTTATGTTGGGAATTTTAATAAAGTTATATTTGTAGTAATTTTATAGATTGTTTTGGCATCCTAAACTCCTGTGCTATCCAACTTAGTTAATGTCATAATTATATACCATACTTATTGCATTTATGGCGCTAAAGCTAGATTACTAGCTTATGCCCGCGACTTCGCTCGCGTGAGTCCATTTTTAAATAATAAAATATAGCCAATAGCACTCAAATTGGCACAAACAAAGAGAGGCCTAAACCTAGCAGTGGGTGAAAAGGGGCCATGGACGATGATGATGAAGTAAATATATAATATTATACTTACAAAAGCCAGCTATTTCGATGAGCCCAGTTTTTAGTCGGTTGGTGAAACAGGAACAGAGCAATGAAAGACATCGTCACGAGCAGCTGACACATCAGGATGGCGTACACCTGGAATTGAGAGTAGAGGAGGTTAGCGCGGCCTGGACTTCCATTCAGACTTCTACTTGAGACTGGACAAATAGCAGTTTTTGAATAGTTTAGTTAGCTTGGATCTTACCTGCAAATGTATGTGCTAATGAATACAAATAAATAATAACAAAGTAGTCAAAATCAACACATTTTTTTTTATTACTTCGATTAACAATGTACTAGATCAAGAACAAAATCATATCGCATAAGTAGCCGAGAAATCTACACGAAAACATTTGTATTTCTTCAGAAAATAAGTAAATAAAGTATCAATAACTTCAACTAATTATAAACCTTAACTCTTTATATTTATAAATCCCATAATTAGTTCTACTTTTACTAAGTAATTTTAATTTTTCTAGAAAATTCCTTCCTACATCTGGGTATTGCTATGATTATTAACACAATTTATTAATGAATGACCTCTGCATCAATTTGGCATGTAAATGTTTGCTGCGATTAAAGCATACTTATTTCAAATCATCATCATCATCATCTGCTTAGCCTTTTCCCAACTATGTTGGGGTCGGCTTCCAGTCTAACCGGATGCAGCTGAATACCAGTGTTTTACATGGAGCGACTGCGTATCTAACCTCCACAACCCAGTTACTGGGCAACACGATACCTCTTGGTTACACTGGTTGCCAGACTTTCTGGCTTCTGATTATCCGTAACGACTGTCAAAGATCTACGAATGACAGGCGAGAATCTCCAGCGAATATTAAATAGGTACTTTGAAATTGTGTAGCAGAAATATGAATGTTTTTGCCTGAAAAAATAAATGGGTTCCAATAACCCTGTAGTATTACCTTGCGGATGAAGGCCCTCCGTATGGACTGCTCCGTGAAGTCGAAACCTTTGACCTCGCCATCCTCGCCCACGGCATCTGTAGGGGGCGCGTACCCTTGAGGCTGGAAGAGGAGAAAATAACACATTATTATTTCATAGAACTTAAAATCACTGAGGTTACTAAACATTTACAAGAATTTCGTGAAATGCTAGCAAACACAAAAAAACCAGTCAATGGCGAGTGTACTCGCAAGCGAAGAGTTCCGTACCACCGTACAGTAACACTATTAAAAATAAACACGTGTCTTGTATTAAGTTAAAAATGTATGGGGTCCTTTAATTTCTAACTTGATTTGTTTTATTATTAGTTGGTTACAGCGGCCATAGTAATTCACACTGAGTAAGAAGGGGCTAGGCGGGGTTGTACTAATAAATTTCTAATGGAAAAACCCAATAACAAATAGCCCGACTTAGGAATCGAACCTACGATTCGACTTTTAGCAACCGCGCAGACCAACGGAGTAGTAGTCGTATACTCGTATCTATACAATACATGTAGTATTCCAGTAAATAAGTTCGATTCTATCGTTCATATTCATATGCGAGCGCCATTGGTGGATAAAGATCAATATTTTCCATTAATAACTAGATTACTCGAAGTACTCAAGGTCACGGCGCAAAGTAATTATGAATCCCATCTAGTTTCTATATTTAGTTTTGTACTTATGGCTATATTGTTAACAAGCTGCGTGTATGGCTACTATAATAATAGAAATACAATTAAAATGGGTTCAAGCCCGCCACACTATTCCCAACCACTGCAACTTCTGTAAGCCAGAATCAACAGTGGAGACTGAAGCTCGACGACTCCCGGAGAAACGACATAACTGTCTTGGATCTCGCAACGAAATTAATCAATTAAAATGGAAAAAGGATTAAAATAGGTTCCCATAGAAACGAGTTATTTGTCATATCAGCCTATAGCCGTCCACTGTTGAACGTGGACCTCCCCCAAAGAACGCTAACCGTCCCGGTCCTGGGCAGTCAAAACCTATCCGTTGCCGGCCACCTTCTTTAAATCGTCAGTCCACTGAGTGAAGCAGGGCGTCCTACACTAAGCTTGCCTAAATGTGGTCTCCACTCTAACATTTGTGTCTGCTCCACCGACCGTCTGAGTTTTTTGTATGTAATGTTAAATATTGTATGGTGGCACCGGTTTTTGAGATTAGCAGAAGCATATTTTAACATCTTGCCATTATACAAAAAAAGGCTTTTATTCGAACTCTTGCCAGGTTGGCTTAATTTTGGAGTTACTATGTAATGCATCAAAGAATATAGGCTAGTTTTGACGTCATAAAACGTTAAAAGTAACCTTATAAATTGTTTTTTTTTTTTAAATAAGTAGCATATTGCATGTCAGCAAAGTTTAATTTAGTTTACGAGGACAGAAAGCCATGCATGAAGAGGCCAAACTAAACTGGCTAACCTATGTCAGTTTAGCCTGATATCGATCAGAGCATATGTTACATCATAGACATGTTTTAATACAAAATCTTCGAACATTCTTATTACCGTCATTATCTACTTAGCCTTTTCCCAACTATAATATGTTGGGGTCGGCTTCCAGTCTCACCGGATGCAGCTGAATATCAGTGTTTTACCTGGAGCGACTGCCTATCTGATCTCCACAACCCACTTATTGGGCAACACGATATCTCTTGGTAAGACTGGTTGTCAGACTTTCTGGCTTCTTACTATCCGTAACGACTGTCAAAGATCTACGAATGACAGCCGGGACCAACGGCTTTTCGTGCTTTCCGAGACACGGGGGTGTCACACCACCAACTTCTAAACTCCGGGCTAATACAGAGAAATTCGTAATGGAAAAACCTAATAACACTTATTGCTCGACCCGGAAATCGAACCTAGGACCCCGTATTCATCAGTCGCGCTTGCAACCCCGGGACCAGCGGGGCCAATCTCGTTACGGTATGGTTTTGAATCTAAACAATTAATTAATAGTACGAAGTACTAATTAATTATATAGGGTATCATGTTTTCCTGGTATCAAATGGCATATCATATCAGGGCAAATAATAATTTGGATTTCCCTATAAAAATATACCTTAAAACATGGATACAATCTTACAATGCGTAATAAAAGTACAGTTGAACAAGCTATTTGGTTTACAGGTAGCGCACTTGCAACTACTATTGAACAATTTTGTTAGTGTGCCAATTGGTCAACCCTTTCTTTCTTTTAAATATACCAAAGTTTAAAATGCATATTGGTTGGCAATGTAATGGAAATACTAATATTTTTCAAATTTGCATATATATACTTATGTATAAACCAAATGGCGTTATCCTCTTATGGACGGGCAACGGCAGGTATCTATCTGATATTTTTTTTTTCTTATGTACTTTCTAAGTTTATCTTGGACATCACTGACATCAGTGAAGGAAAATATGTACTGAGGAAATCTGGACTTATAATTAATATAAGTCTGAAATAGCCAATCCACTTTGAGCACGCATGGTGATCAATGCACGTGGTTTCTCTGTATGAGAAGAGGCCTTTGCACTCGAACAATATTATTATTATATAATACTAAATAGCTTGCTCGATTGTACTTTAATGAAGTCGTCTGGAGATGAAGTTACAAAGGCGTTAAGGCGCCTAGATGTCTGGACCGAAAGATCGATTCGTTTACGCAACGGGAATCCAAGGCATTCCTTCTTTAAGGTTAATCCAATGTTGCTTTAGAGGTTAATAGACAAGCTTAAGTAAGCAAGATTTCAAAACCTCATCTATAAAGGTAAATATGGCTTTGAATGTAAATATATTTTTAATTTTATATCATTGGATGTCATACAAGCCGACAGCCCACCTATACACATCTGCAATACCAGAGGCCTTGCAAATGCATTGCCATCCCAGAGACAAAGTTGAAATGTCTCATGTATCTGTAATTACACCGGCACCCATACCCTTCAATCAGGAACACAGCAACGCTGCTTTGCGGCAGAAATAGGTGTGGTGGTAGTACTTCCCCAGATGAACTCCTTCACAAAGAGCCCTATAACGTCTGTTGCGGAGGGAAGACATGACAGTCAGTTATTCATTTGTTTAACTGTAGTTTGTTTCTTACGATGCCTATTAAAAATATGGACCGTCATTTTGTTGTAGTGTGCAAAGGAAAAAGCGCTATATATACGCTCTGTAAAATGTATAGTTCTATCTCTTTTTCGAACTAAATCAATGGTGGCTTTGATTTAAAGTTTGAAAAGAATACCAAAGCTACAATTTCGGTCTGTTTTTGTAAAGCCGTGGATAGTATACATGGATAGTACTTTGAACAACTCGATTCCTACTGGCTTCCCTTCGGAAGTTCGGGACAACAGCTACTCCAAATTGCCATTGAAAAATGACACAATCAGTAGCGTTTACTATTTCTAAACAATATTAGTTACACTGCAGATATGTTAAATAGATTAGTTGAACTAAAAACATTATGAAATCGCCTATATTTTTTGCTTATCTAAACTATACTACACTATATACCATACTATACTATACTATATACTATATTTTAATAAATCATAATGATATGATAAAGTGAATAGATTTTTTGTTTGTTTGTTTAAATTAAAACTAATCTCTGGAACTACTAGGATTGATTTTTTTAGTATATGATAGCCAGACTCATGAGTATTAGTATATAAGGCTAAACACTACGCTCCGACCGACGAGAGCGGCTCAGTTATTAAAGACGTAACTGAATGCGGGTGAAACCGCGGTAAATAGCTAGTATTTTTATACACAAGCAGATTAAAACAATTTTTGCTTCGGATTCCCTTTTACGACGTTTACCCTTCACCATTGGTAGACAGACCAACTACATAGTTACTGGCTATATACTCCTCGGTGTCGTCCGAGTTCAGTTGCGTCTTTGGTTACTGTTCTGCTCCCGTTGGTTTTAAGCGCAGTGGTCTATACGTACAGACCTTTCTCTTGAATCAGTATATTTATTGATAAAAACCGCTTTAAAATCTGCTGGGATGATCAAAAGATCTAAGCGTACAAAAGGGCAGACGGCGGGTAGAGATTTTGTTATGTACATATACTATATGGAGAAGATATTGCATCAAAAAGGAGATAAATTTTAGGTTATCTACCTATTTATAACACTCATGTGGCTCCACAGTCCTTAGACCTTGCACAAATTCACCAATCACAAGCACAAAATCTCCAGAACAAGCATCAAGCCATTCAGAACTTTGAAAAACCTTTTAAAGCACGTTTTAACAAGAAAATTCAAGTTAAATTCACCTGAGACATAACGGGAAGCGTGCAATGTTACTTTGTATACTAAGTTGTGTGTTTATCACAGCATATCAGTGGAGTGATAAGCTGATATCGAGGTGCCGGGTTTGGGTACGAGGTGTGGAGTGACACTGATACTGTTATTAGTAATAGTTGTAAGAATGTTCGGTGAGCTGTTTTTATAATGGAACGGTAATTAAAATTGGATGATTTTGCCATTAATGGTTTAATCACTGTTCGGTGACGACCATTTAATTATGACGAATTATCTTACTTATGATATTATAATGAGCAAGCAATTTCCAACTCCATTTCTGTTGAATTTAGCACTATTATCAATTAATAAATGAAAACGGTTCAAGCACATCGGTCCTACAAAATCCTTGTGCTTTGTAGGTTGATTTTTAAACGGTCCAATAAATCAGTCCTGCAAAAAGTCGGTCCCTTTCGGGCACACTAAGGCTGTCCGTCTACGTCAGACAATCGGTGACCGATTTTTTTGTCCGAGAGAAATGTCCTACAAAAACACAAAATTAAAAATTTTAAGTAACCCCCGACAGAAGAATATAAATCCCTACCACAGCTATCAAAAAAGCTGATAACTTTGGAATCGCCGAACCGATTTCGATCAAACATAGCTAAGAACACTCCCGACTAATTCACCTTTCAAACAAGAAAAAACAAAATCAAAATCGGTTAATGCGTAGCTCCTGAGCTACGATGCCACAAACAGACGCACACACGCACGCACGCACTCACGCACACACTGACATGTCAAACTTATAACACCCCGTCGTTTTTACGTCCGGGGTTAAAAAGTCGGTCCCACCAAACTATGGATCTATTGAACAGTCCTATAAAAGGTCAGACGTGTTCGGAGGCTTCAATTATGTCAGAAATAGACCTGTCATATAGATACATTAGCACTTGTGTCAATGTCTGGAATTTTACTGATTTAATCATTAAAATAATGGTGATGACCAATAATAAAACCATTAGTAAACGTGGGTGTGAAGTAAGTAGTTCAACGAGGTAAATGGGTATTAGACACCATTAACCAATAATACACATAATAATAATACACAAGTCATGACTTCTTAAAGAAACACTTTATTTTAGCCCTGAAAACGCTATTCATTTTGAATTAATTGTAAAATTAGATTTATAGTTACTATAAAAAAAAATTTGACGTCATAATTTAATATTTCCATACAAAATCTATAGGGGAATCGCATTTTGACAGCTCATAAAACGTATGTCAATTGTCTCAGAATTCGTGATTGCGAATGCGAATATTCCGTTTTAAATCTAGCGTCATTTATCTATTTGACAGCTGAATTGCCGCGCAAATCGCACGCACACATTTGTATCACAGTATGCATTATATTCCGAAAATTACCGAACAGATCCGAATAAAACCGATTGCTGTTTGTTTACCAAAGATACTTAAGACAGATCGCTAACAGAAATTTTGTGTTTAGTAAGTGTGTAACGGTTAAATCCGCGACATAATTGTATGAATTTTCCGAATGCAAATGTCAAGAAATATGCGAAATTATACTTGTTTGTCCGGGACAGTTGTAATTGACAAAATAAGGCAATATACCACACAGTAAATGATACAGTCCACACATTTAATCCCATCCCAAACATTGGTCCTTCGAGCCGAATGACCCCCTCCCAAACAGCATCCATATACATATCTCTTTTAGACGTGATCTCAGTATTCACCATTTCTATTTAAATCGTTTTCGGCGTTGCCAGATTTTTTTTCGAATAAATAGGGATTTTGAAATCTTTCCACAAATAAAATCGACATTCATGCTATGATTGCGGGACATACTAAAAATACTGAGAATAGTATTAATCTATTTATGTATTTATTAAATGCATATTGCCTTGCTTTAACCCATATCATCCCAGTGTTCCATTTTTGAAACGATTACTTTTTTATTTTTTTATTAAAATTTTTGAACGCATTTTTAAATTAGTGTTTTCAAAAATGGAACACTGGGATGATATGGGTTAACTGCCTCGTTGGCCTAGTGGTCCTAAGCGCGACTGCTACGCTAGAGGTCTTGGGTTCGATTCCCAGGTCGAGCAAAGTGTAAAACATATCTTTACGCCTGTATTCCCCGAAGGGTTAGGCAGAGGTGTAACAATGTACACACACAGTTCGACGGTATGTTTAGGTCCCATATAATAGGGGGCGAGCTTATTGCCATTAACCGGGCACAACCCCTAACTCCGAACTGCTACTGAGAATTTCATAGAAAAACCCAATAATAATAATAATTACAATAAATAAATAAAAAAAAACATAGAGACTATGTATGTTTTTTTTTTGTAATTTTATAAAAGTCAGCACACATAAACTCTTATTTTCTGATGCAACGTCGAGAAATCACAAAACACGGGAAGTACTGCGGTTGTTTTGCGCGGGACATTTTATTTCAAGTCAAAAATCGGGACGTCTGGCAACGCTGATCATCTTTCACACATTCCATTAATCGTTTTTTTGGATTTCTAGCCATCCACAGCACATACACATACAGACTTGGCCTAGTTGAAACGTTAGAATTCATTTAGAAATGCTACACGTCTCCTTACAGCTCGCTAAGAAATATTGTAATTTGGATTAATTTTAAAAAGATTTGCATAGTATAAGAAATTCGTTTGTTTTTATTTTTAATATTCAAACTATCAGGCTGGTTTGAAGTTTGTCGAACATTTTCGCAGTCCTTTCAAGAGCTTGAAAAATTCCGGCTATCACAACTATTTCGAAACAAAAATATACTCTTATCTATGTGATCATAATCATATGACGCTATTTTACCGATAAGAAATTAGCTTATCTCTAATCTGTCGGCAAAGACCACTAGTTGTTATGATAATATGAACCGGATTAGTGAATGTTTTAATACAACACAATTAAGTTTTTCAAACAGCTTGTTTGACTGATTCAGTAGTTGATCTACATCTGCCTGATGTTATAAGAATGTGCCGCGTTGGTCTCGTGGTTGCAAGCGTGGGGTCTTGGGTTAAATTCCCAAGTTGGGCAATTAGTGTTATTGGGTTTTCTATTAGGAATTTCTTCGTAACAGACCGGAGTATTAAAGTTGGTGGTGTGACACCCTCGTGCATCGGAAAGCACGTAAAGCCGCTAGCACCTGATCTCTCCCCGGTCGTGTCGGATTACCATCCCATCGCACTATGAGAGTAAGAGAAGAGGGGGTGCACCTGTGTTTGCGCGCACACTCGTGCACTATAATATCTCCTGCGTACTTGTCTAGTCTCGGAACTTACTACTCACAGAATACTAAATAAAAAAATAACCACATGAATTTTCATTTGAATCTCTACTATCTACACGATAGACTCTAGGAATGCTTGGTGTAAACTGAAGTCAACTCTACCTAACAGAGAATAAAGTCCTGCTAAAATACCATCAATACTGATCAATACCATAGAAGACTTAGATTTAAGTAGTAGCAGAAGAGCTTTTTGTAAAGGAGCTCGTCTGGGGAAGTACTACCAACAAACTATTTGTGCCGCATAGCAGCGTTGCGGTGTTCCGGTTTGAACGGTACAGGTGCCAGTGAAATTACAGGCTTATGAGACATTTCAACTTTGTCTCTGGAATGGCAACGCATTTGCAAGGTCTCTGGTATTGCAGATGTCTTTAAGCGGAGGTGACCACTTAACAATAGATAGCACGTCGGCCAGTTTATAAAAAAAACGACAAACAAATTCTTTCTACATATAAAAGAAACCAATAGACAAATATACAAGACTTTGATATACTATGAGATTGCAACAATAGGGCGGTCCCCCACACCCTCGCCTACAGAAAAATCGATATAAATTACTCACTAGTCTAAAGCCAAGTGGGAATGCTTGCATTTAAAGAAACGTACGTCACTACGTAATAAATTGGTTCGTCCATTTTTCTTACAAAGTCATGTTTTCACTGTATTTGACCTGTCAACGTCGTGTCGTGGTACACTAGATTGATTGGTTTGCTTGTATTGTTACCATGTTTAGTGTTCTGCGATATCTCATACAGTCAACACTATCAAGTCCAAAAACTAAATCACGTAAAAATTTAACGACACAAAAAAAAAATGAAGCGTCTGTTTATAATGTCAAAATATCAGCTTTTTAGGTCCCATGTAATAGGGGGCGAGCCTATTGCCATTAACCGGGCACAAATCCAAACTCCGAGCTGCTACTGAGAATTTCATAGAAAAACCCAATAACACTTTTTGCTCGACCTGGGAATCGAACCCAAGACCTCTAGCGTAGCAGTCGCACTTAGGACCACTAGGCCAACGAGGCAGTTTTTTATGTTTACACGATAAATATACCTAAAAGTTTATGTCTGTTTGTTACGCCTAATCTCTAAAACCGCTGGCCCGATTTTGACGGGACTTCCACTGGCATTAGCTGTTACATGAAGTAACTTAGGCCTTTATTTAAAAAAAAGAATAAGGGCTTCGCATAAACAACAAAACCCCGTAATAAATTATTATCGAATTTCCAGCATTTTGGACTTGAGTTTGTATAAGATACTGTGAGGCGTATTAATAGGATTACAACTGTGACGTAGTACTGTTGCCAGGGCGCGGCGGGTGGGGGAATGTGCGGTCCCAGGTCAGGCGCACATGGCGAAGGGGCCCGCTGATGTATAGCGATACCACACCAGACGGGGGCGCGGATCATGCGTCAGGGGAATACCGGCATTTAGACTAAGACTCATAGTCGGTGAGAGTACGATATAACTAGGGTTGCCAAACGTACTTTAATATTAGGTTGCATTGTATTTTTGTATTATATTTTGGGTCTACGTTTTGTATAAGCTGTAAAATACGCAAAACATCCTATATTCAGATGATAGGATAAATTTTCATTTTGCAACACCCAAAAATATAGATTTTACAAAAAACAAATAATTAAGTAACAAATATTATTTTGGGATAGTATTACTCTTTCCATAAAATACGTTTTTTTTTTTAAACTTGTTCGGACATATACTACCTATTTGATGTTGACAACCCTAGACATAACCCTCCGTTCTACCCAGACCAAGTATAGATGAGGCTTTCCCCACAAAAAATGTAAGTACTATTGCTGCTTGCCCAGTTGCTCAATACGATGAGTAATATTATTATTATCTTAATTGACCATGACATTAGTCATTTATGGCTTCAATAAAGTTACATCACACAACACGTTTCCGAATTTAATTCTGATAAACTATTAAGTATCATAATGCAAAAAAAAAAATGATTAAATGTATGGGTTTAAAAACTGTGCATCGCGACGCCCTGGGGTGACATGCAGCTATCCTGGAGGAGTCGCGGGACACGGCTACGACAGTAGGCACGAGTTGGATTGATTGTAGTACAATCACTATACTATTATATTTTCTAAAATTAAGTATAATAATAAATAAATAATCTTAATGTCTGTTAGCGCTATACACAAATAAATGTTCTCAAAGAAAAGGGTCGCATAAAAGTTACAACCCGTAAAGTGAATCACGATGTAAAAAAGTTTGGGATCCCCGGCCCTAGCGTTTGTATATCAGAAATAATAAAAATAATTCTAGGTCAAGCCGGAACAGTGTTTCACACAAGTATTTAGTATTTATAACCTTGAATATTACGTTATGAGTGCTTGCGTGTGCCGAGTAGGCGTCCGATACAAATATAAGGCTGCTCAAATTCATTCAATGTTTTATACATTCTCATTGTTTAATATACAAGAGACGGATTTAAAACACTTTTCCAAACTTGTGAAGAGGTAATTGAATAGGACAAATCATAAGAGAATCTATACTAAAATAAAAAAATCAAAAGTGAGTTTGTTTGTTTAGCTATTACCGCTAAACTACTAGACCGATATTGATGAAATTTGGTACAGACTACGCTTGTACCCCGAGAAAAAAGACTTAGGCTGCTCTTTAATTCGCTTACTCTTTAATTTCAAATAAAAACTGGACGTTTGACCTTCAATAACTCAGTAACCAGAAGATTTAAAGGTATGGTCCAGAACAAAAAGTAATTGTCCTTTGATACCCGTTAGTTATGGGTAATAAAAAATTATAAAAATTGTAAACTAGCTTACCTCGCCATATCCCGTGCCTGCGCCGTATGCTGGAAACCCTTGCGGAGGTGGTGGGTATCCCTGCTGTGGGTAACCTCCCGGTGGGTATCCCCCCGGTGGTGGGTAACCGCCTTGGGGATATCCTGCCTGTGGTGGCGGCGGGTAGCCCCCCTGTGGGTATCCTCCTGGTGGGTAACCACCTTGCTGCGGATATCCGCCTTGGTTTTGATCTGTGGGTAAGAAAAATCATAAATTACTACACGAGTTCAAGAAAGAGAGAAAAACAGTCATGACCTTTATGAATTTGATACAACAGAAAATTTGGATGTTTATAGAATCAGAATATTTACAATGACCTTAAAAATTGTGACGTCAACATAATATTATTCATATAATGTATATGTAGAACATAATTATGTAAGTAATTAAATTAAAATACAAGTGGAGGAAACACCGGATAGTCAAGATTTTGTTTTCGAAGTAGGTAAATACGTTTCAATTTTGAACTGCACTCTCCAGATTCCCCAATATCAAATTGCCTAGCAAAAAATTGAATTGTGTACGAAACAGACGGTGGAGGGTAGGTATACCATCACGCCTGTATTCCCCGAAGGGTTAGCCAGAGGTGCACCAATGTACACGCCGATATGTTTAGGTCCTATGTAATAACTCCGAGCTGCTACTGAGAATTTTATATAAAAATCCAATAACGCTTTGCTCGACCTGGGAATCGAACCCAGGGCCTCTAGCGCAGCAGTCGCGCTTAGGACTACTAGGCTAACGAGGCAGTCGAGGTAATACAATATCTACAAATAATTTAAAATTGAAGTGTCTGTTTGTAATGTCAAAATAACAGCTTGTCACAGAATAAATTATGAATATTTACACGGTACTTAACCGGTAATGGCAGATAGCTGATGTTATGAGCAGTAACCATACTTTCATTAAAAAAAAAAAAAAATCTTAAGTAACACCCGGCAGAAGAAAAATATCACTACCATAGCTAACAAAAGAGCATACACACACACACACACACACACACAGACACGTAAACTTATAACACCCCGTCGTTTTTGCGTCGGGGTTTAATAAGTATAGTGGTCGCCACGAGTCGTGAGCACAAACGTCTAGTTAATATTAGGGTTTTTCGGTTCCTTTCTGGGTTTTTTGGGGCGCCGACGCTGCACTCGATTACTGCATCAGTCGGACCGGCACCAAAAAACTCAGAAAAGAACCAAAATACCCAAAAATAATTTGACGTTTGCGCTCACGACTCGTGGTGGCTACTATACCACAAAAACCCCGCGATAACCGACAATCACGGGAACGAAGTCGCGGACACAGGCTAGTTTAAAAAAATTCTACAGTACTAGAACCAAAAAAAATCACAAACCGCCTATAAATTGTTAATTAAATTCGTTTCTCGTAATTAACGCTTCAGCTGGTGTTTTTAACAGCATCTATTTAAGGTGTTAATAACATTATGATGTCATGTCACTGCTGCATTATGTAACGTGATAATTTTGGCTATTTTCATTTTATGACCAAATATCATTGTTTCTATGGAAAACAAGCATGTGTTAAGAGACTTTCAAACTTGTCTTAAGATGATTAGTAGCTATTTTATTGAATACTAGCTGTTGCCCGCGGCTTCGTGCGCGTTAAGAAGTATTATTATTAATTAGGTGTGGTTTATAGTTTTTTTTAGGAGTGGAATTTATTTAAAAATCCCTTCTTAGGGGATGCCTATGTCATAGTAGCTTTATACATGCAAAGTCTCAGCCCGATCGGTTTAAAATTGACTACGTTTCATACAAACTTTCATCCCCTTGATGTCATAACATCTACCTGCATGCTAAATTTCAGCCCGATCCGTCCAGTGGTTTGGGCTGTGCGTTGATAGATCACTATGTCACCTTTGAGTTATATATATTTAGATTTCTAGGTAATTATAATGCCGTTTGTCCGCGACATTGTTTGCGTTAATGTCTGTCATCGCGGACGCACACGAAGCCGCGAATTAAAAAGTGGCTTATGTCCTTTTTGGGGGTTCAAGTTTACCCTGTAACAAATTTCATCAATACCAGTTCAGTGGTTTAGCTGTGAAAGCCTACCTAACATACAGAGTTACTTTCGCATTCATTTGTATCGATTTTTTTGATTATGAAAACTATCACGCCTTTTTCCCATAGGGGTAGGCAGAAACGCCACCTGCTACGATCCTTACATACTTCTTCCGCCTCGTCCACGTTCATACGTCTGCTCATACAAGCACGCCGGTTACGAGTACTGCGCACCCGGCCTTTCTGAAGAACCTCATCAATAAGGTCAGGATAGGTCTTTCTAGGACTTTTTTTTTTAAGTCTTCAGAATTCCAGTTATTATAAATAAGTTAAAAGGCAGTCATAACTAGGTATAAAAACATTCAGGAAGGTCAAAAGTTGCATGTATTTTTTCCTTGGTTGAAGAGAGATTTGATTGAGAAGTATAACCGACTGTACCGGCAGCATGTAATACATTGGAATTTATATAAAGTATAAAAGAATGGCAAATTAATTTAAGAGCCACTTTATTTGGTAAGATATTAAATAGATCTCAAAAGTTAACTTCGACAGGACAAGTTAAAATACATGAAAACTTCGAAGCCTTTGGAACGAAAACTGCAAGCCGAGTCGCGTTCTTGAACATGTATAGTATGGCCGACGTATCTTGTTGATCCTGAAGTTAGTCCTTTGGCTGCGCTATGGATGTTTTAGGGACAAAATTGTCTAGTGCGCAGCTAACGGGCTGACTTCAGGATCGTCAAGATACGGTGGCTGTTCTGCATATCGGGTGTAAGGGACAGTGTAACAATAACTGTTACATTGGATTCAGTATGTGATCCTAAGTCTCCTAGCAACGAATTTACAGTCAGTTCCAAAAAAAATAGCAGTTCCATACATAAGTACCTACCCCGTCAGAATGTATGAAACTGGAGACCTTTTCTCGGAATCCATGACGACGTTCGTTTTCCTTATAATGACCCTTCACCGCATATTGCGGCACAATTTTAATCACATTAAAATCTAGATTAGAATTAAAGCCAATTATTCTGAGGTAATTAAGACTGACTTTAATTCTGAGAGAGCCCATAGTAAGTATCTTAGAACGAGATTAGACTTTGACGTACACGAAATCATTTGGACATCACAAAGACACAATACACAGCAGTGGCGAAGGCAAGGGACTCCATACAATCCCATTCCTACCGGCTTCCCTACAGAAGTTTGAAATAACAGCTACTCTAACGCCATTATAAATGGCACAACCAGCAGTGTGTACTATTTCCTAAAGTGTCTTATATAGTCTCACTCACACTGCAGGTATTTTTAATACATCATCAATTAAAACGACTATAATTTTAATTACACAATGAATTAAGTAATTTTTGCTTCAGCCTCCTCCGCCACTGGCCCATAAACAATCACAGATTTAAATAAAGAACACAATTTGGAACAGTATTTAAATTCACAAACACACCTTTTGCTTCAGACATGGTTCGCACACTTGACATTAATAAATGAAATACCAACACAATTCATTACAGACATTTGACACTCAGGCACACTAGCCACACGCGTGGGATGCCGTTGCCTCTTTTTGTGTGCCTCTCTGCCCGCATTAGAAGGGCAGCGGGGCGCCGGAGTGCGCTTAATGATCTTCGGCCACCGTAAAGAGGGGCCTGCGGGGGGCAAACATGGGGCAGTCTGTCACTCGACCAGATTTAGGCCTGAAACGGAGACGCGCAGTGTTCCGTGCGCGTCTCTGTAGTGGAATGTGCGGTCGCAGAACCGGCTGCATATGGTGAAGGGGCCCGCATAGTTTCTAAAATGCCATCACATTTCAGACTTTACTTACACTAAAATAAGTGTTAAATTTGATTGTGCAAGTGTTCACGTAAATAAGTGACTCGAATAGCAACGTAACATATACAGTGACTGCATACCGCAAGGGAGCCAAATGTGCTTAAAAATACAATTAGCAATTTATTTCAATAGCACTAGAGTGCAAAATCGCGTGTGTAGATGTATGTAAAGAGTATATGATAACAAACGATAATGAAACGTGTGAAGGTTGGCAAATGTTCCAACGTTCATGAGAGGGGGTTCCCCGACAAGCTTCGTCGAGTCAAAACATTTATCTGCGTGCTATTTTTAATCTCTACTGAGAAACGGTGAAATTGCAGCACATTCTCGTCATATGGGTATTGGTACTTACAGAATTTAGAGTATATTGGCATATAAATACAAACGGATGCAAATATTTGAAGCATTTCACTCATATAGCAACTGTCTAATCTTACGTAGATAGGTAATATATTTAAATAATTTATTGTTAAAGTCTATGACATCAGTAAACCTTATGATGATATGAACCTGTGACTAAATTGAGCACATAACGCCACCATTATTTTTATGAACTGTAAAAAGGATGTCCTAAAAAAAATGTATGCGACCTTGGAACGCAAAGGGCCTTAGGAGGAACACGAATGGGAAATAGTTTAGTCAGTGAGAGTCTGGCACTTCTTTGCGCTACCCCAAGGGCGGAAAAAATGATTTGATGATTTCCCATCTTTGAAATGTTGTTGCTGCTGTATGACGTTATTGATATGAATGTTATCAGGAAACTCTCTACTTATTAAAAAAATTGAATCATAAACATATCGTATTTACAACTGTGATGCATGACGGATTGCATCTTTTGTTTAACGTGGTTTTAAAGCCAAGTATTTTGCAGATAGTGACTCAGTTCAGGGGGCTGGGAAGTTCCTATACGTCTGTTACCGTCGACTGGGTCATTAGAATAAAATTCGTCATCATCCTCTTGGTACCTTTGCCCTAATTTGTTTAAGGTTGACGCTTGTAGAAACTGTATTTTTTCTTCCCTACATCTGTGTTCTCTGTTCTCTTGTTATTATTTATTTGTTAATACACAACGGATAAACCAATTACTGTATATACATTTGATAACGTAAATATATACCTAATGATACCACGTTTTTATGTCCCACTGCAGGGCAGAGGCCTTTTCTCATGTAGAGGAGGCGCGAGTATTGATCAGCTCGGTTGCTCAAAGCGGATTAGCGAATTCAGAGATTACACGCGTTTGGACGAAACAGAGATGGGATGGATATAAAGTATACAATTGCATACCTATAGTAATTCTGTCTTGGACATTATTTATATATTTTGCGTTTATTATCTATTTTGCGTTACATTCGCAGAAGAAATGGTTTTTCTTTCTTTCTTTTCATTATTGTAGCAGAACTTCAAGCATTCTCACAAGATCACCTTTCATTCATCCGCAAACATATCACACTCCGGTCTAATGTCCCAGAGAGCCTTGAGAGCGGTGAGGGTACAGGATATAAGAGATCTAGCTCGAGCAACAATCTTATACATATACTGAAATTGCATTATGTCACTCTTATTGTTCCGGCTCTTCTAGCCATCAGTCAACACGTTCCCTTTCACGTGGTCCTCATTCCTCCCCTTCTTCAATAGATAGGTACTTCCTACTAAATTCGGTTTTTAAACGCCTTACATTTCGACCCTTTTGTAGAGCATTTAGGTGTTAAAGTTAGTGCATGACAAGCACTTTATATACTGTGTTGTCAATTTATATTCGCCCTTAATGGCGTCTTAGATATCGATTTGTGTATTTGACTCAGAGCCAAGCCATATGAAGGACAGCCAAATGTTTACTTTGTTTTTATGACTGGCGATATTATGACGTTGGTATTAAGAAGCATTATGCCTAAAAGTAACTGCAAAGTTTCTCTTGTTATTATTTCTACGAGTTCCGAATATTTTGGCTTCCTGAAGACAGAAAAATTGTATTTCGAGAAATGAAGACCTTATTAGTCTTTAGGATAAACGTGGCCATACCCAGGGCCCAAATACTTTAAAAGAACCCATAATAGACCATCACGCCTGTATTCCTCGAAGGGTTTGGCAGAGGTGTACCAAGGTACACCCACAGTTCGCTGGTATGTTTTAGGTCCTATGTAATAGGGGGCGAGCCTATTGCCAATAAGCGAGCACAAATCCTAACTCCGAGCTGCTACTGAGAAGTTCATAGAAAAACCCAATAACTTTAAAAGAAATTGGCATATTTATCACTTGTTATAGCGGCCAGAGTAATACACACTTTGTAAAAATTTCAAGTGTCTACTCATTGAGGTTCAAAAGCTACAGCCCTGTCGTGACGGACAGACAACGGAGTCTTAGGAACAGGGTACTGTTTGTCACGCTTTGGGTACCCTAAAAGCTTCAAAAAAAAAGGAGACTTCGACGTCGTCTAGCCAGCAGCATTTTTATTTCGGAACCTCTGACTATTTGGAACAGCCTTTCAACAATTACTAATTGGCCGAGGCGTTTGTGAGTAATCATTTCCAAAAACAAACCTAGGTACATTACGTGGAAAAAATATTGGAATAACAAGACTAATTATTTTTTTGTTAGTAAGATTATCGAAACGACATTTTCCTTTATCAATACACGTAAAAATATACTGACCACTCATGAATGATAAATCTATACCAATACAGTAAAGGTAAAGAGATTTTTTGTTTGTGTGTGTGTTTATTTAAACGCGCTAATCTCTGGAACTGCAAGTCGGATGGAAAAAATCTTTTTGTATATGACAGCCAGATTCATGAGGAATAGTATAAGCTATATAACTTCACGCTACGACACACGGGAGCGGAACAGTAACCAAAGACGTGACTTAATGCTGATGAAAAAAAAAACCACGCGGACATCGCGGGCGGACGCTAGTAATGATACCAGATTATACGTCAATGGAATAAATAGACTTTAGTCGGCATCGATTTCACAACCTTTACAAAATAAGTACTAGCTTAGGTATAGATAATCAATGAAGACCGGTGACCGCAGCAAGACTGGTACGTAATCATAATTGGATGTTTGACACCATTTATCAAGAATTCCAAGAATCAACTACTTAAAAAAGCACTTAATTTTGGCCCTAGAACCCCAATTAATTACCAATTAACCATAAAATTAGATTTAAGTTGCTTTGAAATCAATAAATAGTTAAACAATTAAGTTAGCTAAAATGTGACGTCACAGTTTAGTTTTGCAATAAATCTGTGGGAGAATCGCGTTTTGACAGCTCATAAAAAATATGTCAATTGAAATGACAGATAAAAGTTGCCCATACAGAACAGAATGTCTTAGAAAACTTTGACAAAGACTAGTTCCATTTGGGGCAAGATGTAAACTAGTCGATTTATCGAAGCACTGCGCCGACCCCATAGAAATTAGAATAGGGGCGGGCAAGTCAAACGATGATGATTATCTTTTTGGGCCAAATCACGCGAAAGTTTGTGAGAATAGATGGATGTTTTGTACTTTTTCACGCTTAAACGGCTGACCGAAATAAGCTGAAATTTGGCACACATAATATGGTATCTAGCTTTACATAAAGGATATTTTTATATCGATTTTGTGTTACCGTGGGTAAATAAGGCAGACGAAGTCGTGAGCAGAAGCAAGTGTTACATTATAAATGTATGGGTCTAGTTTATCTTCAATTTGATGACGTGATAAGTAATCACACATATAGAGGAAATGCTGTATGGTTAAAATAAATGGCTATTGTTGTTTATACGTTTTGTCGTATTACATTTCCGATAAGGAAAAAGTAATATTTATACCACACGCGTCATACATGCGTAATATTTCTGAGACCATATTTAAAATATTGTGTAAGAAACTCGTACAAAATGATGCACGTACAGGTATAAGTAAAAATACACACACTATTAGTGTGTGTGAGATCAATTCTATGTATGCATGTGTGTGTTTGATTCCCACGTACACAATACATACATTCATGTGAACATGTGACGTCAAAATTGTTCTATTCACACACGGAATAGTTGTGCAATTGTGTGCGTACAAAGTGCGTTTGTGAGCTACTTTTCAAGCATAAAAATAAATAAAATTGAAGTGTCTGTTTGTTTTGTCAAAATAACTGCTTTAAAATATGAATTTAATTACACTGTATTTACAACAAAAAAAAACTGTTTATTTATTCACACATACCATCACGCTTGTATTCCCCGAAAGGTTAGGCAGAGGTGTACCAATGTTCACCCACAGTTCGCCGGTATATTTAGGTCCCATGTAATAGGGGCGAACCTATTGCCATTAACCGGGCACACATTCTAACTCTGAGCTGCTACTGGGAATTTCATAGAAAAACCCAATAACACTATTTGCTCGACCTGGGAATCGAACCCAAGACCTCTAGCATAGCAGTCGCGTATAGGACCACTATGCTACCAACACAGTTATTATTATTTGTTTATTTGTTCCTACTAGTCAAAACGGCTGTACCAATTCTGATGAGACTTTCACTGACAAATAGCTTATGCAAAATCCTCGATAATAACCGGCATTCACATGAACGAAGTCGTGGGCATAAGCTAGTCTGCACTGTAAATAAGATTATCTCATAAATGCAAGTACCGTTTATTAAAACTGCCGGTCATTAATGAGGGTCATTCTCTGAAGTGAGTCACTGTTTCGTAGTCGGGAGGACGTTTGGCTTCACTTTAGTTGGTAGAAAGTGAAATGACGCTCGTATTACGTATAAATGGGTAATGGCGATAATTTATTCAAAGTGGTCATAAGAAATGATTTTTTTCTGAATAAAATTGTATACTTGTATGTTTGATGTAATTTCTAACACATATGCACCAAAGTATAGACTTTTTTTGATAATAATTTTATTTTATTTATTGTCAGTAGACTGACTGACGTGACGTGACTGCCTCGGTAGCCTAGTGGTCCTAAGCGCGACTGCTACGCTAGAGGTCTTGGGTTCGATTCCCAGGTCGAGCAAAAAGTGTTATTGGGTTTTTCTATGAAATTCTAAGTAGCAGCTCGGAGTTAGGATTTGTGCCCGGTTAATGGCAATAGGCTCGCCCCCCTATTACATGGGACCTAAAAACATACCGGCGAACTGTGGGTGTACATTGTTACACCTCTGCCTAACCCTTCGGGGAATACAGGCGTGAACCATCACGACTTCTTTTGTCTCAAAAGAAGTCAAAAGACGACCACTTTCCCCTTCATTCTATTATTTTATTTTTATTTAAATATCGAACCTGATTCGGTGTTGCCTGCTTTACCAAAACAATATACTGTATGAATACATGTTGTAACCCCACCTTAATGCTCTTAAAAACGATGTGACAGGCCATGCAAAAAAAAACTGCGAGTTAAAAAGATATTTAGCGAAATGATACTTTCTAAAATAGACTTTCACATTGAGTAGATAGATACGAGTTTATAATATGGCTATGTTCTTTTATTTTTATTTTTTTCGCGTGTGTTACGAATTCATAGTGGATATTGTGATGCCAGTACTTGAAATATACATATATCTTACTTCTATCATAAACGCGAAAGTTTGTGAGGATGGATGGATGTTTGTTACACAATCACGTCAGAATAGCTGCACGGATCTGGATGAAATTTGGCAGAGATAGATTATAGTCTAAAATAGCAAATAGGCTACGCAGAAAAATGTATGGATCTCATGGGGTATAATATCAACTTTGACGCGGCAAACTTGTGGGCCGTTAATAATTATCTTTTACATAGAATTATAAAAGCGAAAGGTCACACACTTGTCCTATAAAGCTGAAATTTGACAGGTAGGTAGTTTAAATTTGACTTTGATTTACACATAACATACCATCACGCTTCTATTCCCCGAAGGGTTAGGCAGAGATGTACCAGTGTACACCCACAGGTCGCCAGTATGTTAAGGTGCCATGTAATAGGGGCGAGCCTATTGCCTTTAACCGGGCACAAATCCTAACTCCGAGCTGCTACTGAGAATTTCATAGAAAAATCCAATAACACGTTTTGCTCGACCTGGGACTCGAACCCAAGATCTCTAGCGTAGCAGTCGTGCTTAGGACCACTAGGCTACCGAGGCAGTTTGATTTCTACGCAGATAAAGTAGCGGGAAAAACTCTTGGTTTTTTGTAGAGGTAAACATTTTATTAACAAAAGTTAATCTTCCCAATGCTGATATTTCCTCCTAGGAAAGAAAAATATAGTTGAATAACAATATTTTCACGACCAATAAAGCATAGCAAGTAGGTACGACACGACACTAGCCATTAACAGACATCACGGACTGTACAACAATAAAAATCCAAGCAAGAAATAGCACTGACACAATACATGGAAGTTACACAATGATCACGTAAATTGACAGTTGCATACTTTGTGTGAAAACATAAGCAAAGGTTTTAGGAAGACCACGCACAGGGGCCGTAATCATGACATGTTATGGGCTACGAAAACTGGCGGACGGGACGGCAGAGGATTTTAAATTTAATAGCTATACCATCGAAATAAGGTATACAGTTCAATGCTCGGTGATCGGCTTCGGAGCATCGCACCGCGGCTCCAGAGTTTTGTAATGGAACAATGATAGCTTTTAAAATTTCTTAAGAGATTTTGCACACAGCCTCGTTCCGTTTCCAGATCCGAATCTAGGAGTTTCGGACCGGGTGGAACCGAACGAGAATCGGATCTGGGCCGCACTGAATTGGCTCGCAGTCTGTGTACGGCAGGAGTAAAAAGTGGTTGTCTATTAGGGGGAGGTTTTGGAATAGACGTCAGAAAAGATAAGGTGGGGTTGAGTTTATTGCATGTTAATTAGCAGGAGTGGAGCCAGCAAGCCTTTCTTTTACATATCTCTATCAGCCGCCATCTCATGGCCATATTGTGTAACATATCCTAGTTTTCCCTTATCTACTTTTATTTTTAAGAAAAAAGAAATGTCTAGACACAATCCTAGATTATTTATCTAAACACGCAGAACAAATTTAATATGTCAAGAAATAATTACAGGATCAAGTCCTTATCATTTGGCCCGATTGATATTATTCAAACATCGAACAATAAAGAGAGTAAAGATAATATTCTAGAAACTTGTAACAGACACAGGAGTGAATGAGATCACAAATCATTGTTATTTATTATTAGTCACCAGAGACATTGCCACAGGCAGAAAGATAAATATTATATCTATGTGCCTGTGCGATAAGTAGAAAATATCGTCATTGGAAAACCCTGGTGTTTGAACTTAAAAGCCCATTTACATGGAGACAATACCTCGCGCATTCTTGCCGATATAATTCGTTAAGTGTATGGAATTTCGAGGTGTGACAACATCTTGCCTCAGAAAACACGTAAAACGGTTGCTCCTACGCCTGATCTCTTTAGGGAAATGAGTAGAGAGTGCACCAGTGTTTGCACACACTCTTGTACTACAATAGTTCCTGCGCTTGCAGATTGACCATTGTGGCCGAAATTCTGTCAGGGAAATATTATGAATATGTTAATTCAGTTGTTTGAAAAGCTAGGTTTCTTGAAGCATATCTATAGTGTTGTTAATGACTAAATCAGATTTCCTTAATACTAGTTTTCCGTGAAGCAACAATAACCTGATAACAGTTATTGGTATTATTTCAGATGGTTTTTACAATAATGATAGATTCATGTAACTTGAGTAGTTTGCGTATTGCTGTACATAGATAATGCTAGCAAGTGTCTGTGAGGGGTGCAATGCGACATAGAATGTCAATTAAATGATAAAAGACCTTATTTGCTCAGCGTTATGACTATTTATGAAGTAAAGGATTGTTAGGGACTAATAAAGTTTGCCAAAGGATTGAAATATTAGTACGGTATATTTAATTTAAGTACTTTTTCTTATATGCCTTTATCATTATTTGAATAAATATAAAATAGTGTTGGTTTTTCATAGCGAAGGAAGGAATTGAAATGTTATAACAATGCCCATTGGCATTGTTATTTCTACATCTGATAAGCTTTTCCCTATAAAAATGGATTTGTTTTAAAATCTTTTATCATCAAATTGAAACGGTAAAAAAAAAAAATATAATTGACCTCCCGGATAAACACCCTGGTTCTGCCACATTGTCCCAAGCTGCAGAAGAAAGAAAAAAATATCTATGGTTAGTAAAAAAAATTAAAAAGATACATACACATTGTGTTGTAATTTGGCTGGTCTTTCGAATTAAGATTTTCGGTAGCCGTTTTGAATGCGCTCCGGAACTTACACACTGATAAACTGAAACAATGTGTGAAAAGTTATCTTAGATATACACATACCATTTGTGATGAATTATAATAAATTATATTGTTCTGATAAAACAAGTCATAGGTGTGTGAGGTGGAAATAAATGAGCACTCCATGTGGTGAATTATGGTTGAAGAAAGGTATATAGCAGGGGTACCAAACATGATTAGACCCACTAACTATTGTATACATATTGACTAGACTCTGTACAATTTAAAAATTACATAATCAGTAATTATTTATAAACATAAATGAAACTATATACTTAAGCATAAATTGGAGATAAGTGTTAGCACATAACTACTTATCATTAGTGTCAGAGTTGCATCTGCGATCAACTCGAGTAATAGCTGCGATCAACTGGTTGGCCATCCCTGGTATATAGGAATGTGCTCATTTACATTCCCTTTAAAGGCTAGGGTTATTCCTGACTTGCACAAGAATTTATATAGTTAATCTATAAACCAACAGATGCCATTTACACTTAAAGCAAAGCTTCACCAACTTAAAAAGTCAAGAAATAATCTTATCCATAAAATATAGGTAAGTGTAAGAGACTGGATGTAAGCATTGGAAACTTATGTTTCAATTAAATTAAATAAATAATAAGTAAGTATGTCATAGTAATGGTGAATCAATGGCATGCAGGTCAAAAGGTCAGGGATCAAAAGGTGAATTTGTTTTGATAACAGAATGGAATCACCAAAATAAAATTTATTTTTGTCTACAAACACTAGTAGGTAACCCCAGACAAATTATTGAGTTCCGTATCTTAAAAGGAAAAACGGTACTCTTCTAAGTCCACAATACTGGTCTCTGGTAAGTACTACTACCTCTTAAATAAACCAAAGTAATAGGTTATTCTAATTTTGTAAGAAAATAAAAGTAAATATTTTGCTTGTTAATTATAATTAAGTATATTTTCCTTGTCAATAAACGTTTAAAACTTGTTCAGATTTATTATTTATTATTAGCATTTTAAAATAGTGAAATTGTGGCGTAAGATAGTTTTCTTCACATTACATTGGCACCTAATTTACCTATCGGATGAAATATAGCGCAACTCTGAAGCACAACATCATAAAAACCAACAGAAAGATTCAGTTTCCGTTGGAAAATGGAAAAGCACCCTGGAAAGTACTAGACGGAAGCGCACGAATGTCGCAACAAATGATCGATCTGTTTCCATAATTTGAATATGTATTAAAACAATACCTGTGATAGTAATTTGCTGCTTCAAATAACAGACACAAACACTTGCCGAGATATCACAAAAATCCAAATATAACTTTCTAGCTTATACGTTTTACAGTTTAGATAGGAGGTGAGCACATCACATCAGCACAAAATAATATTGTGTTCAAATGTATATCGACTGTTTTCATTTTGCACAATTTCAAAGAAAATCTCGGAAATATAAATAAAGATGACTAATATTCCATGCGCACTATTGGTTAAATAGATTAAGGTTACGCCTGATCATTGGTTAAAAACGTATCAGCCAATAGCGTTTGGTGTAAGTTGTGCGTGATTGGCTGGAATCTTTTTCGATTGTTTTTGTTTGCATAACAGGATTCTACCTTTAAAAAAATATCTATGGTACATTGTAAGATATTTTATATACGATTAAATTTTTAGTTTTTGAATTAGAGTATGGTTATTCATTTTTCACAGAAATCGTTACTCCAATAAAGGTTTATAAAGAATATCTACAGCGGAAAACTGAGTAAAAAAGGTAATAGTAAAACAATTTATGGTCAGCTTAGATTCTACACCAATGTCAGATTGCCACCAGTCACTGTCAGTTAGTTATCAATTATCTGTCAAGTCTAAGCCCCAAATGTCTTAAAGAGATAACCTCAAGAAATATTAAAAAAAGGCTTTACTTTAAATATTTTTTATTGTAATAAAGGATATCTTTGTCCTAAATCATGAATATTGTATTAAAAAATTTAAAAACTATATCGCAAGCTCAATGTAAGTAATTTATCCACCCGTTCTATGTGATAAATATGTTGAAATTCACCTGTAGCTTGTTTAATTTCACACATTTTGTTACAGTGATATGTCGTGCCCTGAGTAGCACCCCCATTGTGTGTTCCAAGCAATGGCGAATAGAACAAGGCTTGTCTGGTAACCGTACCGCTGATGGAATCCTAACAGACGCTCCTGACTTCACCTATTTAGATGGAAGACCAACCCCCCTACTGGTATGTTTATTTAAATTAATTAATTGATCTTACCTTGAACTGCCTCGTTAGCCTAGTGGTCCTAAGCGCGACTGCTAGTCTAGAGGTCTTGGGTTCGATTCCCAGGTCGAGCAAAGTATTCTTGAGTTTTTCTATTAACTTCTCTGTAGCAGTTTGGAGTTAGGATTTGTGTCCGGTTAATGGTAATAGGCTCGCCCCCTTTACATGGGACCTTAAACATACCAGCGAACTGTGGGTGTACGTTGGTACACCTCTGCGTAACCCTTCGGGGGATACAGGAGTGATGGTATGTTAATTAATCTTGTGGTCTTGACTGAAGAGGAGCAATTTAATGTAAATATTGGAAGCTGCAGGTGTACAGAATAAAATATCTTGCTACACTATCGAGAGCAATAAAATTTATAAAGCACATCTCAACAAAAGTGTAGCTTTAAGTCAGTAAAGGTTTTTGATAATCGAAGAGTTTTTTTGGTTTCTAGAGTTTACCTCTGGCAAACAAACTTTACTTGTTTATGATAATTTTGTTTAAAAAAAAAAATTAAAACATAATAGCACTACTACACGTAACTATAATTGTATTGTTTCCCTTTTCCAGCAAAAACAAAAGAAAAGGATGCTGCGTCAAAGAGAGTTCGCATCAAGAATTGTTGAGTTGTGTTCCGAACTGGACTTTGCTAAAGAGAGACACCGTAATATAGAAGAAGCTAAAGAGCAAGAGAGACGGAGCATCCTTGCTAACAGACTGAAGCCTAAAGGAACAGCTTTGAAAAAGAAGAAGTAGATTATTTTAGTGTTAATGTATGTAGGCTAGCTGTAAATAAACTTCTCAATAGATTTTTGTTGTTTTATGTTAAAAAAAGTTAAATCAAAGCTTATGAAAAAAAATGGGCTGTACTGCAATCACTTTGTAATGACAATAAGAATTGTTACTGACAGTGTTGTGCACTGGTACAATGGTACAAATAACCACGGGTCGTGAGCACAGGTGTCAAGTTCATTCTTAGGTTTAAGGGTTCGTTTTCGGGGCTCCGACGCTGCATGCGATCGGTCCGACAGGTAAACCAATTGCGTGCAGCATCAATGATCGAAAAAACTCGGAAAGGAACTCAAAAACTCAAAAATGGACTTGAAGTTTGTGCTCACGACTCGTGGCGGCTACTCTACAATCCACATTTTTAAATTCAAGTCGACTAGCTAACAAGATCGTGTATCTTGAATGAGTACAGTCAAACGGGGTGAATAGGGACGCAGGGGTGAATCGGGACGAAATTTTAAAAGGGATTTTTAATTTGAAATAATATAGTTTGTTACCAACAAGGACATTAAAATCTTAAATTGTAAATTAGTTAAAACAGAAGAGATCTCTTTGGTAACAAACTATATTATTTCAAAGTAAAAATCCCTTTTAAAATTTCGTCCCGATTCACCCCTGTGTCCCTATTCACCCCGTTTGACGGTACACCTCTTAATATTTTTTTATCTAGCTTATATTGTCCCACTCACCTCAATCCAGCTCTCCCTGTAAATTAATTTAATCCCTTGCTTAAATTTTTAACTTTTTTTATAATGGCCATAGTAATACACTTGAAATTAACACAGAGTGTTCTATGTAAATTTCAAGTGTCTACCTACGACGGTGAAAAGATTCACCCTTGTGACAAAGGATCATACATACGGACGGATAAGAGAGCAATAGGGCTCTGTTTGGATGCTTTGGATACGTTTATGTAGCCCTAAGATGAAGCAACAGACACTGCCCTCTATACGTGGACAGTGGATAATAATGTTAAACGGCACGGGACTAGCAAAGTGTTCCTCCACAAAAAACTACGGGTAGTTCGCCGGTATGGTTCTGTGACTACCACAGAGAGCAATTACTTTCATCTTGACCCAATAGATGGCGTTAGATTGCAATATCCTGCATGAAAAATCGAGTTAGATTCGGTAGCATGCAAGAAGGTATAAATGCACCCTCCCACCCCCTTTCCCTTGTCCGCAAAAACAATATAAAGAAAAGGTTTTTTTTTAAATAAGTTACTGTTTAAGTTAGGTTGCTTGTTTGTCGGCCATACAAATATTCGTTCCGTATGGGAATGAACTCGCGACTCCCAGCCACTGCGCCAACCCAATCCCGGTATTATTCGGATCGCCTATTTAAAATGAGCTGTTTGTGATCCCAACCGCTGTGCTAATTCTGTTATGTATTATCCATCGATACAATTTTCTGACCCGTAGCCTTCGTATAGGTAATTCAATTTGCCACCAAAATGAACGCGATATTAGCGTGAGCCTGTATTTAAGCGGGTATTATTTTGTTGCTGGTAAACCGTTATTAGCCGTGCGGTTTTATTTTTTGGGGATATATTTCTCAATACATAACATACTATCACGCCTGTATTCCCCAGAGGGTTAGGCAGAGGTGTACCAATGTAGACCCGCAGTTCGCCGGCATGTTTTTAGGTCCCATGTAATAGCGAGCCATTAACCGGGCACAAATCCTAACTCCGAGCTGCTACTGAGAAATTCATAGAAAAACCCAATAATACTTTTTGCTCGACCTGGGAATCGAACCCAAGACCTCTAGCGTAGCAGTCGCGCTTAAGACCAGTGGGCCAACGAGGCAGTTCGAGGTAATTTCTCAATAGTAAATTAAATTTATTAATAATGCCAAAAGTGTCTCATTAGCACCTGTAAAAAAAGTTTAATGTACGTCCCAAAATTTTCTTTTTTTTTTAAACTTCTTTGGATGGCAAACAAGCCGACGGTCCACCTGATGTTAAGTGGTCACCTCTGCTTAAGCACATCTGCTATACCAGAGGCCTTGCAAATGCGTTGCCATCCCAGTGACAAAGTTGAAATGTCTCAAGTGTCTGTAATTACACCGGTACCCATACTTTTCAAACCGGAACACAGCAACGCTGTTTTGCGGCAGAAATAGGTATGGATGGTGGTAGTACCTACTTCCCCGGACGAGCTCCTTCACAAAGAGCTCTACCACTACTAAATGCTCATGTAATGATTATACTTATCATAAATTGAAAAATAATCAGCGTTTAACATTCAAAATCATTACTAGGTATTACTTTGAAAACTAGGTAAAATTTTGACGTGTGTCGAGCAATAATTTTTACACAATCTATTTAACGTTTTTGATAGTATAACTAACTGCATTCATAATAATTACTTTTCTCTTTACCCTGCATCATGTGCCCATAGCTTGAAATCGCTATAACCTAACAGAACCTACCTATATTCTTATTATGAATTTTATTCATAACTTCTGTTTTTTATTTGTGTACAGAACTGGCGTGTCTGCAGTGCTGTTCTGTAAAAAGATCGGTCGGTGAAGTTACGTTAAGATAAACTGTCAAACTCTAGCATCCTTGGGATGACAGCTCACTTCAACTTAAATTCATAGAGAAACATATTATGGCTAGAGACCCGTCCGCAACTTCGTCCGCGTTGCTTATTTTACCCGAGTTAAGTCATGTCTTTGATTACTGATCCGCCCCCGTAAGTCGTAGCGTGATGTTATATACACTTTGTTACTCAGGAATAATGCAGCTATCTTTTGTTGGAAAAATAATTATAATCGGCCTAGTAGTTTCTGAGCTTATCCGGTACAAACAAACAAGCAAGCGAACAAAAAAAATCCTCTCAATAATATTGGTATTAGATAGATTAAGGTCCGCCAGCGGCTGTTGTAGTAGGTTAGTGACTCCACATATATACAACAACCTTTTCTTAAGTTCTTGAATAATCTTGCAAGTCTATCGGGTATTTGATGTAAGAAAACCGGCTTTAATAGAAATTCTATTGAAAGTCGACCGATGCTTTAACCTGAATAAGTCCATTGTAAATGTGAGCGGTGTCTCACCTTCGGTTTGACGTGAATAGAATCTGCTGGCTGTGATAGCTTCGACTTTATTTACTTGCCATTGACATGGCTTTAATACAATTTTCTGATACATTTATATAATACTAAGTTCTGCCAGCGACTTAGTTCGCGTGGTTTTTTCACCCGCGTTAAGTTACGTCTTTGGTTACTGCTCCTCTCCCGTGTGTCGTATCGTGACGTTATAAAGCCTAAAGCCTTCCTCAATAAGTGAACTATCCAGCACAAAGAGAAATTTCCAATTCGAACCAGCAGTTCCTGAGATTAGCGCGTTCAGTATAGATATGTAAAGATTTACAGGAGTGACTCCCTGCGCGGTTGTCGTATTGTGACTCGGCCACTTGACCTATCTTTGACCTTCAGTATATCTCATTCTCATTAAGATCAATTCATCCCCTTTATCTTAATTTCTTTTTCATATCTTTTATCAAATTTATGTATTTTTTTTTTCATATGTTAAGAATTAAAAAAAATAGCCAAACAACATCCAGCCCTAACATAGAAAAAATTAAGTTTCAATTGGATTGTTTTAAACCGTGATTGATTACTCCCTGTGTAGTCAGTAAGTGCTCTCAATGTCTCATGCAGTAGTTATGGATAGGTAGATATAAGATAGTTTCATCAAAATGAAGCGACGGCACGGTAATTAAAACCTTAGCTTAGTTAAGCCGAGGGAGGCAGGGACGGACTTGACACGTAGGTAGGCAGCCATATTGGAGTAGATAGTAATTAAATGAAGGCAGGCGTCTTCGCCGCATGCCTAATTGTTTGGCAAAGTTGCAAATAGTATGATGGTTAAATCCTATTTGCTTGGTTTCCTTTCCATGAGATATAATTTGGTTTTGAATTTAATGATATGCAACACTGGATAGTTGATTCGACGAAACATATTTAGTTCATGTTATATTAATTATTAGTAGTAAATTATGTGGATTGTTTCGATATATGAAACTTACCTTAACATCTTAGTATGCATAAGTCAGTTCCCATTAGGTTGGTGTCTTCACTCAGGTATCTTTGTGGTTCAATTATGTACCTGACTACTTACTTAAATTAAAAAAATGCTATTACCCAAGTTCTGCCCTGCGTCTCGTTGCAATCTTGGCAGCCATAATTAAAAAGTGTAAAAATGAAATACATTGTGAGAACACTGCACTTGCTGTTGCCTGTTGATTAACTAGGTATTAAGTAGGCATAGTTTTATGAATAGGAACCTTAATCTAAGAAAAAAAAGGCTGGGTTTAAAAACTTTTTGTAGGACCGATTATCATACCGGTCACTAGTTCCATGTCTTAATAGGACCGAGTTTTGGTAGGACATATATGACGTTATGCGTTGGTATATTGAAATTCATATGTTCCATTCTCTCCGACAAAACAATCAGACACCGATTGTCTGACGCGGTGATAGACTGCCCGCCAGGCACGCTCCCACGCGCGTGGCGACTGCCACAAAAAGTCACGTGGACGCAGATCGTAAGGGTTGCCCAGCGTCCTTGCGACACTGAAAAATGAATTTCAATTTTTAGAATTCCGTAACCGAAGCAAAAAATACCAAATGTAACCCAAAGGGTTTCATTTCGTACCTTTAACCCAACAATTTGTTAAGACTCCCCTGTCTGGCCGCCCGTTCGTCTGTCACCTGGCTGTATCTTTTGAACAGACAGACGAAATTTTCACAGAGCTTGTATTAGGTACAGTCAAACGGGGTGAATAGGGACGCAGGGGTGAATCGGGACGAAATTTTAAAAGGGATTTTTACTTTGAAATAATATAGTTTGTTACCAACAAGGACATTAAAATCTTAAATTGTAATTTAGTTAAAACAGAAGAGATCTCTTTGGTAACAAACTATATTATTTCAAAGTAAAAATCCCTTTTAAAATTTCGTCCCTATTCACCCCTGCGTCCCTATTCACCCCGTTTGACGGTACTATGGGCGCTATATCAACAAATAATAAAAACAGGAAATCGGAACAGGCCTTCATAGTGACGTTTCAGTTTTAGTGAAAGGCGATCAATAAAAAGATGGCAGAATGGCAGATATGAGTGGCAATGCAGGGAACGCCCTAGAAAGACCTACCCTGACCTTATTGGTGAGATTCTTCAGAAAGGTCGGGTGCGCAGTACTCGTAACCGGCGTGCTTGAATGACCAGATGTGTGAACGTGGATGAGGCGACAGGAGTATGGATGTTTCAGTAAACATAGTGTTTTAGTCAACTATGACGGGCTGGGCTTCTAGGCTATATTAGTGGAATACTAAATATACCGCAAAATGGCTGCAACTGTTCCTAAATAGTTAGTTAAGCAAGCTAGCGAGCTTTGCTATAGTGTAGTTAAGGCTTCGATCCTACTTGAAAGTACTTGTAAAAACTTGTTGTATGCGAAGACGGAAAGTTTCGTCGATACAACGCTATCCGATGCAGCAAAGAAAGACTAAGCTGCTTACACTTCTATTAACTTTTATCTTCTGCTGCAAATAAAGCGGATTTATCCAACCGAAGTAAGTTATTCAAAGTACAACTTTTTATCTGGAAAATCTAGAGTTGCGGTTCTCAAACTTTTTTGGTGACGGAACCCTTATGGTCAACAAAATATTTCACGGAGACCTAAAACAATCAAAAATGGTTTCATGTGTATTTTATTATTAATAATCATTTATTCCTTGGCAAATTGACATTTGCATGTTAATAGGAAATATGAATGCTTTTCACTTTTTATCATTTGTTTGATATCAGGAGATGGTTGAAGTCACATACCGAATTGTTTTATGATGTTTACAGTATATGTACATAAAAGTCATCTATCTTTCTTTTCTTTCTTTTCTTTCTTTTCTTTCTTTTCTTTCTTTTCTTTCTTTTCTTTCTTTTCTTTCTTTTCTTTCTTTTCTTTCTTTTCTTTCTTTTCTTTCTTTTCTTTCTTTTCTTTCTTTTCTTTCTTTTCTTTCTTTTCTTTCTTTTCTTTCTTTTCTTTCTTTTCTTTCTTTTCTTTCTTTTCTTTCTTTTCTTTCTTTTCTTTCTTTTCTTTCTTTTCTTTCTTTTCTTTCTTTTCTTTCTTTTCTTTCTTTTCTTTCTTTTCTTTCTTTTCTTTCTTTTCTTTCTTTTCTTTCTTTTCTTTCTTTTTTCCAGAAAACACCGTAACAACTTGTTTAGAAGAACCAAAAGTGTTTTAGTATTGTTCACAAATTTATTTGTAACAATATTTTTCCCGCTTACCGTGTTATTGAATTCCGGATAATGGCGGGTAATTCCGTGCGCTAAGTTTTAATATGTGTTTCGCCTTTCAATGGTGAGGGTGTGGGCGAGTGTACATGAATTACATTTCAACCGTAAATTAATTAAACTCGAGGTTGAAGACATGGGTTATCTTATTTTTAGTTCATTATGTAAAATACAGAGAGGCCTTGCGTGTACCAGACTCCATGCAACTCGGTTCTTACTGGCTTACATAACATACATACCATTACGCCAGTATTCCCCGAAGGGTTAGGCAGAGGTGTACCAGTGTACACCCACAGCTCCCCGGGCATGGTAAGGTCCTATGTGATAGGGGGCGAGACTATTGACATTAACCGGGTATAAATCCTGACTTCGAGCTGTTACTGAGAATTTCATAGAAAAACTCATTAACAGTTTTTGCTCGATCTGGGAATCTAATTCAAAACCTCTAGCGTAGCAGTCGCGCTGAGGATAGGATATTATTATAATAGGATAGCAGCATAGGATAGAAGTAGTATATAACATTAACTAACTACTAGGTTAACGAGGCGGTTACTTACTAGCTTATTATTATGGTATATCATTCTTTCACTGGCCGGTAGGATTCTAAGTTCGATTCTCTGGTCTGTAAAGGTGTTTTCGAGTTTTTACCATTAGGAATTTCTCAGTCAGCAGCCCGGGGTTTGGAAGTTGGTGATGTGACACCCCCGTGCCTCGGAAAGCATGTAATGCCGTTGGACCTGTGACGGTTCTTTCCTTGCCTGTGATGGATTGCCGTCCCATCAGAATACGAGAGTGAGGAAAGAGGGAGTGCACCTGTGTTTGCGCGATATTATATAACATCTCCTGCGTACTTGGCTAGTCTCCATTGAGATTCTGAACGTTCTTAGACCAATTCGTAAGATTGTCCATCGTTTTTGAGGAATTCTTAATTTTTTTTCTGCTTTCAAGCCCTCCAGCCACTCGCACCACACACCAATAAGTAAAACCGAATTAATACTTTAATTAGGCGCCCAATTAAATGCTTGAACGCTGCAAAGCCATCAGCGTGCGAATCAGCGAATTTAACTGACGTACTGCAGAAGTGTGGCTGTCCCATCAGCATTCTGCCTGCACGTATTATTGATTGAACACGAAAAGCATGGATGCTTCTTTTATGGATGGGAAATTATCAAATGACTCTTCTATCGCTCTGGGCTGAGCGGAAGTTAGTGATAGAGTCGTACTGACTAATACTCATCTGTGTTCCTCCTAATAACCTTTGTGTTCCAGGGCTGCGGTCATTTCCAGCATTCATGTCCAGTCATGTTGCGGAATTAAACCTCTTTCAAACAAATTCCGCAACATGACTTTCTCCCTGCAGCTTATCCAAAAACTGTCTTAATTCTTTGTTATTTTACTCTAAATTTTACTTTTTCTACGCGAAAGCTGTGCGCCATTTTAGTTTACATTTTCTCATAACAGGGACATGCCTCGGTAACGAAGTGACGCGTTTATAAAGTAGACGCGAACCGTTCAGAGCGGCGACGCAATCCGTTCAGAAAGGTGACGTTAATAGTCTTTGTGGATATAATGTGTTCACTTTTTTATTATAAAGTGGAAAGATCATTTTTGTAACGATTATGCTCTGAAACTCCTGGACCGATTTTAACCATTTTTTCATCAATAGATAGCTACATTATTCCTGAATAAGATAGGCTATATAACATCACGCTACGATACACGGGAGCGGAGCAGTGGCCAAGGACGTAACATAACGCGGGCTAAAAAAACCACGCCGACGAAGTCGCGGGCGGAATCTAGTTTAATATAAACTGGCTTCAGTAAACTAGTTCTTTGTGTTCGTCATGTTTGCCGTGTTTCTAAGAGCTCACAAGAAGCTACTTTTAAAATTAGTCTTCACTTGTTATAAAGAGGTAAAGTTGGTTGGCTTTCTTTTTTAAACCCCCGACGCAAACACGACGGGGTGTTATAAGTTTGACGTGTCGGTGTGTGTGTGTCTGTGGCATCGTAGCTGCCGAACGCATGAACCGATTTTGATTTTGTTTTTTGTGTTTGAAAGGTTAATTAGTCGGGAGTGTTCTCAGCCCTGTTTGATGGAAATCGGTTCAGCGATTTCAAAGTTATCAGCTCCTTTGTTAGCCACGGTAGTGATTGTTTTCTTCTGTCAAGAGTTACTTAAAATTTTTAATTTTGTGTTTTTGTTTGTAAGGGTTGTTGTCTGGAACTACTGGTTCGATTACAAACATTATTTTATTGATTGAAAGCTCCACTATTGCCGAGTCACATAGGTTATGTGTTATGGTGCACTTGTCTTTCACGGGGATGAAGACAAGGGCTGAAGCTAGTCCTACCAATATTATATCCAGAAGGATATAATATTGGTAGGGAGTAATTTGATAGGGAGAGCCCTATGCTGCTATCCTATTATTATAATATCCTATCCTACTATCAAAAGCGCGACTGCTACGCTAGATGTCTTGAGTTCGATTTCCAGGTCGACCAAAAAGTGTTATTGGATTATTCTATGAAATTTTCAGTATCTGCTCGGAGTTAGGATTTGTGCCCGGTTAATGGCAATAGGCTATTACATGGGACCCAAAACATGCCAGTGAACTGTGGGAGTACATTGGTACACCTCTGCCTAACGCTTCGGGAAATACAGGCATGATGGTATGTGTTATGATAAATGCGCAAGTTTGGGAGGACGGATGGATAGATGAATGGATGTTTGTTATTCTTTCACGCTTAAACGGCTGAACGGATCTGGCTGAAATTTGGCACTTAGAAAGATTGTAGTGTAGAATAACACATAGGAAACTTTTTATCCCGGAAAAATGTACGGTTCCAGTGGGATAATATACCAAGTTTGACGCGGACGAAGTCGCGGGCTGAAGTTACGTTTAAAAAAAATGTGAATATAGAAAAAACTCATTTATTTACATATTTTTTACTGCCTACTTGTGTAGACTGCCTACTTTAATACAAAAGTTAGATAAATAAACTAAGCGGTTATCCGGCTGGAAGTAAAACGTATTTAAAAGGCGCAGCACTGAATGTAACTAGTATAAAACGCGGGTTTACTTAGGGATTTCCATGACGTTTGCTGCAGAATTTTATTTGACTGCTACTCAGAATGCGAGATGGGCGTAGTGAATTTCGTACGGTAAGTCAACTACAGTTTTTTTATAAGTTTGTAGAATTATGTACCATGTCATAATATCATGTCAATTACAAATAAAGAAACATTAACTCTTTGTAGTATAAGTTTACTTAGATTGTTTGCCATCATGCGTATAATCTGACTTCCTACTAATAATATCATAAATGCGAAAATTTGTAAGGATGGATGTTTGTTACTCTTTCACGCTTAAGCGGCTGAACGGATCTGGATGAAGGATAGCACTGAAATAGATTGTAGTGTGGACTTACTTATATACTACATACGTTACTATATACTATACTTTTTATTCCGGAAAAATGTTCGTATCCCGTGGGATAATGTATTAAATGTGACGCGGACTAAGTCGCAGGCAGAAGCTAGTTTTAAGATGAAAAGACTTCAAGCTAGGTGTAATCATGGATTCCGTAGCCGAGGATTTTTTTAGATCTGTAGTCAGCAACCAAACTTATCTCTTAAATGTTACAAAATTTGAAAGGCGTTAATAAAATATTTCATTATTTTACTTAATTTCAAAGTACCAGGGAGTACTCCTACTAATTTTTAACTCAGTCTCATACACCGTCTCATACACCTACATTTTTGACATTGATTGTCGCTGAGATGAGATTATGACTAGATGTTGAACGTTTTAGATTAGTAGAATAGAAATAATACTAGTAACGATGTTCATCATAGCAAGTTTAGTTTTAGAGGAAGAGGGAGGCCAATGAAGAGAGGGATGGATTGTGTGAAGTATGATATGAAAGAGAAGGAAGTCAGTGATATCATGACGGTTGACAGGACGGCATGTAAGAAGTAAACGGGTTGTGCCGACCCCAAGTACCATGGGTTAAGGGTAGGAAGATGATGATGTTCATTACTAGCATGATATTTTGATAGTAAAATACTGCCACGGTAGCCTAGTAGTCCTAAGTGCGACTGCTACGCTAGAGGACTTGGGTTCGATTACCAGGTCAAGCAAAAAGTATTATTGGGTTTTTCTATGAAATTCTCAGTACCAGCTCGGAGTTAGGATTTGTGCCCGGTTAATTGCAATAGTCTCGCCCCTATTACATGGGTCTTTAACATACCGGCGAACTGTGGGTGTACATTGGTACACTTCTGCCTAACCTTTCGGGGAATACAGGCGTGATGGTATGTGATGTGTGATAGTAAAATTATTTATGCGGCTCGTGAGCTGCAGGTTGTCGACCTCTGGTCTAGATTAATATACTCCCGAATTTCGGTTACAGCGGCTTATCTCGATAGAGACAAGCCAAGTACGCAGGAGATATTACTGAAGTTGACTTTCTGTAGATTCTTTACTACGTTAATCGTCGAAGTTTAAAAAGTTGGAGAGCGATGCAAAGTGGGGTATTCGCGCATGGCTGGCCTCTTGAAATGGCTTAACTTAATACCAACGCTAAGCACTACCTCAGAGTGACTTAATAAATACAGTCACTTATATTTCATCTGAGGCACTGGGCTTGAAAAAAATGCTTTCTGTTTCTTGGAAAATTTTCTATTATGTAATAAATAGCTTGTTGACTATACGAGATATAGGAGCAAGTCAGCCAGTTTGGACCTGTTCTGTGAGTCCTCGTGGATGCCAAGCTTCAGGTTCTTGCTGAACTGTTCATAATACTTCTTGTAGTTCTCCTTGTCTTCAGCTAACTCCTCAAAGAGTTCTAAGCATTTCTTAATGTACATGCAATATAATGCATGCAAAACATTGTCCTTAGAGCTGCATAGTAATGTTGTGGGAATATTCAAATTGTAATTAAAACATTTCGTTTTCGTAAAAAAAGTTGGAACTTTGACCAAAAAGCTCCTATTAGTAGTAGAGCTCTTTGTGAAAGAGCTTGTCCGGGGAAGTACTACCACCATACGTATTTCTACCGATAAGCAGCGTTGTTATGTTCCGGTTTGAAGGGTGTGGGTCCCGGTGTAATTACAGGCACAAGAGACATTTCAATTTTTTCTCTGGGATGGCAAAGCATTTGTAAGGCCTCTAGTATTGCAGATGTCTGCAGGTAGCGGTGACCACTTAACATCAGGTGGCCCGTCGGCTTGTTTGCCATCCAATGACATTAAAAAAAGAAATGGTACGGAACAAAAATATCTCATAGATGTGTGAAGTGTTTTTTGAACCCTTATATTATACAGCTTTTATAACAATTCGTTATTAACTGAACTATCAAAAATGCAACCAAATATATCCTCTTCACGTGGCGCGTGTTCACGGCGACATAATAACAGTTTTGTTGATGATAGTCAATATTTTGCGAAAACTATTCAGTTTTCAGTAGGTTCAGTCAATAGCCCATTGTTACATGCTTTGACAAAAACATTTACCCGTGAATATAATATTATCTTCCCATGTTCATAGGCCGAATAAAACAAAATATCAGGTGGATTTTAAGTGTTGTCGAAAATGGTGGGGCTTGTTTGTTCGAGTCTCGAGAATGAACACTAAGAGAAAGTCAAAAGCGATACGTGATCCCCATTCGTTTATCCACGTGAAGGTAGTAAATAGTAAGGCTGTTTGTGAAGAAGCTCGCTCGGAGAAGTACTACCACCATACCTATTTCCGCCGCAAAGGAGCGTTGTTGTGTTCCGGGTTGAGTTCCGGTATGGGTGCCGGTTTAATTATAAGTACATGAGACATTTCAACTTTGTCTCTGGTATGGCAACGCATTTGCAAAGGCTCTGGTATTGTAGATGTCTATAGGCAGCGGTAACCGCTCAACATTAGGCCGATTTGACATCCATATAAAAAATAAGTGGTTTTGTACTGGCGGGGCAAGACGGAAAAATTGAAAACGTGTGCAGCTATGTGAAGTAATAAATACTCTTTTTATGCAACAATATAGGTCAAGGTTGGATGAACAAATGTTACTGATGCAAGAATGGACTGTTTATTATTTGTCCATTTAGATCTCGCCCATATAAGCCACTTATTCAACATATTTTGTGTTCAGACGTTTAAAAAATAAACGAACAAAATGTACCACTATAAAATATATTATTACAAATACATACCATCACGCCTGTGTTCCCCGAAGGGTTAGGCAGAGGTGTACCTGTACACCCACAGTTCGCCGGTATGTTTAGGTCCCACGTAATAGGGGGCGAGCCTATTGCCATTAACCGGGCACAAATCCTAACTCCGAGCTGCTACTGAGAATTTCATAGAAAAACCCAATAACACTTTTTGCTCGACCTGGGAATCGAACCCAAGACCTCTAGCGTAGCAGTCGCGCTTAGGACCACTAGGCCAACGAGGCAGTTATTACAAATATAAGTTTATAATATATAAGTGAACACTTGTATTTGACCATTATCTATTTAGTTGTTTTATATATTTATAGATTTTTATTTGTAAGTTTTCCTAATAAAAAAAAATAGTATAGATTTTACACAAATACAGCAGAAATGCAAGCCATATTTTTAGCTGAGAAAGAGCGAAAGGTTTCCAAAAGCGTTCGAAGGCGTTAAGATCACGCTACCGTAGCTAATACAAGCTACGCCGTAGCACTTTGTGAGCTACGCCGTAGCATTAAGCTACCTCTCGAATCTCTGCTGTTTATACCTCTTAAGTTCATTGAAGATGGAAGCATGTTTATAGAATATCAAAAGATTTTGAGTGCGGTTTCAATTATTTACTTTCTGTGCGAGTGCGATGTGCGAGTAATTATTTATTAAAGAATGAAAATCTTTGCCAACGATAAAAGCAAAAAATTAAAGAATTTTAAACAGAAATTTGATCAGTACATTCGGCTTAACTCTGCCAAAACAAACCAATCTCCTTCAAATTTCACCCACTTTTAAAAGTACTTGCCTACTCGACGATTTATCTTTAATGTTGATTCATTTAAAATCTATTCTAAGCGTGCGTTTTGGATGGATATTTTTTTTGAGGTAAACTGCATTTTCCGGGATAGTAATGACTGTAAAGCCTAATGATTCTACTGATTAAAAACATTCAATATTTAGTTACAATCTCTTCTCAGCGTCAACCAAAGTCACACATATAAAATATTTAGGCATTTTAGACAGATTAAGATTAGAATGCAATCGTTACCCCTCGTTGCCCTCCTAGCATATTGTTGCGGATTTTCTTCGAAAGAGTCACCATGGACCTGGACCGTAAAGGGCATTAGGAGGAACGCGGATGGGTTTTAGTCAGTAAGTGTCTGACACTCCCTGCTTCCACTCTGCCCAAGGTGGAAGAAGTCATTTGATGATTTCCCATGCTTTAAAAAAAAACGTACTAGTTTTCTTAAACCTTCTTGTCCAGGCGGTTTTCCTTTGGAATGCGCTTCCTTAGAATATCAGGACGGCCACCGGTCGGTTTACATTCAAGGTAAAAGCTCGTGAACACTTTACGTGTCAGACTTTTACTGACTAAAACCCTGCCCTTTGCATTCCGGGGGCACGGTATATCTTACGAACAACCCGCAGTTCCGGCAGGCATCGGCCCTGAGTGGCCCCTTCTAAAATTGCTGACTGTATCTCTTGAGGCGCTCGTGGAACACGAACGTGCTATCGCCACGACCAGTCGTTATGCAACGTACGGACGGTGAGCTATCCATTGCTCACCGTCCACAGGCCCGCGTCTACGGTAGCCGGGAGTCGTCTCGCGGCTCCCGACGCCCGGAGCGTCTACCGCGGCGGCTGGGACGGGAGACTCTCTGCCTCAACCGTCCCGAAACTAGTACGATGAGACGGACATCGTGCAATTTAGTAATATTTCTTCAGTCTAAGCTAAAACATAGACACCGTTCTTACAAACCTCTAAATCAAAATAGCAATGGCTAATCCAATGACAAAATAGCAAACAGAACATGAAATTGGCACAAAAACTGCAATATCAAAGCAATGAGGCTCATTAAGTGTGCCCGTTGGCAACCTTATGCCGCCATGTCTCTGCCAAAGCCGTTTCCGCTTCCGTTCCAATTTTAAAAAGGATCAGCATTTTTTTGTGTGTTTAAAATTGGAATAGCCAGTTTTGCCAGCCACATGTAGTAAGGATGCGAATGTGACTTTGTGTGTCTGTTTGTTACTATATCACTGTGAAACTGCCTCGGTAGCCTAGTGGTCCTAAGCGCGACTGCTACGCTAGAGGTCTTGGGTTCGATTCCCAGGTCGAGCAAAAAGTGTTATTGGGTTTATCTATGAAATTCACAGTAGCAGCTCGGAGTTAGGATTTGCGCCCAGTTAATGGCACTAGGCTCGCCCCCTATTACATAGGACCTAAAACATACCGGCGAACTGTGGGTGTACATTATTACAGCTCTGCATAACCCTGCGGGGAATACAGGCGTAATGGTATGTGTATCACTGTGAAACTGGTGCATGCTCTAGACATAAAACACCATTTTCGTGCTGGGTTTGATCTTAGTTGCCATAGAATGAAATGAAGCATACCATAAGAGCTTTCACATGACATGGGTCTCGTCACTGTTGAGTTATGTTGAAAAGTGGGCCCAAGATTCATAAAAATATGTCAAAAAGGTTGTGTAAGATCTGCAAAAAAAAGCTTGTAATTGATAATTCAACTGACGCTTTCAAGAAGAAAAGATTCTGAAACAGAAAACCGTCTTCAAGTAGAGGTTTTAAAACAAAATGCGACAGAAAATAAGGCAATCTCGTTAGTGTGAAAGAGACACAATTAATTCTCCATTAGCCACAGTTTAGTTAAGAGTGTTGTACTATCAAACACTATACCACAGCTTGTAAATGAAGCGCTCTTCCGTATTAAATCTTACCATACCAAATTAAACCATAACTTAACACAAGAAGCTTCAAATTTCTTTGATAAATACTTTGCTTTTGCTTAAAAATAAACCGTGCTACCTGGAAATAAAGTCGTAATTGAAATGGCTTGTGTTTGCTTGAACAATGCTTAATGAGGTGTGGAGAGCAAATTATGCTTGTTTTCCGATGAGTCTCGCAAGATGTAGTGGTTTGGAATGGTTATAAATTTATGCTGAATTAAATTTGCTAGATTTTGTTACTAGCTTCCACCCGCGACTTCGTCCGCGTATTTTCCTTCGGAAACCGTAATTTTGTTTTTAAAGTAACCTGTGCTATTCCAAACTATAGCCTTTATAAATTTCATGCTGGTCCGTTGATCCGTTTAAGCGTGAAAGAGTAGCGGACACCCATCAATCCATCAATCCATCCTCACTCCTCGCATTTATAAAACTTTTGACAAAAGCCACTTCGTTCGCATGTTTTTTTTTTCACCCGCTTTAAGTTACGTCTTTGGTTACTGCTCCTTTCCCGTGTGTAGAAGCGTGATGTTATAAAGCCTGTAGCCTTCCTCGATAAATTAACTATCCAACACAAAGATAATTTTTCAATTCAAACCAGTAGTTCTTGAGATTAGCGTGTTCAACCAAACAAACAAACTCTTAAGCTTTATAATATTAGAATAGATAGTAGGATTTGCAGGAAGGGTTGTTGTTTAGGGAAACCCTTTTTTTCGTCCGATATAACCCTCTGTCTTGGGAGAACGGAGGGTTATATCGGACTTTCACCTACTAAAAATGATACCAGTCTATTCCTATCCCACTGCCGTCCAAAGGCCTCTTCTTATACAGAAACGACACGGGCATCGATCACCACGCTTGCTCAAGGCGGATCAGCGATTTCAGACTTTAATTATAAAGTCCAGGTTTCCTCACGATGTTTTTTTTCACCGATATCAGTAATGTCCAAGATAAACTTAGAAAATACTTACATATAAATTGAGAAAGTCACACTGGTATCGAACACAACCTCATGCATAAGAGGCGGGAATCTTAACCACTGGGCTATCACGACATCTACCGACTAAAACAATGGCAATGTCTGAAATCATAAAAATGTAGTATGTATATATATCCCCACTTAATTTATTTAGTACCAACGCATTGAAGCCGCAGTTGTATTACTACAGTGATTAATTATGTTCTCATAACGGTGACCATGAGTTTTGTACAATTGGGTAGACATAGCCATAGACATACCAGCACGCCTATATTCCCCGAAGGGTTAGGCAGAGGTGTAACAATGTACACCCACAGTTCACCGGTATGTTTTAGGTCCCATGTAATAGGGGGCGAGCCTATTGCCAGTAACCGGGCACAAATCCTAACTCCGAGCTGCTACTGAGAATTTCATAGAAAAACCCAGTAACACTTTTTGCTCGACCTGGGAATCGAACCCAAGACCTCTAGCGTAACAGTCGCGCTTGGGACCACAAGGCCAACGAGGCAGTTTTGGTTTTGGTTTTGTAATTGGGTAGATGACACCATTAAACAATAATTTCAAGACACAACTTCAGTTCCACTTCACTTCCAGTTTATTTTAGGCATGAAAACCTGATGAATTTTTAAATAACTATATTAAAAGATTTTTATTTGCTTTGGAATTAATAAATAAGTTAGTGAATTGAAATGTCAAAAAAGTAACGTCATTGTTTAGTTTTGTCGTACAAAATCTATGGAGGAATCGCGTTTTGACAGCTCATAAAAAGTACGTCAATAGATTAGTGGTGTCATCTAACCAATTATAAGTACGATTGTCTAATTTTCAATTAACTGTGCCGATCTTCTTGGTTCCGCAAAATTAATGCGACAATTTCTTAAGTGCGTGTAAGCTTCTGCGATTGGTTGTTAAAAATTCAGTTGGCCTGCGAATCAAACCCTAGACCCCTCGCTCAGCAGTCGCGCTTGCGAAAGGGGCAGTTAACCCAAGTCGAGTAATATTAACCCTATGAAAATGACACTAATGGCTTCCTTGTCAAGTTGTCAAAAGTTAATTCATTATTTTAGCTGAAACGTACACTGCTGGCAATAGACACTTCGAATGTTGCTACATTGACTTGTCTGGTCCTTCTCGAATCCAGCAGATATGTGCCACCTTCAGCTCATGAGGGGTCACGCCAGGTCCTTTCAGCCTCATCAGCCATCAGATCTTCCAGGAGACCCGATTGCCCCATGTTCATTTGCCCGAGGAACGATCGCGTGAGTGAATGATTGAAAAATCGTTTGCCTGCCCGTTTCTTGCCCGTTCTTCTCCATACGAAACTACCTTTTGGAGTGGGCAACTAGATTCAATATTTTTAATTTAACATGTAATTGACGTTCAAAAGTGCCTTTTAATGGTCTAATTGAAATAAATGATTTTGACTTTGATTTTGACTTTGACTTTGACCTGAAAGACCAAAAGCAGTTTGTCTAAATGGTTATTTTTCTTTAAATACGTATTCATCACTTTCCTGTCTTGCATCAACTGCCGTGTTAGCGCGACTGCTACTCTAGAAGGTCTTGAGTTCGAATCCTTTCCTCGAGCAAAAAGTGTTATTGGGTTTTTCTATGAAATTCTCAGTTACAGCTCGGAGTTAGGGTATGTGCCAGGTTAATGGTAATAGGCTCGCCCCCTATTACATGGGACTTAAATATACCGGTGAACTGTGAGTGTACAATGGCACACCTCTGCCCAAACCTTCGGGGGATACAAGCGTGATGGTATGTTTGTTTCTTTGTCATCACTTTCCTAAATATTATTTTGATCAACAAATACAACAAACAACTTGTACTTACAACAAATGCAAATAGTGAATTGAATTTTGACGGTTAACTTAGAATAGTCCTATTGTAATAAATAATTTGTGGTTGACAAACCAAATCATGGGTGTACAGATTTCGGCAATCAATCTTTGCCCTTAAGGGTTTCACATTTGTTCGTACTGAATTAATATGGCTCGGTAATTTCCGTTGCGACTATGATGGCGTACGAGTGTGACTCGCCCTTAATTACGTTCGGTTTCTATTGTTTTGTACCCTACGGACCTATTGAACGGTGTTTGTAAAGGGTCGTAAAGGGATTATTGAGTCATTGTTCCCATAACTGGAAACAAGCTATGGTGCTAATCCTGGAATCTCGAAAAACATAACAGCAGTTCCATTCGTTTGTCAAATTAAATCTTATCGTTCATTTGTAACATATTTGTAACATGCATGTTATATACATACAGGTGTTCATTACATAATTATATACATAATAATATTCATTCTATGATCAGCCACATGGGCATGCAAATGATTAAATAATATAATGAAAATATGACTACAAGAACTGCCTCGGTAGCCTAGTGGTAATAAGCGCCTCTTGGGTGCGATTCCCAGGTAGAGCAAAGTGTTATTGGGTTTTTGTGTGAAATTCTCAGTAGCAGCTCGTAGTTAGGATTTGTGCCCGGTTAATGGCAATAGGCTCGCCCCCTATTCCATAGGACTTAAACATACCGGCGAACTGTGGGTGTACATTGTTACACCTCTGCCTAACCCTTCGGGGAATACAGGCGTGATGTCTATTGAGGATTAAATATAGATTCTATTATTACTTTAGCCAAGACAGATACAAGACAATCAACAACAATAAATTATCGTCAAGCGGACATGTTAACAGATTCATAACAATTTTCTACATGAAATGTGTGTTCGTAAAATGAATGAACCAGCAATTATTGTTTTCCGGTGTCGTCTACGAGAACGATTTCAGGGACTATTATTTGTTTGATACACTGATAAATATGTAAGTACCTAATGCACTTATCAATAGAGACAATTATCATTATATTTTAATAGAAAACGTTCAAAGTAAACAAAGACCTAATTATTAAGATTTAAGAATAATTTTCGTTTCAAAAGATGTAATAAGTTAATTTTAAGACCAGAGTTTTTATTAATACAAATTAGATACTCTTGGGCAAGTCAGTTTATTTAGATATACCCAAAGAAGGAGGCCGTATACACTTTCATTTTTTTAATTAATCTTAGTACAATATGAATCACTTGTATAAAACTTACTTAAGTAATAATAAAATGCAAAAAAGGAACCTTATAGGGCATCAAAAAACTCATCCGCATCGCATCATCTTAGTTATATTTAACACTAGTTGCACCTCGCGACTTCGTCCACGTCAAAGTATTATCCCACGGGAACTGTACATTATTTCGGGATAAAAAGCATCCTATGTGTTATTGCACATTACAATCTGTCTCAGTGCCAAATTTCATTCAGATCCGTCCAGCCACCCATCCATCCTTATAAACTTTCGCATTTCTAATAATAGTAGGATGGTAGGAAGTAGGATAGTAGGATTAGTTGGACAGTAGGATTACAATATTAAAAACAACTCTGCCTGTCCGTTTGTTTGGTAAAACATCACGACTAAATCACTAAACCAACCGTGATGAAATTCAACAATTACGTGCGTTATTTTTTCGATTCATACGTATTAAGTTTATCTTGACATTACTGACATTATTGAAGGAAAACATCGTGAGGTAATCTGGACTTGATAAATATACATCTTAGATCGCCAATCCGCCATGAGCAAGCGTTGTTATCACTAATTGTGTATTCTCTGAATGTGAATAGGCTATTCTCCTGTTTTGGGAAATGATAGGCTGGTATTATGAATAGTTTTGTATTTAAGTTCAATAAAGATAAAAGTTTATTATGATCTATGCAAGACGTAGTTTCTATAATTATGTATGTAGATAGGTCGGTGAACCAAAGTGCGGGTGGTAACCGACAATGCCAAATAGTAACCTCGGTTTGGTCTAACCACAGTCTGGAGGGATTAGCACGATACGTTATTATGTATAAATTTATATAGTTACAGCATACTATGTTGTGGTCAGTTGTGTCTTGTGAATGACCTCATTGGATCAAATTATACACAACTGCCTCACACGAGAGGACTATAAAGGGTGAGACAATAATAATTTAGGCTCCATTAAATTATTTCTTTAACGTAAATACCTACATAATTATAAATAACATAACACATAACATACCATCACGCCTGTATTCCCCGAAGGGTTAGGCAGAGGTGTACCAATGTACACTCACAGTTCGCCGGTATGTTTAGGTCCCATGTAATAGGGGGCGAGCCTATTGCCATTAACCGGGCACAAATCCTAACTTCGAGCTGCTACTGAGAATTTCATACAAAAACCCAATAACACCTTTTGCTCGACCTGGGAATCGAACCCAAGACCTCTAGCGTAGCAGTCGCGCTTAGGACCACTAGGCTACCGAGGCAGTTGATAATTATATATCTGTAAATAATTCAATGATGATTTCCCATCCGGAAAAAAGCCAAAAAGCTTTGGAAGTCGGCGACTTCCAAAAATTTTTATTTTTGCTTTCCGAATGGGAAATCTTCAAATGACTTCTCCCCTGAGCTTGTTGACTTCCAAAGCTAATGACATATTTTTTCAGTTTTTTTTTACCAAATTACTGAACCAATTTTGATAAAATTTATATGGTCTCATATAAATTTTATCAAAATTGGTACCTTTGAAGTATGACCTATCAAACAAAAAAAGAATCATTAAAATCGATTCATAATTGGCGGAGTTATCGCGTAACACATAAACAAAAAAAAAAAACATACAGACGAATTGATAACCTACTTCGTTTTGAAGTCGGTTAAAACATGAAAATGTTCGTGGGCAGTATGCGTGGTCAACAGTAAATATATCTTCAATACCTCGTATAGCCGCCGCCATTTCCAATTTTTTTTGTTAACTAGCTTCTGCCCGCGACGTCATCTGCATGGTGTTTTCCACCCGTGTTAAGTTACGTTTTTGGTTACCTACTGCTCCGGTGACGTGAGACGTAGCGTGATGTTATAAAGCTTATACTTCTATACTAATATTATAAAGAGGAAAGATTTCTTTGTTTGTTTGTAACGAATAGGCTCCGAAACTACTGAACCGATTTCAACCATTTTCTCACCAATAGATAGCTACATTATTTCTGAGTAACATAGGCTATATAACATCACGCTACGACCCACGGGAGCAGAGCAGTAACGAAAGACGTAACTTAACGCGGATGAAATAGACTACGCGGACGAAGCCGCGGGCAGGTCGTATCATATAGTTTTATACAAATCGTTCTTTTTCCAATTCTACAGATAGTTACAGAGATTAGAGCGTTTAAACATACACACAAACAGACAAACAGAAAGTCTCTTCCGCTATGGATAGCATGGATTATAAGTAAGTTGTTCAACCGCCCTGGTTAAAAACATTGAAAAAAAATGTGATTGCTATGACAGTTGTCATAATTTTGTTTTGTTCTTTTACGAGATGGTTTTGTTAAATTTTTTGACCGATTTTTTATCCTAGAAGATAACATTTTTGTTGATCATTCTATGCTCTTTAAATTGTTGACACTGAAGAATACTGTTTCCGGTAGTTTATTTTAAAAAAGCAGGCTGATTTAATTTCGCATTCGCATATTACCTATTTTTATAATTACGTGTTATCGTATTTATCAGGGACTTTTTTTTTAAAGTGGCAACACTGCAGTGACTCACACATAGTTAAAAAAGTCGTGACAGTTTTTTATTCTAGATGCGTTATCTACCTTTTTTTCTTGATATGAGATTCAACCACCCCAGTTCCCAAACCCAAGGGTTTTTCATAAGTATTTTTACTTAACTTTTCGACAAAATGGCCTTTTATTTTTACCAAAATATTCTTAACGGAAATCTTTATTTATTAATCATTTTCTAAACTTCAAGCTAAAGTCAAAACTTTTCAAGTACAAAACAGAAAGTGTAAGCAAATCTCCAAAAGTTTAATTCTTAATCCGGGATTAGCAATTTCACGAACCTTCTAATTATGTTACCGTTATTATAAACGGCTGTATTTTCTAACTGTTTCTTGTTTTCATTGTTTACTTTAAATTGTTTGTCTTTGGAGTTTAGTATAATAAATTCATCATCAGTTAGCATTTTGCCTATATTGTTGTATGTTGTATGTTTCTATAATCTTTTTTATATTTGACACTAGCTGTTGCCCGCAACTTCGTTCGCGTTCAGTATTTTATTGGTTTCAATTTTATTTTCGCATATAAACCTCTTATTTTTAAAATTTAAGTATATTAAAAATAGTCTAAGTTACTTCTTATAACATCAGCTATCTGCGAGTGAAAGTCCCGTCAAAATCGGTCCAGCCGTTTCGGAGATAAGCTGGAACAATCAGACAGACAGACAGACAAAAATTTTAAAAATGGTCTTTTTATGTTAGCACCGTATATACTTTCATATGCATTTAATGAAAAGCTTGTAATTTCAAATTACAAACAGACCCTTCACTTTTATTTATTTTTATGTATAGATGTAAAGGTTTTTATAAAACTTGCTTCCACACTTGGAATACACCCATTACACACATACACACTGTATCAACTCATTTTAAAGGGTAATCTTAAGTCATGGCCTAGTATTAAATTTAATAATGTTCCCGTTAAACGAAAACAATCCGTGTGCTATCTTGGTTTGATCTTGGAGAAGAACTTTTCATTTATTGACCACATTAAAACTGTAGGAGAAAAAGCCAAAAAAAATTTTTATGCCCTAACGAGAATATCTAAAGCTACTTGGGGTTTATCCTTCTTAACTTTAAAAACTATTTATGGGGCTACTTACCTAGGTTGTATGTGCTACGGTGCACCTGTTTGGGCCGATAGGGCCACCATAGGGGCGGTACGACGTAAATTGCTACAAAGTCAACGGTTAGCTTTAATATTTTTATGCAAAGCGTATAGGACCGTTAGTACTGAGGCCCTACCAGTACTTGCAGGTGTACTTCCAGTAGATCTTGAGGTGCAGCGACGTGCTGCAATGTACTATTCTGCGCGAGAGACCATGGACGCAAGCTTTCTAACACAACGGGACCGTGCTAAGATCTCTAGATTATTGAAACCGCAGACTGACGTCTGGGAGGAACTTTTATCCGAATGGCAATGTAGGTGGGATAATTCCATTAAGGGCCGGCACCTCCATCAGTTCTTTCCCTCAGTTCGTGAACGGCTGGCCAGAACATGGCTGGAGGTGGACCACTGTGTTGCCCAATTTCTCACAGGTCACGGCAACTTTAAGAGTAAATTGTTTTCTTTCAAGCTTGTTGCTTCTCCCTTGTGTCAATGTTCTACATCTGACTGTGAATATGAACAGTCTGCTCATCACATTTTATGGGAGTGTAATCTTTGGCAGAATGAACGAAATATAATGTTAGACAGTATACTGGTTACATCCGGTGTAGTTTATTACGCGGACCTCGTAGAAACTAGAACTAATTTCCGTGCGTTCAGGCGTTTTTGCCATACCTATTACTGGAATCAAATGTAACAGCTCACATTAGGACCCACTAAGTTAGTAACAATTGCAAACCGTGGTGCTTGGCAATCTGGGCTTCTCCCAGTTGTAAATATCCCCTTGTGCCTATTGGCCTAGTTCTGTTCTGTCTCCTGCTTGTTTGGAGGGAAGTGGAAACAATATTTTTTCCTACTCCTCCGCTAATCTTTTCTGATTAATTTCGTTGCGGGATCCAAGACAGTTTTATCGTTTCTCCGGGACTCGTCGAGCTTCATTGCCTCGGCGCTCTTCTGGCGGTCTCCACTGTTGATTCTGGCTTACAGAAGTTGCAGTGGTTGGGAATAGTGTGGCGGGCTTATACACACTGTATCATGAGGTAAGTTTACAAGCTTAAAAACTCACATACACAAACAGCTAGAGCCGAAACAATAATCTGTAGGCCATGTAAATATTTGTTCCGTGTGGGAATTGAACCCGCGAAACCCGGGCAGCCGCCAATCGCTCAGCCAGGACACCATTTTTTTTTAATTATTCCTAGTTTCAAAGTTTTTTTTTAACACAAAACAATTATTTCATTATTTATTTTCGATATTAAAAAAAGTGCTGATACTACGCGGATTAGTTATTTTTTTTTACAACCCAGATTCCTACATATAGTGTGGATATATCAACTTATGAAGCCTCAAAACAAAATACAATTGTTTTAAGAAAATCAAGCTTGTCGCTTCTGTGTCTCATAAGGAATTTATTAGTAGCGGCCTGGAGTCTAGAAGTTGGTTGTTTGAAACCTCCGGTTCTTGGAAACCTCGTAAAGCCGTTGATCCTGATCTGTTCCCGGTCGTAACGGATTATCGTCCTATCGAACTACGAGAGTGAGGGAAGAGGGACTGCACCTGTGTTTGCGCATACACTTGTGCACTATAATATGTGTTCTTGGCTAGGCTTCATTAGGGAATATGCATACATTTTTTAATTGCATTTATTAAAAAAAACATGATAATATCGTAGTAGAGATGACAAAAGTAAATTAAAATTAAAATTGGCCAAGAAATATACGGCCGTTATAGGTATTTAAAACTATTAATTACGCACCGATTAGACAGAGAGATCTGACATGGACTGTGACTACACATGTCACTACGGCCTAATATACTCAATGTTAAATTTCGGTTTGCTAGAAAGAGAAAGAAACAAATCTTCGCTGATAAGCCATTCAAGATTTGTTTATATCTTTTTGATTTCATGCTTATTCGAAAATGAGGATTACTTTTTTAAATAAACAAATAATTCATGCACATTTCTTATTCCGATGGGAGAATATTATGTATGTATGTATATCCTCGAACCAGCTAGCCCTAAGCTCTACCTCCAAAACTAAAAGCATTCTCCTAATTCCATGGTCATTATTTATGTTAATCCTAAGCTAGTCCTAACAATGCACCAAACAGGGGTAGCTTGAAAACTAGTGCATCTAGGAAGTGCAGTTTTGCATCGTCGATAAATTCCAGTACCTAGGTTTTCATCAAAGACATGAATCCTACTATTATTGTGAAAGTTTGTAAGGATGGATAGATTAATGGATGGATGTTTGTTACTCTTCCACGCTTAAACGGTTAAACGGATCTGGATGAAATTTGGCACTAAGATTGATTGTAGTGTGGAATAACACATCGGTTATTTCAGAATACACCTGTTTCAAAAAACAGTGTTGCCCCGTTGTGTATGTGATGGGCGACTATATCACTGTGTGCGTGCGAGTTAACCTCTCCGCCTAACTAACCAAGCGGTAAGATAGCTAGTTCAAATTAAAAATCAGCTACTTAAAAACGATAACTTTTCATTTTATTGTAGACTAGCGAACTGCCCGCGACTAGCGCGATTTGTCTGCGTGGCTGCTCCGCACCCGTGGGTCGTGGTAATGTAACTATCTACATATACATACATAAACTCACGCCTTTTCCCATGGGGGTAGGCAGAAACCACAAAATGCCACCTACTTACATACTTTTTTCGCCTCGTCCATGTCCATACATCTGTTCATACAAGCACGCCGGTTACGAGTACTGCGCACCCGACCTTTCTGAAGAACCTCATAAACCCCAATAAGGTTAGGGTAGGTGTTTCTAGGGCGGGGTGCACGCAGAAAACCTCCACGTGGGCCTGATGGCTGCTGGTTCTTTACGAATATGTTCGGGGGAAAAAGCAGTCGTCGGGCTGGTGCACCCTGGGTACGGCTAATGCTCTCTTCATGTCGGGGAGGGCATTGTCTGTAGCGAATTTCTGCGGGGGAGGGGAGCATGTTGCTCGATGACAGTTTCTCCACGTGTTACTCTAATTAGCAGAGGGCATCATGGAGAAACGTGGGAGACGTGATCATTCCTTCGACCAATCGACAGTCGTCGATTTGCGAAGGACGTGACCACGCCGCTACGGTGCAGGCGCACCAAGGCGGCAGTCGTCTCTCTCCTCAAGGAGCACTCCTGAGGAGAGTCTCCGGCGGGTCTGCTGAGTTGGGTTGGCCAAACAGCGGACGGAAGCATGTTTAATGCCGCCGTCGGGGGCTTGGCTTTATCGCCCGGCCCAGAGGAAGGACACCTCTAAGATAAAAAACCCCCAATCCTAAGTTTTGAAGCGCGGCGAGAGGATGAATGGCTGGCGGGGTTGCCAGTCTCTAGCGCTTCCCCTGTGGGGTACCTGCCGACCCCCTACAGTATTTAGGCTTACTTCGGTACGGGGCACTGCCGGGGTGGACATTTATTCCTCCACTACTCGTGGGATCAGACATGATTAAAAGAAAAATTAAAAACAAAAATAAAGGTAGTGATGTGCCAAATTTGGCGGAGAAGGAGCCACTTGCCGATAACGGCAACAAGAGCCGAGGAGGCTCTAGTCCTGGTGAGGACCATATGTCCGATCAGGACATGCGTGGGTGCACCTCCAAATTATGGAGGAAGCGCCCACGCAGCCAGGATTTGGGGTCGACGGGGCTCTCTTCTAGCGAGGAGAACCTGTCGGCTGCCAAAGTCACGACGGCGCGAAGGGGACGAGGTCACGCAGTGGTAGGCGATTCACGGGCCCGCTTCTTACGGCCCAAGACGCCAATACCAGTGATGCGGCTGGAGAGCGCGGAGAGCGATGGGACCATACCTGGGGACCAGAGTGGAGACTCCGCTGCGTCTCCGCTGTTGCTGGGATGCAACAAAGCGGAGGCAAACGCCGCCAAGCGGGCGCAGCGGAAGGCAGTCGCGGCTGACGAGGTCAGCGAGTTGGCCCGGAGGGTCCGAGAGCGGCGCGATGCTCAGGCGGCTGCCGGAGAGAGCCTATCGGCGGTGGCGCTCAGTCGCCAAGTTCTTGATGGTGTGGACGTTGTCCTGAAGGTTGCCACTAAATCTGGCAGCCTGAAGGGCACCTTCACAAAGGCTTTAAAGGAGGCAGCAGAAGGCATTAAGGAGGCAGCTGGGGTCCTCCTTAACCGCACAAGCTCAGAGGAGACGGCAAAGCTGTGGGAGGAGAACGGCCGTTTACGAGCCGAGCTCGAGGACCTCAAACGGGAGCTTGCCACTCAGAGGACAGAATGGCAGCAGAGGCCTATTGCTGCTGCGGCTATCGGGTCTTCTCCTGTCACTGCCCTGCCGGCGTCGACCCCGCCCTCTGCAACTACGCCTGCGGCAGATGCGGAGATCGAAAAGATCGTCCGTATCTGCATGCTGCAGTGTGGGGGTATGATGAATGCCCGTCTGCAGAGCCTGGAGTCGAGGCTCCTACCGGCAGAAACACTCCGGCCACCGCTCGCTGCGGATAGGCGGAGGAAGGAGGCGATCGCTAGTGCGGCTACCACCGGGAAAAATAAGGGGCCCAGGAAGCCTGCGGAGGGTACGTCCTCGCCCATGACCCCGGCGACCGCAACCGTTCCGGCCAAGGAGACTTGGACGACCGTCGTAAAAAAGGGCCGAAAAAAGAAAGTGGTGGTGCCGGCACTTGCTACGCCTGCACCTGCACCTAAAAGGACGCAGCGGCCAAAAGTGCGTGCCCCACGCTCCGCGGCAGTAGTGGTTACGCTGCAGCCCGGGGCTATTGAAAGGGGCTTGTCGTATAAGCAGGTTCTGACGGAAGCGAGAGCCAAAGTCGCGTTCCCGGACTTGGGAACACCGACCGGCTTCAAAATGAGGTCGGCGATTACGGGAGCGCGGCTTTTCGAGGTGTCGGGTGCCTCAAGCACCGAAAAGGCGGATATCCTGGCCGCCAAACTGAGAGAGGTTCTCAACCCAGATGACGTCCGGGTATCCAGGCCAATGAAGACTGCTGAGGTGCGTGTCGATGGTCTGGATGACTCGACGACGCCATGTGAGGTCGTGGCGGCCATAGCAAAAAGCGGTGGATGTCCGCCCGAGGAGGTGCGGGCGGGCGAGATTCGCACCAACGCTGCCGGCCTCGGCACGATCTGGGTACGGTGTCCAGTGGCGGTGGCGAACAAGGTCGCCGACGCAGGACGTCTGTTGGTGGGTTGGGTTGCAGCGAGGGTCAAGCTATTGCAACCCAGAGCAATACGGTGCTACCGGTGCCTGGACATTGGGCATGTCCGGGCACGGTGCATCGCCGAAATAGACCGCAGCGAGCAGTGCTATCGCTGCGGTCAGCCCGGCCACAAGGCGGCCCAGTGTACCGCAACGCCAAACTGCAGCCTCTGTACAGCTGCAGGGAGGCCCGCGGGGCACAGAGCTGGCGGAAAGACTTGTGGCGCGCCCGCCCAGAAAAAGAAGAGGGGTGCAGCGAAGGCTGCGGGGGGCTCTTTACCCCCCCCGCGGCCTAGCTGCCCTGCGGCCGACTCCCGGCCTAGGAATGTTGCTGAGGAAATGGATTGTGTATAATGGCACTCCACCATTTCCTCCAGGGCAATATCAACCACTGTGCCAGAGCTCAGGATCTCTTGCTCCAGAGCATGGCAGAGTGGTCGATTCGTGCGGCGGTGATTGCCGAGCCGTACTTTGTCCCCCCCAGGGATAACTGGGTGGGTGACCTAGACGGATTGGTGGCCATCATCGGCGGGGCTCTTGTCAACCCGTCCCGAGGTCACGGTTGGGTGGCCGCCCTCGTAGACGGCATTGGGACTGTTGGGGCATATTTTTCGCCCAACAAGAGCCTCGCCGACTTCGAGAACTTCCTTGTCGAGTTGGGTGCCGTCGTTGGCCGTTACCACCCTCGCCCGGTGCTGTTGCTCGGGGATCTCAATGCCAAGTCTGCGGCCTGGGGATCCCCGGTCACCGATGCCAGAGGCGAGGCATTGGAGGAGTGGGCGATTACGACGGGCCTGGTCGTCTTAAATCGAGGTTCGGTTTTCACGTGCGTGCGGCAGCGGGGCGGATCAATAGTGGATGTGTCGTTCGCTAGCCCCGCTGTCGCCAGCCGTGTCCGCGACTGGCGTGTCGCTGCGGAGGTGGAGACGTTGTCGGATCATCGATATATTCGTTTCGACGTCTCCGCCCAGACTGCTGCAGGCCGCAGGCCATCTACCCTGCGAAGGGACGGCCCGCGCTGGTCGCGCAAGCGCATCGACAGGGAACTTCTCGAGGAGGCTGCTATTTTCCAAGCCTGGATTCGGGAGTCGGCATCAAACGGACCCGTTAATGTCGAAGAGGAGGCGCAGTGGTTCCACGGGGCGATGACGGTTATATGCGACGCGTGCATGCCCCGAGTACACACAGAGTACGCAAGGCGCCAGGTGTACTGGTGGTCTGCCGAGATCACGCATCTGCGTATTGCGTGCGTGGAGGTCAGGCGCCAGTACACCCACTACCGGAGGCGACGTTTTCGGGTCTCTGACGAAGAAACCGCGCTGTATGAGGTGTACCGCGCGGCGAAAGAGGCTCTGTGGTTGGCCATCGGCGAGGCAAAGACGCGAGCCAGGGAGGAGATGTTGCAGACTCTAGAAGTGGATCCGTGGGGCCGCCCCTATCGTGCGGTTCGCGGGAAACTTCGAGCCGCAGCGCCCCCACTTACGGAGAGTCTCCAACCCGAGCTGCTAGAGGAGGTGGTCACAGCTCTCTTCCCGGCAAGAGCGGAACACATTCCGCCGCTGATGGCATTGTCCAATGCCATGGAGTCTGAAGACGAGAACGCGAGCGTCCCAGAGGTGACACAGGCAGAGATGAGGGCAGCCGTGATGCGGCTCCGGGCCAAGAATGTTGCTCCGGGGCCCGATGGGATTCACGGCCACGTGTTAGCCCTCGCTCTGAAGGAGCTGCAGCCCCAATTGAGAGGACTCTACTCAGCGTGCCTCGAGCAGGGCCAGTTTCCTAATCAGTGGAAATCTGGTCGTTTGGTCTTGCTCAGGAAGGCGGGGCGCCCTGCGGACTCGCCGTCCGCGTACCGGCCTATAGTGCTGCTAGACGAGGTAGGCAAGCTGTTCGAGCGGATTATCGCCGTCCGCCTCGTCGGCCACTTGTGCAGGGAGGGGCCGAACCTGGACGATAGCCAATTCGGCTTTCGCCATGGGCGCTCCACCGTCACTGCGATATCGCGAGTGAGGGTCCTGGCGGAGGAAGCAGTGGCCCGGGGTGGGGTGTTGTTGGCGGTGTCCTTGGACATCTCCAACGCTTTCAATACCCTGCCCTGGAGTTGTATTCGGGAGGCACTGCGCTATCATCGCGTGCCTCTCTACCTCCGCCACATCGTTGGGGCTTATCTGTCGGAGAGGTGTGTTACCTATATGGGACGTGATGGCAGTTATCAGCACCAAATGTCGTGCGGTGTTCCACAGGGCTCGGTTCTGGGCCCGCTACTGTGGAACATCGGGTACGATTGGGTGCTGAGGGGCGAACTCAGGCCGGGAGTAGCCCTTACTTGCTACGCAGATGACACCCTGGTCACTGCCTGGGGGAGCTCGCACCGGGAAGCAGCGTTGCTAGCGACGGCTGCGGTCTCACAGGTGGTAAGCCGCATACGTCGCCTAGGCCTAGAGGTGGCCCTCAGCAAGTCGGAGGCCATGGTGTTTCATGGCCCCCGGCGGGCGCCACCACCCGGATCACACATCGTGGTTGGGGGGGCTCGAATCGCTGTCGAGTCTACCATGAAGTACCTGGGATTGGTGCTCGACAGCCGGTGGGACTTCGGGCCCCACTTCCGACGGCTGGCGCCCAAGTTGTTGGGCGCCGCTGGCGCGCTCTCAACATTGCTTCCCAATCTGGGGGGCCCGAGCACCGCCTGCAGGCGGCTATATGTCGGGGTCGTGCGATCGATGGCCCTGTATGGGGCCCCGATTTGGGCGACTGACCTGACGGCCAGCAGCATCATCGTTCTGCGGAAACCGCAGAGGGCGATGGCCGTCAGAGTCATAAGGGGTTATCGCACGATCTCCTACGAAGCGGCCTGCGTTCTGGCTGGATCCCCGCCCTGGGACCTGGAGGCGAAGGTACTCGCGTCACTGTACCGGTGGCGTGAGGAAGCGCGGGCGCGAGGCGAGCAGCCGATGCAGCGCCAGTTTGAGCTGCGTCGGTCGCAGCTTCACGAGGTCCTGGTGGCGGAATGGCGGGACAGGCTTTCACGCCCTTCCGCCGGCCTCATCACCATTGAGGCGATCCGGCCGGTACTAGCGGATTGGCTCGGGAGAAGGCACGGCTCCCTGACGTTTCGGGCAACGCAGGTGCTCTCGGGGCATGGCTGCTTCGGGAAGTACCTGTGTCGCATAAACAGGGAGCCGGACGCCCGGTGTCACCACTGCACGAACTGTCGGGAGGACACGGCGCGGCATACGCTGTCAGAGTGTACCGCTTGGGAGGAGCCGCGCCGTGCCCTCATATCTGAAGTAGGCAGTGACCTGTCGCTGTCGGCCGTCGTCACTTCGATGGTCGGTAGTGAGGAGTCCTGGGACGCGGTGGTCTTCTTTTGCGAAGCGGTCATCTCGCAGAAGGAGGCTGCGGAAAGGGAGAGAGAGATCACAACCTCTCTCCCGGCCCGCAGCAGGCGCACCGGGCGTCGGCGGAGGGCGGACAACGCCCTCTTCCGGCCCCCCTAAATGGGTCCAGGGGCGGCGGACTTGGGGACGTCCGTTACCCCCTATTCAACTGGACCCGAGGCGGCGGCGCGTAGTGTTCCACGCGCGCCCCTATTTGACGTCGCGGAGGGAGTTCAACACCTCACTCCCTCCCTTGACCTGAGGAGGCCCGCAATGACGGACCGGCACCAGTCGGGGATCGCGGAAGGCGCATCAGTTCCCGGGATCCCCGGCGTAAGTGTGGGAAGGGAACACTGGGGTGGTTTTTAGTCAGTAAGAGTCTGACAGACCCCTCCGCCCTCCCCAGGGCGGTGGACATCCATGAGGATTTTCCACCCCGGCAACAAAAAAAAAAAAAAAAGGTGTTTCTAGGGCGTCCTCTCCCGGCGTTGCCACTCACATCTGCCATATAAATCCCTTTTCTTAGTCGCCATTTACTCATTCTCTCAAAAAAAGTCTTTCTGTTTTCAAAGTCAAATCATTTATTTCAATTAGACCATTAAAAGGCATTTGTCAACGTCAATTACATGTCAAAATTAATATTATTGAATCTAATTGCCCATTCCAAAAGGTAGTTTCGTATGGAGAAGAACGGGAAAGAAATTCCATTACATACTCTTTAAAAAAATGTATTAAAATAAGTTGTACAGTTACATTAATTCCATTAAAAAATATACTAATGTCAAAACGATCTGTCAAAAATAAAAGTCACTCGAAGTACTGCAATACGTACTCAGTGCTACAGATTAGACATGAAAGCTAAATTAATATTAGTATTGATTCGTGTTGAGAATCAGTAGCATAGCAACAACTACATACCATCACGCCTGTATTCCCCGAAAGGTTTGGCAGAGGTGTAACAGTGTACACCCACAGTTCGCCGGTATGTTTAGGTCCCATGTAATAGGGGGCGAGCCTATTGCCATTAACCGGGCACAAATCCTAACTCCGAGCTGCTACTGAGAATTTCATAAAAAAACCCAATAACACTTTTTGCTCGATCTGGGAATCGAACCCATGACCTCTAGCGTAGCAGTCGCGCTTAGGACCACTAGGCTACCGAGGCGGTAGCATAGTCTTCTTGAATTTAACAAGGATGCATAACTGTTTTTTGTATATTCTATTCTGCTATATATTTCTAACCCATTCATATAGATTTAACCCCTCGATCTGGTAATCTTATTGTTTGGTCGACACCTGAGCTTTTAGCGGAGTTGGTGTTCCCGTTAAGCATATTAGTTTAGACCTATAGGGAAGCTTGGCAATTGAGTATGGAATAACATTGTGTTGGCATTTTTAAAACATGAAAATTATTGTGTTGATTCGTTTTTCTTTTGTTCATTGGATACGCAGAAATATAAGTCAGTTCAATAAATAACAACCATGTACGATTTTAGTTTCATTTCGATACTAATATTATAAAGAGGTAAAGTTGTTTGTTTGTAAGTGGTAATCTCTAGTAATTTTGATTCGATTACGAAAGTTCTTTAACTCATAGAAAGCTGTATACTGCCGAGTGTCATAGGGTTATATTTTATGATATCTATACTTGATTTCTACGCGGACAAGTCGCGAGCAAAAGCTTGTATCTAATTTCTTTAAAATTGAAGTGTTCGATAAGCTGCTTTTTAGGTTTACTCAGAAATAATTCATTTCGCAACGATGTCTTTGATCGAATAAGTGCAAGACGCGTGTATTCCCCGAAAGGTTAGGCAGGGGTGTATCAATGTACACCCACAGTTCGCCGGTATGTTCAGGTCCCATGTAATAGGGGCGCGAGCCTATTGCCATTAACTGGGCACAAATCTTAATTCCGAGCTGTACTCAACAGCGGAACTCAAGACCTCTAGCGTAGCAGTCGCGCTTAGGACCACTAGGCTGACGACGCAGTTGAGTTGGTATTGAACTTCATGACATTAACGAGTGTTCAGGTATTAAAACGAGGTAGATGTCGTTTGATGCAGATAAGCCGCTCGTTACAAGCTGCATCGACGTGCAGCTTGTTATGTTATAGCGTTCCTGTGACGACCAGCTTTATCTATTCTTATATTAAAAAGAGGAAAGATTTTAATGTTTGTTTGTACCGAATAAGCTCTGAAACTACTGGACCGACTTAAAAAAAAAATTCACCAATAGATAGCTACATTTTTATTGAGTAACCTAGACTATATAACATAATGCTACGACAGATGGGAGCGGAGCAGTAACCAAATACGTAACTTAACGTGGGTGAAATAATCAACGAAGACCTACACATACCGGCGAAGTGTGGGTGTACATTTATTAGTACACGGTACATATGCCTAACCGTACGTATGTACTATTTAACAAACACATCGAAAAAAAAAACAGTATTCTTTTGTAATTGTTTTTTTTTTATAATAGCGGCCAAAGTAATGCACACTCTTTAGAAATTGCAAGTGTCTAGGTACCTATTACAGTTCAAAAGATATAGACCTGTGATAAACACACACAGACAGACAGATCCGCATTTAAACCGTACTTTAACAGATAAATATCCTAAAATCCTTTGGCATATCAAGATATAACTTTCTTAAAAACTTTTTATCATATTGACTTACTTACTTGCCTTGTTTTAAAGGTTAAGAGGGAGTAGAAATACCCATTTTTATTATTTAAATTCTAAAGAAACATTAAATTTGAAATTATTCTATTTCTAAGTTCTACGAACTCTTTTATATATCTTTGAACGGAAAACAAGCCGACAGGCCACCTGATGTTAAGTGGTCACCGCTGCCTATAGACATTGCAAGACGTGAGACCTTGCAAATGCATTGCCATCCCAGAGACAAAGTTGAAATGTCTCATGTGCCTGTAGTTACACCGACACCCATGCTTTTAAAATCTGAACACAGGAACGCTGCTTTGCGGCAGAAATAGGAAATACCGGTTGGAGTGGTGGTAGTACTTTCCCGGACGAGCTCCTTCACAAAGAAATTTTTAAGGAAATGTTGCCCTACTGTTGGAATTGAGCAGTAGACACCACCAATCAATTGACATACTTTTTATGAGCTGTCAAAATAAGATTTCCCTTTAGATTTTATATTTCATTTTTAGATTTTAAACTGTGATGTTACATATTTGCTAACTTAATGGATTATTGATTTGAAAGCAACTAAAAATGTTTTTTCGTTTCAGTTAGGTAACAGAAAAAAAATGGATTTCCAGGTCCCTACTGAATACCCTATTTCTCCTCTATTTCAAATTTGAATGCGTTTACATACATATAGACTGACGTACACAAACAACCAAACCCAAAAAAACATCTACCTGAACGCTATTCAAATACCTACCTGTTCAGAGCGGCAATCGAAACCGTAACTCGCAGCGCAACAGCCAATCACTCAGCTACGGTACCGACCGCGCCATCAATTTATTTCCGTGACTGATATTAAGTTAGCCATGATCTCGGTAATCAATTATGACGTTAATTAATTTATTACGTTATAAAAGAATTTATTCCTAACGGTAACTTCTTTTTCAATAAAATTACGTAATAATTTGGTGAAAAGGATTTTCTTGATGAGATTGAAAAGTGGATGAAGCGGCGTTTTTATAATTACATCAACGTGTTTTGCAAGCAGTACAGGCAGTCAGAAGCATAAATATATGTTTTGCCCGCAACTTCATCTGATGGAATGTTAAATCCAAATATTTTTGATAATAAAATATAGGACATATATAACTTCTTATCGGGCCAGTAGTTCCGGAGATTACCGTGTTTAAACAAAAAACTAACTGCAGTTTTATGATATACATAAATCTCTATAAAAAGTATAGTTTTACGCAAAATTCAAAAGTAATCTTCTTAAATACTGATATAAATTTTAATGGTATTACGAATGATAGATTATAGTGATTTAACAAAAAAACTAAAAACTATTTCCGAACGCATTTAGTACTCATCTCTTCAAAGTTAGAGTGAACAGGCGTCTTCTGGGTAAGCTCACTTCATCGTCGACTTTGTCTCTGTCTCATTTGACCTAGTCTAGAGTCAAGAGCAAACTCATCCCAAATAAAACAAAAAAAAATGTTTTTTTTTATGCTAGTGACTTCAGGTTCCTGATTCAAAATGGTCATAAATTTTATCCCATCGTGTATTTTGCCTACCTCTTGATTTTACTGCCCCCTTTTGTCAAGAAGGGACTCAAGTAATCTAACGGATCAAGTCAAGATCCTCGAGACAACGAGGTCTTTAATTAGCTTATGCATAAAAACAAAATGTCAAGCTTACTTTGCTAGATTTCTTCTCGTATACACAGTTGTAGTAAAGTAATGAATTATATACCGGCCTACTTTTGCCTGGCTCCAGGACAAATACATCTTCTTAGACAGAGAAGGCACGAGCATTGATCACCACGCTTGCTCAAGGCGGACTGGCGATTGCACATGATCATATATTTTTTAAGAAATTCTCAGTAGCAGCTCGGAGTTAGGATTTGTGCCCGGTTAATGGCAATAGGATCGCCTCCTATTACATGGGACCTAAACATACCAGCAAACTGTGAGTGTACATTGTTACAACTCTGCCTGACCCTTCGGGGAATACAGGCGTGATGGTATGTCTGTGTTGTTTAGAAAAAAATTGTGTGTTGATCACAAAATCAGCTCTTACAGTTGTAAGTATTTCTCCAACAGTCACATCCGTTTCCTTTCGACGTTTTGGATGTTAATTATATGTTAAAATTATGTTAATATTATTATGTATGGTGATGTATGCAAATTGCTCATTATAAAGTCAGGGGTGCCGATTATGGGTAGGGGATTATCTCCTCGCTTGAAAAGGCTCGCTCCGTCTTTGAAATAGCCTGTTGTTTTTTGAATCTATCTTTATTACTCGTCAAATAAAAATGCCTCGTTAGCCCTAAGCGCGACTGCTACGCTAGAGGTCTTGGGTTCGATTCCCAGGTCGAGCAAAAAGTGTTATTGGGTTTTTATATAAAATTCTCTGTAACAGCTCGGAGTTTGGATTTGTGCCCGATTGATGGCTATAGGCTCGCCCCCTATTTCATGGGACCTAAATATACCGGCGAACTGTGGGTGTACATTAGTACACCTCTACCTAACCCTTGGGGGAATAAAGGCGCGGTGGTAAACATTTCTGAATTGCCAGGTTGCGGAATTTGTTTGGAAGAGTTACCGCGGTCCTGGAACTCAAAGGGCATAAGGAGGAACATGAATGGGTTTTAGTCAGTAAGAGACTGACACTCCCTTTCAACTCAGAGCGGTTTCTCAGCAATAAATCTTCCTAAATATTACTTAGTTTGATGGACAGAATACGTAGTTACCGGCAATGTAATATGTCTTTTACAGCTCCAAATATTATGCCCCTAGCGGGAATTGAACCCTCAACCAGCAACGGAAGCTCTCCGTCAACCGAGTTTACCGAAAATAATCACCCGTTGATTTACGTCATGTATCGGGGCCCCATCGAGGTTGGTGACGTCATTATTACAGTGATGAAGTATCTCCGAGCTGTATTTCATACAAGTTCCGACGCGACCCGATATTTTTAACGAGTGTAGGATGTTGGTGATCGTTATATCCAAAGAACTGGTTCAGATTTCAAAGGGTCAAAGGAATATTTGTCAAAAGCCGATTAACAGTGTTGTTTTTACGTGTTCTAACATAACATTACGTCTGTATTCCCCGAAGGGTTAGGCAGAGGTGTACCAATGTACACCCACAGTACGCCGATATGTTTATGTCCCATGTAATAGGGAGCGCACCTATTGCCATTAACCGGGCACAAATCTAAACTCCGAGCTGCTACTGAGAATTTCATAGAAAAACCCAATGACACTTTTTGCTCGACCTGGGAATCGAACCCAAACGTACGTGTTCTATAATAGTAATAATACCAGCTTATTATTGTACCAAGGCCAGTTCAAAGAACAAGCTTTGATTGCAATGCTTGTTTAAGAAGGATTAGCAGTTTCCGAGTTATATCTAGATTAATAATATAAAGCTGAAGAGTTTGTTTGGTTGAACGCACTAATTTTAGGAACTACTAGTTTGAATTAAAAACTTATCTTTGTGCTGGATAGTTCACTTATCGAGGAAAGCTTTAGGCTTTATAACATCACGATACGACACACGGGAGAAGAGCAGTAACCAAAGACGAAACTTAAGGCGGGTGAAGAAAAAACCACGCGAACGAAGTCGCTGGCAGAAGCTAGTTAATTACTAAAACCCGCGATTTCGTCCGCGTGGATATTTTACCCGTGTTAAGTAACGTCTTTGTTTACTGCTCCATTCTCGTGTGTCGTAGCGTGATGTTATAAAATGGCACTCACAAATAACGTGGATTTCTATGGGTAAATAAATTTTCAAAATCGGTTTAGTAGATCCAGAGATTAACCCCTACAACCTCACAAAATTTACCTCTTTATATTATTAGATAAGTCCAGGTTTCTTCACGATGTATTCCTTTACCTTGCTCAAGGCGGATTAAGGATTTCAGACTTATGTTAATTAAACCTCCAGGTTTCCCCACGATGTTATCCTACACCGATGTCAGTGATGTCCAAGATACACTCACAAAGTTTCTACGAAACTTGTACACTGGTACTTGCCGGTACACGACGTGCCCCCTCAATTTCATGAATGAAAGACGACACATCTCATCTAGTTAAGAACTAATTTAGTCTAGGTATATCCAAACCGTATTTCCTTTAATATTGTGCTCAATAATTACGGTTTAAAAATCGGAAGTGTTCAATGACTTTTGTTATATTTGTATTATTAGATGAAATGAGTTCTTTATAAACGGCATTTACGGTGTCCCTATAAGTCGTTATTTGGTAGTGGGAGTTCCAGCCTTCCTCAGTTAATTTTTTGGGGTGCACCCCAAATATAAGGACCTCCCCACAAGACGTAATCTCCGACTCTGGCCAATAGACTTTTTTCAATCGGCTGATCTTTCACCACGATGGCAAAGATCTAATCGGCCCTCCTCAGGGCCAAACAGTCTACTTGGAAACGACAACACCATCTGCTGACGCAGGCATTAGGTCCTCACCTGTGACAGGGCATGCGGCACGAGTTGCAAGGTGGGCCAGGGTCTGCGGACAGAAGCCACATAGGCACCGTAGGTCCATCGACAAAATAATATACTTGCTATCGTTACGCTAAGAAGGCATCCCTACATGCATTGATAGTTTTCATCGACATTTTATCATTAAAAAATAAAGGAAATTATGTATAACCACTTAAAGTAATCAAATTTATTGTCAATCATTTTATTTACAATAAACACTAGCTACTGTATGTTACAATGATAATATTCTTAAAGGCCTACACATACTGCGACGTGTCAATGTGGTACATTACTCGGACAAAGTAGTAAATGGCGAATCTTGAAAATTGAATAGGGGGGAATTCTACAACTTTGAAGAATTCTTAATATGTCAAAAAAACCTAATTTACCTACTTTTTTGACATTGTTTTTTTTTTTTCGGATGGGTAAGCTTTTTACTTTAGCCTAGGTCAGAGGTGGCATAGACAAAGTAGACGACGGAGTGAGCTTACCCAGAAAAAAAAAATCCGCTGTGATGAGATTTTCACAAGATTTTGAATGATTTAAATTCAAAATCGAACTGTGGGTGTATATTGTTACACCTCTGCCTAACTCTTCGGGGAATACAGGCGTGATGGTATGTTAAATTAGTACAATTGGCATTCTGATTAAAAATGTAGCCTTAAAACAGGAATGAGTTTGTAATTCTTGATAAGAAAATAATTATGCTCTCTTTCTAAATTAATGTTTAATTACAAACTGGAGGATTTCTTTGTAACTCAAAGAAAAGTCAGATTATCGTCGCTCTTATAATTTCGTTTGTTCTTTGCATATTTATAATACACTTTATAGTGGTTAATTGGCTTTAGTTCTGTCGAAACAAACATATACATACATTCAAATATATACAAGTCAAAATTCTATCATTTCTGTAGTAATTGTAATGACTTGATTTGAGGATTACACTTATTGCTTAATATTATTGCTGGATAGTATGTTTTGGAATTTCATTGTATAGCAAATAAGCTGTCAGCCCACCAGATGTAAAGTGGTCATCGCTGCCTATAGACATCTGCAATACCAGAAGCCTCATAAATGCGTTGCTATCCCAGAGATAAAGTTGAAATGTCTCATGTGCCTGTAATTACACCGACACCCATACTCTACGAACCATATTAAATTGGTTTGACGTAATTAATTTGATTGTTGAGAGATTGTGGGGTGGCTTTTTTTGCTAGAACTATACTTAATTAGAATGAAAAATGTCTCAAATAATTTACCACAACGACATCGTCTAGGCCCACTAATACAAATTGAAAGCTCATACATTTTGCAAAATGCATATAATAATACTTGTAACATTGTATTTACAAAATTAACACCACTATATACTTAAAAATACGTTTAAACCTGCCATGTAACGGGCAAAGTTCGTTACATGAACATTGTTGATAATACCCGATTAAATAATGTTTAAGGTAATTACCCGGGTAATATCAACATTGCCTTGAATTAATATTTTTATATCAATATTATTTTAATACAACTAATAATGGGAAAGTATAACAACTATTAGGGTAGGTAATTTTTTATATTTTTTTTTTCACAAATTATCAGTAAAAATAGCACATAAGGTATTATACTACGTTTTTTTAACAATAAAAAGGCACTGTTTTGAATCGCAATTCAAAAGACGTAAAGATATTAATAGGAGTAATAAAAGTGTATTGGTGTTCAGTCATGGTGTTTAAGGATTTTTATAATAATATTTTTTATTTTAATAAATGGGAGTTTCAACTATTTTGGACAAAATTGATAGTTTAAACATGGTGATTGTAAAGAATAGCTAAAACTGCAAAGGTGTAAGATATTTTTTTTTAAACTTCGTTGGATGGCAAATGAGGCCTAGGCCCACTTGATGTTAAGTGGTCATCGTTGCCTTGGCCTTGCGAATGCGTTGCCATCCCAGAGACAAAGTTGAAATGTCTCATGTGCCTGTCATTTGAACGGCACCTACACCCTTTAAACTTAAAAAAGTATCTTTATAAATATTAATTATTATGTTGGCCGTTACTTTCCATCGTACAAGACCATTTCTCACAATAAACGTATGTTTATTGTTTGATCTTTTTATAAAGTAATATCTAGTTTGATTACAGTGGTAACCTATTTTACAACCACCTTATTCAAATCAGTAAAGATTACAAACGGTTAATATGAGTACAAGAATTACAATATTTAGTACATATATGAACATGTATATCAATGTTCTGCTTACATAGATTTATTTATAATATTAAATACAACATCAAATCCTTAAGTGCATTCGCATTGATTATATACATTTTATATATTTATTACATTTACATAAAGAAAAGAATAGGATTATAAAGTTTGTGAAATAATTAATCAAAGCTTAGCTGCCTTTTCGAAAATTTTAATAATTTTTCATTGATTTTCTACTTTGACCACTTCAACCTCCAGTCAAAGTGGACAAAACCTATTTGTTTAATAAATGCATTTAGTGGAGGGCCAATGAAATATAGTTTTTTCACTTTGACCAATATAATGCATTTTTCAATATGAGAGTAACAATAGAAGACCCTAATTTCGACACTTTTGGTAGAATTACAATCTTAAAACTAAATTTAGTTGCTATAAATAGTATTTTTACGATAAATGAGTAGGTTTTGGCATGAATGGAAGGAATTACATGGACCCTGGATCAATTTGGATTAAACATAAAGTTATACAAGTTGAAAGGACAGGACAGTGGTTCAATGTAGGAGTGTACTTCAAGGTTTGTTTAAATTAAATTTTGAAATCATAATGTAAGTAAAACATGTTTTGTTTTAATTTGAAAAGAAAAATAAATTGTGTTTCTATTTTAAAATTGCATCATAGGTCATTGTTCTTCTTTTTTATTTTAAAAGGTATGTATCATATTCCTCGTAATTTTTTCTTTGGTTATTTTGCAAAATGACCAATACGAAAGTAATAAATGTAATTTTTTTATAATTTTACTTACATTAAAATCTCCAAGAATGGGGGTAGGTACAGACAAAATTATAAATATGCCATTATTATTATTATTATTATTTAATATTACAGAATAACTACACAAATAGGTATATTGGTGTATTTTAGGTACTATTATTATTATATTTTATAAAATTACGACGAGTAACATTGTTTTATGTAATTAAATAATTATGTAAGTATGCGTGGTCCAATAATATTAGCATATTTTTATACAATATATATTTATCTACATGATATAATATAATCACTTATCATTAATATATTGCTGATACGTCATTTTAATGATATATTAAAAGTATTCGGAGAAAATACTGTACGTCTCACTTACAAAGTGTTAGCTAATTTATATAATATAGACTTATCTAGATATTAAATTCTCTCAAAATTGGCACATAACGACTAGTGAATACCAATTTTATATTTGGCATTTTATTTTTTTGGTTAGCAACACAGCTGGTTACGTCATCTGATGGAAGTAGGGTTGCCAGGCGTCCGGATGAAGCCGAACAAAGTCAGGCGTTTTGAATGCGTGTCCGAGTTCGGCTTTTGTAAGACTTTACATTGAATTCATCAAAAGTTGATTACATGATAAAGTAAAGAAAAAAATAAATACAATAATATTACCATTTTTTTGAATTCTGTTATAAAAGTCATTTATTTTACACGAAATTTCAGCTTAACTGGCTGGTTCGGCTATCCGGATTTTGGATCTGGCAACCCTAGATGGGAGTGCAAATAAACGTTTGGAAACTGTGCGTTAACTTGAACATCTATTAATGGTCAAATATATTTTAAGGATCGTACAGTGATCAGTTTAATTGATCTACTTACATTTTTATAATAATTCACAAAGAATCGCTCAAATGTATGCCTAAACAACAAAAACACATTATAAAAAAAAAAAAAATTTGCTCCACAAATTTTAAAATGACCCCTTTTCCAGTTTCTGGTAAATAAAAAATATTGTTGCACAATAAAAATTACCAGCCTATTATAGCTCCACTACAGGGCAAAGGCAGGCTTCTCATACAGAGAAGGAACGAGCATTGATCACCAAGCTTGCAAGTCTCCTTCACCGATGTCATTGATGTCCAAGATAAACATTGGTACTTCGCCCTCTTAAGTAATCAACCACCAGGCTACCATAACCAGCTGCGTCCTTTTAACATTTAAAAACAAACAAAGAACACCTAACCTCACACAATAGCGTCACTGCCAAGCACTCTCAGAAGTCCCAATGTCTTTAGACGAACACTGGTCCGTCATTCTCTACTCACAGGACATGGAGGTTCTCACAGTTTTTGAATTTCGAATCCTCCTTGCCAAATATCCACGTGAACATCTGCCGGGCCTTCATACTTGCTCGTACCACACCTCGGGATTTGTACCAGTGAGCTGGGGAGGATTCTCTGCCACCTTCCGCGGTGTACTGCTGCCGTTTTAGCCTGATCTGGTTGAGGATGCCGACGAGGAGCTCGTCTACGTTGTGGTTGATACCGACTGATACTTCTATGAACTTCGCTTTGTAGGTACACGCAAGGCACTTGCCGTCTGTAGGAAGGAAGAAGTTACACGTTAGTTTAGTATGCGTTGCAGTTTTGGAAGGGGGACGGTTTCTGTCTGCTGATATAGAAGATAAACTAGAAAAACTCTCACTAAAACTCTTCGTCAATGAATTTAGACGAGATGAGCTGACAATTCGTGCGCACAGTGCAGTATTGCAATTGCGTAATAAAAACCAGGGATTTTTTTGGATAGACCGGCTGAGGTGGGATGATACCTCAATTCAAGCTTCCTCCTCTAAATTCACGGACAAAGATTTTTACAGAATAGCACTGTTTCTGTATGTACGAGTGGACACAGTGGACTAAAATGGTATTCCACTCGCTATCAATCATACTGTAATATAAAACCAGGGACACAATCCCTATGTATAAAATAACAAGATTATACAAATAAGGGCATCATCAGACGCGGTCTACGTCTCAAGGGAAATTAGGTCTTCCTTGCAGGAGATAATTATGTGGAAACTGTCCTTAATAAATATAATTTTGGATATGAAAAACTTGGTTAAGTTGACCAACGTTTGTTATCTTTATGCCTTGTTTGCAAGAGACATAAATATTACACGAAGAGCTATCTTTTGCAAGATTTTTAAGTTCCAAGATAAACTTCCTTGTTTAAAGAGTAAGTATTGAGGCTCTTATTCATTCTTCTCTGTACGAAAGTACCTTTTGGAAAAGGCAACTAGATTTAATTATTTTTTAAACCCCGACTCAAAAAGAGAGGTGTTGTAAGTTTGATGTGTCTGTCTATAGCACCGTAGCTCTTAAACAGGTGAACCGATTTGAGTGCGGTTTTTTGTATGAAAAAGCAGGTTTCCTAGCGATAGTTCTTAGATACGTTATATCAAAATTGGTTCAGCTGTTTCAAGGTTATCAGCTCTTTTGTTAGCTGCGGTAGAGATCTTTATTCTTGTATCGGGTAAATGACTAAAACTCAACTAAAGTTGCAGCTTACCTTGTGTCGAAACGGCTCGACTCCTAGCGAGGTCTATTTTGTTGGCCACCAGAATGGCAGGTCTTGCCCGAAGCATATCACTGTCTATTAGCCTGGCTAATTCCTGTTCTGCCTTCTGGAAGGATGCCTTGTCCACGACGGAGTAGATCACCACGAAGGCATCTGGGGGCTCTGCGCGCTCGATTTCCTCCTAAAAAGGTTTCATTGAGTTACTAAGAAAAAAAAGAGAGAGAGGAGTTCCTGGAAGGACTTTGGGGAGGCCTTTGCCCAGCAGTGGGACAGTGTAGGTTGGAGAAAAAAAAATGAGTTAAACTTTATAATAAAACTTCATATAACACTGCCATTTTTAATTAAATAAAGTTAGTTTTACGACGACGGTCTTTTGATTATTAATATTTTTGTAAAAACCCTTTTTATTTGAACCGCCATTTATAAAAAAAGGATGAACCAGTCCGGCCACTCCAACTACAAGTCTAAATTTTTAAATCTTAATTAAAAATCACTTTATATAACAATGTTCCAATTCCTTCGAAATTTCCCAGTTCCCAAACTCGATATTCATTAGTTCAAGAATTCAGTCAAACTTCGTAATTATTAAAATGTAATTTGGAATGTATTTACCTTTGTCGTAGTACAGTTTACAAAGTACAGTTCCGATTCTTCTCCGTTCAGCATAATAGACACCTTTTGTTCTGAACCATCCGCGTCTGTAAAGATATTAATGTATTTAGTTTCATATAAAAACCCTAGAGGACTTGAACTACCTAGTGGTCCTAAGCGCGACTGCTACGCTACGGGTCTTGCGTTCGATACCCAGGTCGAACAAAAGTATTATTGGGATTTTCTATGAAATTCTCAGTAGCAGCTCGGAGTTTGGATTTGTGCCCGGTAAATGGCAATAGGCTCGCCTCCTATTACAGGAGACCCAAATATACCGGCGAACTGTGGGTGTATATTAATACACCTCTGCCTAACCCTTCGGGGAATACAGGATTGATAGTATGTGTACTAGAGGACTTTACAGACGTTGTCAAGGTCATAGGTTGCATTGCAGTGTCACCTGCAAGGTCCAGTAGTAGAACTATATCATCTAGGGACCCACACAAAATTTTTAATTAAAATCGGTCCAGCCGTTTAGGAGTTCACATTGTTTTTGTTTAAACACGCTAATCTCTGAAAGTTTCAGACGGAATGGAAAATATATGTTAAGATAGCCAGATTCATAAGGAAAAGCATAAAAAATATACCATCACGCCTGTATTCCCCGAAGGGTTAGGCAGAGGTGTAACAATGTACACCCACAGTTCGCCGGTATATTTAGGTCCCATGTAATAAGGGGCGAGCCTATTGCCATTAACCGGGCACAAATCCTAACTCCGAGCTACTACTGAGAATTTCATAGAAAAACCCAATAACACTTTTTGCTCGACCTGGGAATCGAACCCAAGACCTCTAGCGTAGCAGTCGCGCTTAGGACCACTAGGCTACCGAGGCAGTTAAAAGGCAGGAAAAGCATTATATTACTTAGCGCTACGACCCAGATGTAACAAAACTCCGGAAAAACCGCAGGGTATTAGCTAGTAATCTAAATAAAGTGATAGACTTTATTTTAGAACAGAACTTGCACTTAGGACAAAATCTAGGAGAAACCAGACTATTTATCGTAGACAATCTCTCTTTAAATTCCATGAAAAGTTTCAATTTATTTTTAAATTATCTTCAAGCAGATCTATTCAGCTTATATTCATGAAGTGAAATCTAAAGTTTTCTCTCTTATATTCTTCGTAAAGTAAAGGAAATTGGATAGGAAACTATGTGTTCCGTCTAATATTCGATACTATTGCATTTAAATAGATGAATGCTTTCAATAGTATCGATTTCAAGAAAAAAAAACTAGTGAAAATTTTGAGTTTCACTATTTTGAGATCAATCCTCGTCACTTCTTATTATGAGAAGAGGCTCTTGCCCTGCAGTGAGGCAATAATATGCTGATATTATTTTTTTATTACTATAAGTTTTTGTTTATCATTATGGTAGGTACTTAGCACGTAAAGCCGTTGGTCCTGGCTGTCATTCTTTGACAGTCGTTACGGATAGTCAGAAGCCGGGAACTCTGACAACCAGTCTTACTAAGAGGTACCGTGTTGCCCAGTAACTGGGCTGTGGAGGTAAGATAGGCAGTCGCTCCATGTAAAACACTGGTATTCAGTTGCATCCAGTTAGACTGGAAGCCGGCCCGAACATAGTTAGGAGAAGGCTAAGCAGATGATGATGTACTTATGTAAATAGTTTTCAAATTTAATGAAACTATCTATTCCCTTAGATAGCTGAATAATTTATTACATAGTCAGGAACAATCCCACAAACCTCTCAAAGCACTTTAACTGAGTGCGATGACCCCGGCTCAAAGGGTCCATGCCGGAACTTAAGTCTGGGATAACCGTTGTAAATATTCCTTACTTGACAACAAGGACTTCTATCCTAAATCATGCATTAAGTACATAAAAATAAAGGCTATATTCAAAAAGCAGTAAAAAGGAGTGTTGGCTGTTATTGGACCCTTGAGCCAAGGGCGTTAAGTCACTCTTTTCTTTTGAAATAATTGTGCTTATTTTCTTTTGGATACTATAATACGGTAAGCAACAAAATTCTACAAACACTTCAGATTTAGAAATTCTAAATTAAACACACTATGAAAGGACTTACATAATTGATTTATATCTATAATATAATCTATTTATATATATAGGTATAAAAATAAATTGCTGTTCCTTAGTCTCGCCAAATCACGAGAACGTCTGGTCCGATTTGGCAATTTTGGTCTTGAAATATTCGTGGAACTCCAGGGAAGGTTCAAAAGGTGAAAAAAAAGAAACGAAATGTTGAAGGAGAAAATATAAAGAAAATTAAGTTCAGACAACTTTTATTGCACATAATAAAGCCTATGTTACTAAGGAATAATGTAGCTATTTATTGGTGAAAATTGGTCCAGTAGTTTCGGAGATTATTGAGTACAAACAAACTAACAGACAAAAACATCTTTCCTCTTTGTAATATCAGTATAAAATATAGACAACATACATTAATTAACTACCACACATTAACCAAAGTATAAAATAAACAGTCGATCATAGAACTTCACTGGACTTTGATTCATGATAGCCATTAGCATTGTCAACTCGTTTTGAATCTCCATCTATCATGGCTGCCTATCGCGCTGGATTGGGGACACTGACATGAGGCATGACGTCAGCTGAGGGGACTTACAGCCAAATTAGAGGGTAGGGTGTGAGTAAATAATTCTAATGTGTAAGTGTTAAGTGTTTTTGTGGGTGTGGTGCCAGTGTCGGCGGAGAGCGAACTTAAAGAAAAATACTTTTAAAGAGTGTGTAAATATGTAACTTTAAGAGGTCAATCATAAGTACTTCAGCTTGTTTTAATAATACTCATAAAGGAAGATGAAGAAATACTGTTTTTATATAAGTACTTGCATCACAGTTTTACTTAATAATAACGTATAGAAAATAACTATCTAATCTGAACAATGATAACGTTAAAATAGTTAAAGAATTAAATCACGTAGCCTTTTTGTTACATTTTTTATTATTAATTAGGATATTATTATTATATTCACCACCACTACGTGGAGCCTCAAGAGTATTATACTGTAAGAATTTCATCGCTCGCTTATGTAAAGGACACGTAACGCTATACTTGCACAAATTTGAACTTGCACAAGAATCCATAAACGAGTAAACCATAAATTAACACATGTATCTGAGCTACTTGTGGACACAACGGCGTCACGCTGAATTGTGCAAGTCTAAACTTGTGCAAGTCCTATGTACCTATGACTAGAAGCTACATTCCCCGCTTATTAAGGAGCCCCAACTCAACATGAATAGTAGATAATTCGAGGGCTCGTCGTAATTGGAGCCAACTTGTGACGTCACTGCATTTCTCGAGAGACCATTTGACGGAGCAGTTGTGATTGAATTCCCCACGTTTAGAATATTTCGCAGAGATTTTACGACGAAATTGAAAAGTCTCATGGGTATTTTGGCGTGTTTCTGGTGTTATAATTTAGAGTTGTGGACGCTGGCAGTGCTGGGCCGGTCATTGTGGCTATCTTTAGGGAAGGCTTATATCCAGTAGTGGACGTCGATCGGCTGATCTGATGATGATGATGATGAAAGTAGAGTAATAGTATACTAGTTTCTGCCCGCGACTTCGTCTGCGTCAAAGTTGATATATTATTCCACGGGAACCGTAAATTTTTCCGGGATAAAAAGTAGCCTACCTATTATTTCAGATCTATCTATGTAGCCTTTCGGGGAATACAGACGTGATGGTATGTTTATGTAAAAAAAAAATGTGTGTCATGTAATGTCACAATAACAGTGTTTCACAAAATAAATAGAAATGTTATTACTCAATTGACAATTTCCTGACTTACAACAATAAATTAGTCCAGTATACACATAACATATGTTCCATTGCATGTCCTACATTAGTCTAATCTCTAGGAATTAACATAACAATCAGTAACGATCTATTCCAACAAGATTAATCTCAGATGAATCCAAATTGATTCCCTATAATTAGTTAGCAAATATTGTTGTTCTGTAGAAGGAATCAGGGTGATGGTTTCTCTTTATTTTTATCTGTAATTGTTATATTTTAATTTGGACAATTTAATTTTGGTTTTAACAATGTATTAACATACCTTCACGCCTGTATTCCCTGAAGGGTTAGGCAGAGGTGTACCAATGTACTAACTACACCCACAGTTCGCTGATATGTTTAGGTCCCATGTAATAAGGGGCGAGCCAATTGCCATTAACTGGGCACAAATCCTAACTCCGAGCTGGAGCGTGGGTGTACATTGGTGCATCTCTGCCTAACCCTTCGGGGAATGCAGGCGTGATGATAGTAAATCACTTATCATTGTTATTGCACGTAAAAAACAACTTCTTTGTAACATTTTCCGAATATTATTTCTTCGAGCCACTTTCTTTCGTGTGTAATATACAATTTCCCTGTAATAGCAATATGCTGTAAGGATAATACAATACAGCCAAAATATACAATCTTGCATCCTAAAACATGTAATATGGGGTCGTATAAAGCCCTCACAAAACACATCCCCCTGTAGCTAATACCGAGATCTACAATATAGTACGTAATTGGTTCCTGCATTGTATAGTGTTCATGTATGTTTGTGTGTGTGTTGTAGATACGGAAGTGGTTGTGCTTAATTAGAATATCATTATTGTTAGTTTATATTGCTTTCTGGAGAGGATATTACCGGATTTGTGAACTACTGTAATACGGTATTATTATTATATAAGTTTGGTATGTGTGGTTGTGTTTTTGAGGTTACATAGAACCTCAATTATGAAGTGAAGTTTTTAAACAAAAATTGGCCAAGTGCGAGTCGGACTCGCGCCAGAAGGGTTCCGTAAAATAAAAAAAAAATTACGTTTGTTGTACGTGAGCCCCCCTTAAATGTTCTGTTTTTATTTAATTATTTATTTTTAAAGTGATTATTTAAGTAAATATTATGTGAATATTTCAAGCTTCTACCTGTTACCGTTATCAATATCGAGCAAAAAAATTACGTTTGTTGTATGGGAGCCCCTTGAAATATATATTTTATTCTGTTTTTAGTATTTGTTGTTATAGCGGCAACAAAAATACAATCATCTGTAAAAATTCTAACTGTCTATCGCGGTTCATGAGATACAGCCCGGTGACAGACGACAGACGCATGGACAGCGGAGTCTTAGTAATAGGTTCCCGTTTTACCTTTTGGATACGGAACCCTAAAAATGACGGTCTTTATATCATTAAAATAAGCTTGTTCTTTTATTATTTTTACGTATTTTTTATTAATATACTTTAGTCCGATCCGCCTTGAACAAGAGCGTGGTAATTAATTCTCGTTCTTTCTCTGTCTGAGAAGAGGATTTTCCCCTAAAGTGGGACAATAATAGGCTGGTATTATTATTGTCATGTCTATTCACATTTTCATTGACAATTTGGCAATTTCCATTTCGTACTCCCCTTTTACCCGGTAACCTCTGCATCAAATATTTTCATAATTGAACGATGTCGAGCGCATCAAATATCAATGCTACAAACAACGGTGTTACGAATTCAGTCGGGTCCAATATCAACGGAGCTCAATTTCCGGGTGGGTTCTGAACGACAAATGACATGAAAATTGGGTAGCTTTAACGAACAATCGGGTCAAGTCATTTTTTTTGCTAAAAATATACGAATAAAAACTTGATTGATTGATAGATAACATAACATACCAACACGCCTCTATTCCCCTAAGGGTTAGGCAGAGATGTACCGATGTATGATTGATGATGAGATGATGTGATTAGCGTTGATTATTGTTGATAATTAGAAATTTTATATATAAACAGTTAAGTAAGATGTAACTGCCTCGTTGGCCTAGTGGTCCTAAGTGCGACTGCTACGCGAGGGTTCGATTCCCAGGTCGAGCAAAAAGTGTGATTGGGTTTTTCTGTAAAATTCTCAGTAGCAGCTCGGAGTTTGGATATGTGCCCGGTTAATGGCAATAGGCTCACCCCCTTTTACATGGGACCTAAACATACCGGCAAACTATGGGTGTACATTGGTACATCTCTGCCTAACCCTTAGGGAAATACAAGCGTGATGTATGTTAAGTAAGAAGTTTATTAGAAGGTATACTATACCAATTTAAGAATAATTGAAGAGCATTTTTGTTTAAACGCAATAATCTCTAGAATTGCAAGACGAATTGGATAAAATATTTATATATATGATAGCCAGATTTATCAGGAATAATATAGGTTATATAACATCATGCTACGACTAATGGGAGTGAAGCAGTAACCAAACACGCGAGTGAAAAAAATCACGCTAACGAAGTCGCGCGCAGAAGCTAGTAATTAATGCAGAAACCTATGCGCGGGACTTTGTCCGTGTAAAAGTCCAAACATGCTAATAAAAATATCCTAGGACATTTGGCAGTAGCTTTTAATCAGTGGAATCATTTTTGTAATCTGACTCATACTTTTGGAAGTCAACATCACCATTTTAGCTTCATGAACCGGTCCTACATAGGTACTTACAGCATTTCTCGACGTACAGTCACCCTGAAAAGCCAATTAACCGTGAACAGTGAGTCTCTGTTCCCGCTAGCATAGTGTTATACTACAATAGTTCTCGTTGGGCTGTCAATCGGCAGTCGACTGCGGGCGACGTGCAATACGCTATTATCGGCCGCTTTACTTCCTCTGATTGGCCTACATTGTGGGGACTACGTTTGGTGCAATCTAACTCGATATGAAAAATGACAAACGTGCAACTTTTTTTTAACATACCATCACACCTGTATTCCTCGAAGAGGTAGGCAGAGGTGTACCAATGTACACCCTCATTTCGCCGGTATGTTTAGGTCCCATGTAATAGGGGGCGAGCTTGTTGCCATTAACCAAGTACAAATCCTAACTCCGAGCTGCTACTGAGAATTTCAAAGAAAAACCCAACAACACTTTTTCTCGACCTGTGTATCGAACCCATGACCTCTATCGTAGCAGTCGCGCGTAGGACCACTAGGCTAATAAGGAAACTGAAATCTATCTATGGATGGAAACCGATGGCTCAACTAATGTTAAGTGGTCACCGCTGCCAATACACGTCTACAATACTAAAGGCCTTGCAAAACCATTGCCATCCCAGATACAAAGTTGAAATGTCTCATGTGTTTGTAATTGCCTATTTCTATACCTGAGGACTTGTAATTGGCTTTAAGTTGTCTATGTTTTTTGTTTTCGTTAAGTTTTTATATACCTGTAAGTCTTCCATAGTGTAATAAATAAATCAATAAATAGTGTAATAAATAAATAGATAAATAAAGAAAGAAATAAATAAATGAATACGTAATAAATTTTAAAATTGGTTCGGTCTTCTTGGGAATCCTTTTTTTGTGTACTGATTGGGTTTTGTAATGAAATTGAATACAGTTTATTACATCGATCGGAAGTACAGTAAGGTATCTATTTTCTGTAGCTATGTAATACATTGGGAAGTAAGCTGACGGCCGAAAGGCGGAAAGTGATTAACGGTGCTTAATGATACTCTTTTTTTCAAGTGAAAGTCAATTATGCTTTCCGTCTGTGGAAAATGGAGGACTTTTTCCATCGCCTGCTGTCATTAGAGGATATATTTTGCAAAGTGGCAAACTGTCGGGAAAAGTCTGCTTGTCTGTTATACGCTTTCACGGTTAAACCACTAAATAGATTTCGATGAAATTTTGCACGGGGTAAGTTTTAACCCCAAGAAAGGACATAGGCTACTTTTTATTACGTGACTTTGTCTGCGTTCACGATAACCAACATTTACGCGAACGAAATCGCGAACTGCCTCGATGCTCTAGAAGTTATAAGCGCGACTGCTACGCTAGAGGTCTTTGGTTCGATTCCCAGGTCCAGCAAAGTGTTATTGGGCTTTTCTATGAAATTCTCAGCCTCGAATTTAGGATTTGGGCCCGGTAAATGGTAATAAGCTCGCCCCCTATTACATGAGACCTAAACATACTGGCGAACTGTAGGTGTATATTGGTACACCTCTGCCTAACTCATCGGGGAATACAGGCGTGATGGTATGGAAAGTCGCGTAAATGTCGTAAAGCTGCGGGTTCGATACGGGGCTAGTACCATTGTTACTTTTTCATTAGTACTTTCTAAGCTTATCTTGACATCATTAACATTGATGTAGGAAAACATCGTAAGTAAACCTGGGTTTTCAATAAATATAAGTTGGGAATCCCCAAACCTCCTTGAGCAAGCGTGGTGATCAATGCTCGTGCCTTCTCTGTACAAGAAGAGGCCTTGGCCCTGCAATGGGACAATATTAGCCTGGTATTTTTAAACTATGAAACAAACAGCGTCATCAATTGGTGGGGTAACCAATTGATAACGCTATCTGAATAATACAGGAATATACATACCATCACGCCTGTATTCCCCGAAGGGTTAGGCAGAGGTGTAACAATGTACACCCACAGTTCGCCGGTATGTTTAGGTCCCATGTAATAGGGGGCGAGCCTATTGGCATTAACCGGGCACAAATCCTAACTCCGAGCTGCTACTGAGAATTTCATATAAAAACCCAATAACACTTTTTGCTGGACCGGGGAATCGAACCCAAGACCTCTAGCGTAGCAGTCGTGCGTAGGACCACTAGGCCACCGAGGCAGGAATATATTTTATTATTTTTCTTTTAAAACGAGTAACAAGTGAGTAACGCTAGTAAACTCCTCCCATTTGACATGGCGCTCAATCATCAGTAACAAGCCACAGTGTCGTGATGTGCCGTTTTGATTTATGGTTTTCGGCTTTCGGCTCGGGATTAAAGAACAATAGCGTGTCGGCTATTTATCACGTGAGGGTAACAGTGTATTGATTGCTTTGTTAATTCTGTTCATTTAAATGCATAACCGCTATTTGTATTTATTTATTTTAACTTTGTGCAATAAAAAAGTACAAAGGTGGACTTTTAAGCATTTTCTATCAGACAACCAAAGGTGGTGTAGAGATAAAATGGCACAAGCATTGATCCCTTCATTTGCTAAAGGCGGATTGGCGATTTCAAACTTATATTAATTATAAGTCCAGGTTTCTTCACGATGTTTTCCTTCACCGATGTCAGTGCAGAGCATTGAAAAATATACATTATATTAATTGGATAGCTATTAAATTCAATTGATAAAATCCTCTGCAGTTTCTTTTTAAACATCACTGGATGACAAACAGGCCAACGGCCCACCTGATGTTAAGTGATCACCTCTGCCTATAGACATTTGCAATACCAGAGGCCTTGCAAATGCGTGGCCATCCTAGAGGCGAACTTGAAATGTCTCATGTGCCAGTATTACACTGGCACCCATACCCTTCAAACCGGAACACAGCAACGCTGCTTTGCGGCAGGAATAGGTGTGGTGCTAGTACTTTCCTGGACGAGCTCCTTCGCAAAGAGACACACACTACAACTGAGCTGGTTGGTTGGTTGTTAAAATGATCTCTTTCTTTCCTTATTCCCATAAGGCCTCGAAGTTTGAAAGTAAAGGGTTAAATATAAAGTTTATTTGATGTGTGTTTTCTAAAAAGTAAAAAGAAACTTACTAGGTACTTAAGACTCTGGTTCGACGAGTTAAATAAGACATTTCTTATTTGAACCACCACCATACCATACCATCACGCCTGTATTCCCCGAAGGGTTAGGCAGAGGTGTAACAATGTACACCCACAGTTCTCCGGTATGTTTAGGTCCCATGTAATAGGGGGCGAGCCTATTGCCATTAACCGGGCACAAATCCAAACTCCGAGGTGCTACTGAGAATTTTATAGAAAAATCCAATAAAACTTTTTGCTCGACCTGGGAATCGAACCCAAGACCTCTAGCGTAGCAGTCGCGCTTAGGACCACTAGGCTACCGAGGCGGTCAAATAATATCTCTTTCATTAATATCATATTCGTAAATTCCCCACATTGATTAATGGATGAAGGCTTAATGAAGTATTATGTAGATCAATTTGCCAATAAATCGTGATGTGTAATAAACTCCACGGATAGTCAACATGCTAGTCTCTGCGGGCAGTTGATTGAATTTCCCGTTGTCAACGACACGGGAATGTGTTCCGTGGCCCCGAGATCAGCGGGGTTGCACGAGAAAAAAATTGGTGGTTTGAAAGAGTTTTGCATTCTCGTTAAATTTCAGGAAGTTTTCAAAATAAGAATACCAGCCTATTATTGTGCCGGGGCTGCAGGTGGTTAGAAAGGGATGTCGCGCTCCTGAAACGCAAAGGGCACAAGAAGGAACATGGATGGGGAACATCCCACCCCGCCCAGGACGGGGAACATCCGCGTCCCACTGCTGGGCCGAGGCCTCTTCTCATACAGATAAGGAATGAGCATTAATCACTACGCTTGCTCAAGGCGGATTAGCAATATCATATTTATATTATTTTCAAAGATTTGGCTAGAAACTGAATATCCACATCCCTAGATATTAGTGCCTTTATCATCTATCTACAATATTTATGTATGTATGTATATATGTATTTATTATTATATTTTATTCTTGGAAATTTTTAACTTCGTCTTCCTTGCACCTACTATATTTTGTCTCTGCATCACCCTAAGGTAGGCTGGTAGAAAATGCCTAAGGCATTAAGTCCGCCTTTGTACGGTGTATTTTGTTTTACATTTGTGCATAAAGCTTTAATAAATAAATAAATAAATATTTTATTAAATTTGCTTACTTTTTGACCAATAAATGTGCTTTAAGTATGGTACAGTAACAGTACGTTGTACGCTGGTCTGGTGGTCGCAAGCGCGACTGCTGAGCGCGTGGTCCTGGGTTCGATTCCCAGGTCGGGCAAAAAGTGATAATGGGTTTTTCCATTAGAAATTTCTCAGTTACAGCCTGGAGTCTGCAGGCTGTTGGTGTGAAGCCCCGTGTCTTGATCTCTCGCCGGTTGTGTCGGAATGCCGTCCCATCGGACTATGAGGGTGAGGGACGAGGGAGTGCCTCTGTGTTTGTGCACACACTTATGCACTAAGATTAGCCGCCGTGATCGGAATCGGTGTGGAGAATACACAGTACCAGTCCCCTTAAAAATTATAGGTTTAAAGATTGCTACGCTCGAAGCTACGCCGTAGCTTTCAATATGCTACGCCGTAGCTACGATTCCGTAACCTTCTGATTCCGTGGTCTTAAATACATTTGCAAGATATTAATATCAAGCACTAATCCGTTAATGTCAATAAATCGTTCCCAGTTGAAGTTTTTGTTTATTTCAACTCGCAAATCTCAAGAACTACTAGTCCGATTAACAACACGCTATATAACATCATGCTACGACCTACGGGAGCGGAGCTGTAACCAAAGACGTAGACTTAACGTAGGTGAAATCGCGAGGTATAACTATAAATCACGATAAAAAAAATTGCACCTCAGTGATAAATACAAATCCACTCAAACCTAATCAGTATCAATAATAGTTCTCACATAAAAGTTTCATATCCACTTTATATCAATCACGCATGTCCATTGTTGGCCTTCGCGTGTTTTATGGCCACACAACTGGGTCATCCATATTTTTCTGAGGCTGATCTTGAGAGGACGCATTTTTTTTTGTTCCCTAGCAATATAGTGATGATTGTAGGAATTAATTCTAGTGGTACAAGATCTTGGAGTCGTCTAACTACCTCGCTAGCCTAGTGGTCCTAAGCGCGACTGGTACGCTGCAGGTCTTGGGTTCCATTCCCAGGTCGAGCAAAGTGTTGTTGGGGTTTTCTATGAAATTTTTAGTAGCAGCTCGGGGTTAGGATTTGTGCCCGGTTAATGGCAATAGTCTCGCCCACTAATACATGGGACCTAATTATACCGGCAAACTGTGGGTGCATATAGGTACACCTCTGCCAAACTCTTCGGGGACTACAGGCGTGATGGTATGTATGACAAAATTATTTTTCATAATGAGAATACGACACAAAATGTCCCAAAAAATATTAATAAAACATTCTGAAAGACAATTCTGAACAAAATTATTTAATAAACAAAATTGTTGACGCGCAAACGATTTTTCCTCCCAACATTCCTTTTTTAATTAAAATGACAGAATTGAGATAAAAGTTACAAAATGTACAATTATTACAGTTCACAGATTCGACTCTTTGTAGGTAATTAAAGGCTTTCAAAGTTCTATTGAGGACTTAGTACAGATGTAATTTCGATGCCGAGTGTAATTTGTTCTTGTTTAGATTGTTACACACCATCACGCCTGTATTCCCCGAAGGGTTAGGCAGAGGTGTACCAGTGTACACCCACAGTTCGGTATGTTAAGGTCCCATGTAATTGGAGGCGAGCCTATTGCCATTAACCGGGCACAAAACCTAACTCCGAGCTGCTACTGAGAATTTCATAGAAAAACCCAATAACACTTTTTGCTCGACCTGGGAATCGAACCCAAGACCTCTAGCGTAGCAGCCGCGCTTAGGACCACTAGGCTACCGAGGCAGTTGTTTAGATTGTTACCAAGTTAATATTACAACTAGATGTGTTTCAATTTACTTCTTTTAACGAAATAGATTCAAACTAAGTTGGAAAATATCTAGAAAAGCCTTTTCAAAACTATGGATTGGCTTCCAGTGCACATAAATGCAGCTGAATACCAGTGTTTTACATAGAGCGATTGCATATCTGACCTTCACAGCTCAGTTACTGGCCAACACGCTACCTCTTGGTAAAGTCTTACCAAGAGGTAGCGTGTAATCAGTGTGGATAATCAGAAGCCAGGAAATCTGACAACCAGTCGGTTGTCAGATTTCCTGGCTTCTGATTATCCGTAACGACTGGCAAAGATCTACGAATGACAGCCGGGACCCACGGCTTTACATACTTCCCAAGCCACAGGGGTGTCACACCACCAACTTTGAAACACCGGGCTGCTACTCAGAAACTCTTAATGGAAAAATCATCACCCTTTTTTTTTGCCCGACCTGGAATTTGAACCCAGGACCTTACGCTCACCAGTTACCCTATTTTAACGACATAGACAATAAAATGTGTTATTCAAACTTAGTTGGAGAATATCTAGAATATAAAAGGGAAAAATTATGTAAATCGGAAAAGTTGTTCTCAAAATAAAAGTTTAGCAACAATTAAGGATTAGCTTTTGCCCGCAACTTTGCTTGCATAAAAGTCAAAGCCAGACCTATAGTTAGCTGCCGTCTCCTAGCTATAAAGTATCCACTCATTTGAAACGTATTGTATGTATATATATTTACACAAGTACCATTTTTTTTTATGTAACCCCCTACTCAAGAATGCAGATCCCTAGCACAGCTAACAAAAGAGCTGATAACTAAGAATCATTGTTAGGAAACCTGCTTGCAAATTAAAAAAAACCGCATTCAAATCGGTTCACCCGTTTAAGTGGTACAGTACCACAGACAGACACTCAGATTTAAATACACGTCAAACTTATAACACCCCTCTTTTTGATTCGGGGGTTAAAAGTCAGTAACTGGAATTTTCTGCTTAGAGTATCGATGACAAAAGAAGAATAATAATTAAATAGACAGATATTTTTATTTTTGTTAGTGCCCAAAATTCAGCTACTATTTGTAAAGGATTTTGTAACCATACCAATACTTCCAAAGAATACCTAATACATTTACCTCTTTATAATATTAGTATCATCATCATCATCATGATGAATATTAGTATGAAGTAGGAAAAATACAGCTTGACTCGATTTATTTGTATCATTCAATTTTGCCCGCGAGGCAAAATCAGTTAGGAAATCTGACAAGCAGTCTAACCAAGAGGTATCGTGTTACCTAGTAACTGTGTTGTGGAGGCTAGATAGGCTGTCGCTCCATGTAAAACACTGGTACTTAGCTGCATCCGGTTGGACTGGAAGCCGACCCTAATATAGTTAGGAAAAGGCTAAGCAGTTAAAGATATAATTTTGCATGATAAAACCATATTCTGCCCTTTGTGTTAATACACCAACCGATATTTACTGAAAGGGGAAACGCACGACAAATAGGTTGTTATCAGATTATACAAACAGGGTTTTCATGTGCAGGCATCAGGCACCGGTTATTCAGGGAAACCGGAGGGGAACATGTCTGAATCGTAAATACTACTGGCTGCCTCGTTAGAGGTCTAAGGTCCAATTCTCAGGTCGAAAAGTGCTATTGGGTTTTTCTATGAAATTCTCAGTAGCAGCTCGGAGTTAGGATTGGTTACCGGTTATTGGCAATAGGCTTGCTCCCAATTACATGGGACCTAAACATAACGGTGAACTAATCCCCCGGGGAATACAGGCGGCGGGCGGGGGGATGGTATGTGTAGTAGATACTAAAATGATTCAATGATATGAAAGTTTAGATGTCATAAAAATATTCTCTATAACTTAGATCACCTCGGCCAATCTCAATAGAGATAAGTCAAGAGAGCAGGAGATGGGAGGAGATGAGGGTTTGGGTGCCGGTGTAATTACAGGCACATGAGACATTTCAACTTTGTCTCTGGAATGGCAACGCATTTGCAAGGCTGCTGGTATTGCAGATGTCTATGGGCAGCGGTGACCACTTAACATCAGGTGGGCCGTCGGGGTGTTTGCCACGCAATGATACATAAATATAAACAAAAAAACAAAGATCCAATTTTAATTTACATTTTAACTTTTATTTTTAAAGATGTGGAAGGCTGAGAGATTCCCCGTTGCGTTGCGTGTCGCGAAAAATAAAGAAAGAAATGTATTCCAAAATAAAGTAACATAAAATTTGTTTCTGCCTTTAAAAAAAACAAGGCATTCATAAAATAAGCACAATGAATGTAAGCATAATAAATATGAACCCTCGAACGATCACGAGTGGTCGCCGGCTCGATTTTACAAGTTCCTCATAATTTATAAGACCCTGGTACCTTCGGGGACTGTTATCTCACATTTTACCCTCAAAGGGGTCGTCGCAATCAAAATAATGTTTATTTTTCTTATTCATCATAATATGAAACCATTTTTTGTATATCATTTGTTTTTGTGAAATGCTTTTCAAAATACTTTTTATATCCTTTTAGTAATGTCACAGGGAGTGTCAGACTCTTACTGACTAAAACTCATCCGTGTTTCTTCTAATACCCTTTGCGTTCCAGGGCCGCGGTGACTTTATCAAACTAATTTCTCACAACCCTGGCAACAAGTGACTGACTACACGCGATAAAATAATGCCCTTTAGTTTACTAATGGTACCTAATTACTTGGGCCTCCGGTTTTAAGCATTCCTGTTAGTTTGTTGATCAAAGCCAAAACAATTGTTTCAATTAAAAACACTTTTGAACGTTATCTATTCTGATATTATAAAGTTGAAGAGTTTGTTTGGTTGAACGCGCTAATCTCAGGAACTACGGATTCGAATTGAAAAATTATTTTTGTGTTGAATAGTCAATTTATCGAGGAATACTATAGGCTATATAACATCACGCTACGACCAATAGACGCGGAGCAGCAACCAAAAACGTAACTTAATGCGGGTGAAAAAAACCACGCGAACGAAGTCGCTGGCGGAAGCTAGTTTAAAGATAAAAACATAATTTAATCTAGTTATCTCTTCCAAATGGTTTAATTTAAAGATGTTTACAAGATATCGTTAAAAAGAATATTGCCGGTAATTTTTCCTAAGGCCATAACTTTTGCCAGAAGCTTTGGCCCTCATGACATGAGAAAATTACCCTCACATTAAAGTCTAAGAAGAAGTAATGATAATATAGTTTATAGATCAGTAGTCAGTAAAGAGTAGCTTTTGGGCATATAATAAGTTACTATCCCTGATCTAAAGCATTAATAATCTCAACAAGATATTCGTAACACGATAGCACTGAAACAGTCCAGTAACTTTCCTACAATACAAACGAACAAACGGACGCAAAAATGTAATATCAGAATAGTTTCAAAAATGGACCAGTCGAGATAATTGCAAAGTTAACTGAATTTCTGCCGACGTACGATACAGTGAAGTGTACATGACAGAAAAAATATTCAGAAAACCCACTTTTTACAACTTTTTTTTTTAATCGGACAAGCCTGCAACTCTCTAACCACTGCAACTTCTATAAGCCAGAATCATCAGTGGAGACCGCCAGAAGAGCGCCGAGGCAATGAAGCTCGACGAGTCCCGGAGAAGCGATATAACTGTCTTGGATCCCGCAACGAAATTAATCAGAAAAGATTAGCGAAGGAGTTGGAAAAAAAAAATATTTCCACTTCCCTCCAAACAAGCAGGAGACAGAACAGAACTAGGATGTTTACAAACTGGGAGAAGCCCAGATTGCCAAGCACCACGGATTGCAATTAATGTTAACTTAATGGGTCCTAATGTGGGCTGTTACATTTGATTCCAGTAATAGGTATGGCAAAAACGCGCAACTTTTTACAACTACATATTAAACTCAAATCCTGAAAGTAGTTATTAAGAATTGGTTTCAGCTTTTCTAAAATAAAAATTACATTAGTCACCATTCCGTGTGACAATGGAATTTAGTGGAAATTTTAACTCAAGTCAAGGCAATAAGGCCTTTAAAAACGTAGTTGTAAATAAAATCTACCGTTATACTTTATATAGTACAAGTGCTGGAGTGTAAATAGGACAGTAGTACTATATTTAATGTATGATTTTAGGTTTTCTTTCTGGTTGTTTCTTTCGGCACGCGATCGGTCGGGCTAATTGCGTGTAGCGTCGGCGACCCAAAAAACCCAGAAATTAACCCAAAAATAAAAATAAAAGCTGGACATTTGTGCTCACGACTCGTTGCGGCTACTATACAGGGTTATTTGTAAAACAATGACAACCTCTCAGGACTATGTCTCTAACATCATAATCAACAACTTTTGTTCTATGACATTTAAAAATTTTCATTTTTCAGTTCATCAGATTTTCATACAAAAATAAAAACATTTAAATTGAACGCTCTAAATGTTACGAAGTCTATGCGAAGCAAACGAAAGCGATAGTAAAATAGCGAGGGGAGCGGAGTAATTAGGGCGGCGGGGGTGTTTGTACTTAAACTATTTATAATTTTACGGAAATCCTTCAGTCGGTCATTCACTTCAATGCGCTTGCGTTGCTTGATTCTGTAAAAAAATATAGAACAAAAGTTGTTGTTTATGATGATAGTAATACAGTCCTGGCAGGTTGTCATTGTTTTACAAATAACCCTGTATTCTTTGCGTCCCTCCTTCCTTGTGTAGTATCGCACAGAGTGCTTGCACTGTGGAGGACATTAACAGCGCTACCGATGCCGCGATAAACCTGGCCACATTTTGGGCCCAAAAATTATAATATTATCATCGACTCGAAAAAAGATCACAAGGAGCGATTCTATTGTTTTTTAAATGATGCGTATTAACTGGCTCGTTAGTCTAGTGGTCCTAAGTGCGACTGCTACGCTAAAGGTCTTGGGTTGGATTCATAGGTTGAGCAAAAAGAATAATTAAGTTTTTCTATGAAATTTTTAGTAGCAGCTTGAATGTAGGATTTGTGTCGGCTCGCCACCTATTTACATGGGGCCTTAACATACCGGCGAACTGTGGGTGTACGATGGTACATCTGCCTAACCCTTCGGGGAATACAGGCGTGATGGTATGTCATGGGAATTCTTCGTATGGCTTTTTAAGTTTTGGGTGGAGCGAAAGGAAGTATCAGACTCTTACTGAATAAAACCCATCCGTGTTCCTCCTAATTTTCTTTGGGTTCCAGTGCCGCGGTAACTCTTTCGAACAAATCCACAACCCTGGAAGGAGTGGTACTATTGCTAAACTTTTGTACAGTGCAAGCTTGTTCCATTAAAAAGTACTACAAAACCGACGAGGACTGCTGTCCTTTATTTCTTTATTTGGCGTGAACTTCACAGCATTGTCGTTTCGTAAACGGTCTAGTGTTTTTAGATTGCTTTCTTGTAGTATTCATTCTGTTCTGTAATGAAACGAGTGCTTTATGAATTGTGCTTTTTACAACTTCCGTTTTGTTGAAGGCAAGGAACCTAAAGTACGGTCTCTGGGTAGGTATTGAAGATTTTCTTATTCAATTCAATCATTTATTTTCAGATAAATATAACCCAATATTGTTAGTAAAGACAAAAACAACTTACAAACTAGAATTCCATATACCTATGTCATAAAATAAAATAAAATAAATAAATAAAATTCAATAATTATAACACACAATAATCAATAAAACAACACACACTACTTCTGGGCATGGTTTGTAGGCAACACTTGCGTCCTTGTCCAGTGTTTTAATACGTTCGTTTAATTCGTCCCACTGCCACATGGCTGATTGAGGGCATCTTTTAAGCTGGAATAGGAAGGCAATGTACATTTTTGCAGAGTGTGTTGGTTAACTATGGCCGCTATAAGTAAGCAACGAATAATAAAAACAAAAGAGGGTGAAGATTAAAAGCGGTTGCCCGCACAAGAAACGTATTCTTATCTGTCCGTTTTTTGCTTGAACTTAATAAAGTAAGGTGGCACGGAATCCGCCATTTGCGAATCCGACGCGCACTTGACTGGTTTTTCATGATTGGTAAAAACCCAACCGATAATCTTTTTACCACCTTTGGTTGATGAATTGATTGCAGAGGGGCAATTCCCATATGTTTAACAAGGATAAAGTTCTGATCTGTCTCAATCTTTAAAATACTTTTAATTTATCTACATTTTTGAGATTAACTGCCGCTGATGATTTGGAAATTTTAGTTAAAAGAATTAGCTTTCAAAGCAAGAACTCCACCTTCCTAGCTGAAACTATCAAACCGTTGGTAATGGAATCATTTCAGTGCAGAGTAATATGATTGGTTAAAAACTGTTTGACATCGTCCAACGTCAATTTAACTCGCTCTGATTGGTCGAAACAACATTGCGTAACGTTCCACGACCATGTCATAAAGAGTTCTATATCTGACTAGCTAATTTCTTAATTTTTTTTTCGGCTTCTAGTCTAACCCAATCCAGCTGAATACCAGTATTTAACATAGTGCGACTGCCTATCTGACCTCCACTACCCAGATATTGGGCTACACGATATAATTACAGCCATGAGTCGTGAGCACAAATGTCAAGTCAAAGTGCTGACGCTCCACTCGATTGGTCCGTCTGTTGTACCAATCGCTTGCAGTGTCGGCGCCCTAAAAAACCTAGAAAGGAATGCAAAAACCCAAAAATTAACTTGACATCTGTGCTCACGACTCGTGGCGACTAATATACCTGTTTGTAAGACTAGCTGTCAGACTTCCTGGCTTCTGACTATCCGTAACGACTGTCAAAGATGTACGAATAACAGCCAGGAATAACGACATTACTTGCTTTCCGAGGCACAGGGGTGTCACCCCACACAACTTCCAAACTCTGGGCTGCTACTGAGATAATAATATGGAAAAACCCTATAACATTTTGTTCCCGAACTGGGAATCGAACCTAGGACCACAAGCTGTTCATAATGAGTTTTGTTACTAGGTGTGACATTTCAGTATCCAGTTAGTATGAAGTTGACACTATTGTGTAACTTTACGGTCCCGGAGAGTCCAACTTGTTCAACAAAACTTGTAGAAGAATGGAACGCGACTCGACGATATTTCATTATGGATAGTGTGACTGCACTTTTGTGACATCTCAGTTTGCGACTGTGTTTACCGCCATCTCTTATAACAGTATCATATTAATATTACTTTGCCTTGCACACTGTTGGATTTTCAACGCTCTGCTCCGCTTCGAGAGTTGGAAATCCAACAACTGAAATTCAAAAGTAGACGCAGGCTCAGACTAGGACTTTCTCCTGTACCGTTGGGTGCATTTCCAAATATCTAAACTTACATACATAAACTGCTAGACCCGGAACTACTATATGCAGGCCATACACAAATTTGTTTCGTTTGGGAATTGAACATACAATACGCCGTGCAGTAGCGAATCGCTCAGCCACTGTGCCGATCATTTCGTGAAAATATGGCCGAACGAACAGAACACTTTTTTTAATATATGTTGGATGGCAAACACGCCGGCCCACCTGATGTTACGTGGTCACCGGTGCCGATAGACATCTGCAATACCGGAGGCCTTGCAAATGCGTTGCCATTCCAGAGACAAAGTTGAAATGTGTCATTTGCTTGTAATTACACCGGCACCTATATATCCTTCAAACCGGAACACAGCAAGGCTTCTTTGCGGCAGAATTAGGTGTGGTGGTAGTATTTCCCCGGACGAGCTCCTTCACAAAGAGCTCTTCTACTACTAAATTTTATTTCGATCAATCCACGTAATCTGAGCGTCGTTCTATTTTCGAGATTACTTGTGTAAACAATACAATGAGATGATGATGGAATCTAATAATATTTTCTTAGAAAAGTTTTGTTTATAAATCTATTTATATAAGTATTACTTAGGTTTTTCTAGGCAAAGGCTATCGGAAGAATATTAGACAAATCTCTTTAGATATCTCTGAACATGAACTGGCCTTTGCCAGTTCTTGTAATTAATAAGAGGCCAAGTGTATGTCGAACACGCACACTAAAAAACCCATGTCTTGTTCAGAGATCCTTTTTACACATACATACAATCACGCCTGTATTCCTCGAACGGTTAGGCAGAAATGCACCACTGTACACTCATAGTTCGCCGGTATGTTTAGGTCCCACGTAATAGGGGCAACCTATTGCCATTAACCGGGCACAAACTCTAACTTCGAGCTGCTACTGAGAATTTCATAGAAAAACCCAATCACACTTTTTGCTCGACCTGGGAATTAAACCCAAGACCTCTAGCGTAGCAGTCGCGCTTAGGACCACTAAGCTAACGAGGCAGTCAGATCCTCTTTAATTATTAAATAATAATAATATCAGCAACTATTAGTGTCCCACTGTAGAACAAAGGCCTCGTCTCGTCCAGAAAACGCACAAGCATTGATCACCACGCTCACTGAAGGCGGAATGGCGACTTCAGACTTATCTAATCCAGGTTTCCCCACAATATTTTCCTTCACTGATGTCAGTAATGTCCAACATAACAAACAACAAATAAATTCTCTTTACCGTTTAAAATATGTAGGTACTACCAACATTAAATAATTTAAACTAGTTTTTTTAACCATAACGTTCGTATCATTCAGTTAGCAGCGACGAGTTTCGGGAACAATTAATTTGCAAAGTTGAAATTAATTTTCATTTTGTTCACTAGGAAACTCAGTTTGCGGTCGTTTTTGTACTAGTTAATATGAAGGAAAAGTTTTTAATATGTGTAAAATAGTTCAGTGTCTGTAATACATCACATTTCCATTATTTGTTCAATATTTTTTATGCATTTTTACTAGCATACCCGGCAAGCGTTGTTTTGCTACATAAATAACGATCTGCCCATGATTTCGTTCGCGTGGCTTATTTCGGCCGCGTATGTCTTTTTGTTACTGCTGCGCTCCCGTACGCCATAGCGTGATGTCATATAGCCTATGTTACTTAGGAATAAAGTAGCTATCTATTGGTGAAATAATGGTTGAAATCGGTCCAGTAGTTTCGGAGCCTATTCGTTACAAACAAACAAAAAATCTTTCCTCTTTATAATATTTTATATAATACTAGCGAACTGCCCGCGACTTCGTCTGCGTGGCCTATTTTACCGTAACTTAGTGACGTCTTTGCTTACTGCTCCGCTCCCGTGGATCGTAGCATGATGTTATATACCTAGCCTATGTTACTCAGGAATAATGAAGCTATCTATTGGTGAAGAAATTGTTAAAATCGGTTCAGTAGTTTCAGAGCCTATTCGTTACAAACAAACAAACAAATATTTTCTCTTTATAATATTAGTATAGATAATATATATTATAGTAATTATAGTTATCATATAGATATAGATTTTCGAACTGAAATTACAACTGTTTAGTTTGTAGCTGATGAAATTACCGGTCAGTATTAAACCCAAATCTTAAAAACTGGACCAACACGACGAAATTAAAAAATATATTAACAAAATTTATTTCCATCCGAATCTACACGACAGCATATCTTTACTAAAGCACCAAGCGTGTGCCAGTTTGGTGAGTAATTAAGGTAACGATGTGTAAATTAATCTTCGGCGTGCTTCGGTAACATGCTTACAGTAACCAGTAGCAACCGTATACCAACCCATTTGGTTGGTTGCAAATTGGTAACGGAATTAAAATTATAGATTGCTATCGTTATGCTATTAATCATCGGTTTTATACTAAGGAGAACGTCGTGAGGAAACCTGGTCTTGATAATCTGACTATTTAACTGACTTCAAAAAGATTCTAGTGGTAGTAGTTCGATTTCCAGGTCGAGCAAAGTGTTATTGGGTTTTTCCATTAGGAATTTCTTAGTACTTAGCAGCTCGGAGTTAGGATTCGCGCCCGGCTAATGGCAATAGGCTTGCCCCCTATTACATGGGACCTAAAACATACCAGCAAACTGTGGGTGTACATTGGTACACCTCTGCGTAACCCTTCAGGGAATACAGGCGTGATACTCAAAAAGAAGGAGGTAAATAATTTGTCTTTTTTTTTTGTATGTGTGTTGTACGCGATCACTCCGCCAATTATTAATTGACTTTGATGATTCTTTTTTTGTTTGATAGGTCATACTTCAGAGATGTTCCCATATTTTTTTCAAAATTGGTTATGTACTTCAGTGAAAAAAATTAAATAATAATAGAGGACTCTGTTTTCTTGTGACTTTTATGTGGTGTCTTGTTAATTTACGTAGTATAACTGTTCCTTCACAGATTTGGGTAACAAGAAATTTATACTAAAAAGAGAAAGATAAAAACTAAAAAAAAAAGTTTTTATTTGCTATTGGCAACCTTGACGGTTAATGAGTCAAAGTCAAAGTCAAAACATTGATTTCAATTAAAACAAATAGCAGCCTAATATTGCCCCTTTGCAAGGCAGAGGCCTCCTCTCATACAAAGAAGGCACGAGGATTGATCACCACGCTTGCTTAAGGCGGATTGGCGACTTCAGGCTTACAATAACTATTAGTTCAGGTTTTCCTTCAAGGATCCAATAGGACCTTATTCCTATAACGTTAAGGATAACACTCACCTCTTTGTCTGTCATAAGCATTGATACACTCGCTCGTCTGAAACTGGCTGATGAGCGCTGTCTTGCCGACTCCTGGCGCGCCGATCATCGCCACGCGGTGGCAGGCAACCGGCTTGCGTTCTTGTGACTCCGGGGCAGATTGTGCGGGAGACGACGGGGCCAGGCTGCCGGACCGCGATCTCCGGCGCCGGAACGAGTCACCTCGGTTGACTATGCCTGGAAAAAAATTTAACTGGTTAACTTTAGTGTAACAGAATCATGAGCATGTAAGTGGATTGGGGAAAAGAGTAGTGGTGATAAAATTATCACCACCCAAATGGGAGGTCCATGTCTAGCACTCTAGAATTCCCACGGATGGGAAACTTTTGTTTGTTTTGACCGGGAAACATAAAAATATTTTTTTGATTCTTTCCTCTTCAGAATGGTACCCCGAATTTCAGATTATAGATCAACAACAAGATGGTAGGACGAGTTGGACGGCTTCCTTGACAATTTGCAAGATGTAGCGCAAAGTCGCGACAGTAAGGGCTTATTATAATGATAATAATTCTTCCTCACAAGAATAGTATATACGTAATAAACAATTAGAATTTTACATAATAATATATTAACTGCCTCGTTAGCCTAGTGGTCCTAAGCGCGACTGCTACGCTAGAGGTCTTGGGTTCGATTCTCAGGTCGAGCAAAAACTGTTATTGGGTTTTTCTATGAAATTCTCAGTAGCAGCTCGGAGTTAGGATTTGTGGCCGGTTAATGGCAATAGGCTCGCCCCCTATTACATGGGACCTAACCATACCGGCGAACTGTGGGTGTACTTATGTACACCTCTGCCTAACCCCTCGGGAAATACAGGCGTGATGGTATGTTATGTTAATATATCATAATTTTAATAATCATTGCGCAATTCGCTTTGAGCATGCAGTGGTCAATGCTTGCCACCTCTTTTTGACAAGAGGCCTGTGTCCTGCAGTGTCTTTGAGAATAACTTCAATTGTACATATCACGTTCAAGAAAAAGCACAGACGTTAAAAATCTTTATAAATCGCAAAGTACATTTTCATAGTCAATATTCTTAAAGTGTAGCAAACTAATATAGAACTCTTTTTTCAAAATGGCGCCCGTAATATAACATTCAAAATGTGGCAACGTGTAAAAACAGTGTGGCCATGTAATAAACTGTAACTGTTTATTTTACGTTATTTAAATTGTTTCAGGTACTTTGTATAAGTGGGTTTGGAGAAAATGCTTGTGTGTGAAGAGGAAATGTCTATTTTGGAGTTCTGTTATTGATTCTTTTTGAGGAGATATTAGTTAAAGTAAAGTAAAAACGAATGCATATATTATTGTGAAAACAATGCAAAAAATACCATCTCAAATTTTAACTGCCTCATTAGCCTAGTGGTCCTAAGCGCGACTGCTACGCTAGAGGTCTTGGGTCCGATTCTCATGTCGAGCAAAAAGTTTTATTGGGTTTTTCTATGAAATTCTCAGTAGCAGCTCGGAGTTAGGATTTGTGGCCGGTTAACGGCAATAGGCTCGCCCCCTATTACATGGGACCTAAAACATACGCGCGAACTGTGGGTGTACATTGTTACACCTCTGCCTGAACTGCACGAGCGAAGTTGCTGGCAGAAGCTAGTCTGCTATATCGGTATAAAGTATTAGAAATAAAATGACTAAGCAAGAAGCGAGTCGAGTAAAAATAGCTTCCTAATCTTCCACTCCACAACCAAATGAGCGAAACGAACGGCCCTTCACGTTGAAATGAGTGCACGACTCCCAAATATAACCGGCATGACGTGATGCCAGGTTTATTGTGGTCATACCCGACTCGCATTGACGTCAGTCTCGTAAAACGAGTATCCGAGTGTTGCAACGCCAAATATTCTGTAAGTACCTATAAAACGCACTGTGTTTCCGTACTGGACCGAATGGGAGGAAAGAATCTGATGGTCCTACTTTTGTTTTTTTAAAATGACGGTGTGTTATAAGTTTGACGTGTCTGTGTGTGTGTCTGTCTGTGACATCGTAGCTTCCGAACGTATGAACCGATTTTGATTATTTCTTTTGGTTTGAAAGGTGAATTAGTCGGGAGTGTTCTTAGTTATGTTTAATGGAAATGGGGTCAGCGGTTTCTAAGTTATCAGCTCTTTTGTTAGCTGCGGTAGGGATTTTTATTCTTCTGTCGGGGGTTATTAAAAATTTTGAATTTTTGCTTGGTTGATTTTCTGTCTTCATATGTAAATGCATTTACTCTGTCGTTGGTATTATTTATTCAAATACCAATAACTGAAAGCGTTCCCTTTTTAGGGTTCCGTACCCAAAGGGTAAAAACGGGACCCTATTACTAAAACTTCGCTGTCTGTCCGTCTGTCTGTTTGTCGCCAGGCTGGATCTCAAGAACCGCGATAGCTAGACAGTTGAAATTTTCACAGAAGATGTATTTCTGTTGCGGCTATAACAACAAATACTAAAAACAAAATAAAATAAATATTTAAGGGAGCTCCCATACAACAAACGCATTTTTTTGCTCGATATCAATAATGGCAACAAGTAGACACTTGAAATATTCACAAAATGCTCAGTTGTATTTTTACTTTAATAATAAATAATAAAATTAAAATATAATAAATATTTTTTGTTTAACAGAATTAAATAAATAGTTAAATAAAAAAAACATTTGTTCTTAAACTATTTATATAATTCTGTAATTTATAATGATTCTACGCACGGAACCTTCGATGGGCGAATCCGACTCGCACTTGCCCGGTTTTTTAATTTCCTAATTAAATTTATTTTTTTGCCCATGTCTTCATTTACGTAGTGTCAGTTATCACTGAGTTATATATTTCTTGCGGGTCTCCCTAAATTCATATCGGTCCAGCTGTTTCAGATACTAGCCTCAACAGACAGATAAACAAACATAAATCTTGTTTTTTGTGCGCTAGTGCCGTGTAAACATTTATATACATATTTGTTTTTCAAAAAGCTTATTTTGACATTTAAATTATTAGACTTTTTATTTTATTTTTTTGATGGGTTTTTTTTTTGGTGGGTGGGAAATCATCAAATAACTTCTCCCGCCCTGGGCGGGGCGGGAGGGAGTGTCAGACTTTTACTGACTAAAACCCACCCATGTTCCTTCTTGTGCCCTTTGCGTTCCGGGGGCGCGGTATCTCCTGCGAACAACCCGCAGCCCCGGAAAAATTATTAGACTTAATTTCTTTTTTGTGTTGCTTAAAAATCTGTCGCTACAAAACAAACGAGAAGGGTACCATTATGGGATGTTCAGAGGGTCGTTTGCGCGCATCACTAACTTCCTTTTCCAGAACATTACTTTTAATTGCCAACGACTCTCATTTATTTCAGTCTATGTATGGGGTCCTTTGACAAAATTGTACGCATCATCAAAATACGAGTTTTTTACGCTTGCTTATAATATGTATTAAACCTATTTGCCATTTTAGTTGACTATTATGCAAGGTCACTGCCTGAGCGTGGGGTCCTGGGTTCGATTTCCAGGTCGGGAAAAAAGTGTTATTGAGATTTTACATTAGGAATTTCTCAGTAACAGCCCGGAGTTTGGAAGTTGGTGGTGTGACACCCCTGTGTTTCGGAAAGCACGTAAAGTCGTTGGTCCTACGCTTGATCTCTCTCCGGTTGTGTCGGATTGTCGTCCCATCATAGCATCGAATAGACTCCGAAGCCACTGGACCGATTTAACCATTTTTTCACCAATAGATAGCTACATTATTCCTGAGTAACAGGCTATATACCATCACGCTATAACCCACGGGAGCGGAGCAGTAACGAAAGACGTAACTTAACGCGGGTGAAATAAGCCACGCGGACGAAGTCGCGGGCAGGTCGCTAGTATGTCATAAATAAAAACTTGTGTAATGAACTATTAGTCTAATTCGTTGTTCTTTGTATATCTTATTTTAGTTATAAGTCATCCATATTAATTTCAAATTATTTCGTTATGAAATCAAAGGTAAGCTTCATCGTCTAGCACATGATTTTCAAAGTCCTTCACTACAAAAATAAACTGATAAAAAAGTAATTAATACATAACCTTTGGCCAGACTTTTACGATTCTCACACGATGAATCGCAGCTGATACATTTTATTTCTTTCTTTCATTCTCAAACGAGATTTAGATTCATGAAGATTAATGGTAAAGAATATAAATTAGTTTTATTTCTGACACAGATGTGGCTACGTGTTATACCTGGTTTAATTGATGTTATAAAGTTAATATTGTGTGGGGTACAGTCATATAGACCATTACACATGCCATCACTGTATTCCCCGAAGGGTTAGGCAGAGGTTTACCAGTGTACACCCACAGTTCGCCGGTACGTTTAGGTCCCATGTAATAGAGGGCGAGCCTATTGCCATTAGCCGGGTACAGATCCTAACTCCGAGCTGATTCTGAAAATGTCATAGAAAAACAAAATAACACTTTTTGCTCGACCTGGGAATCGAACCCAAGACCTCTAACGTAGCAGTCGCGCTTAGGACCAATAGGCCAACGAGACATTTCCACACCACAGCCATATATGTGATAGATAGATACAATGAGTCTAGAATATTCTAGGAATTCATCTATTCTACTAATAAAATTATTAGAAATGCAAAAGTTTGGTAGGATGAAGGGACGTTTGTTACTCTTTCACGCTTATATGGCTGAACGGTTCTGGATGAAATTTGGCACTGAGATAGATTGTAGTGTGAAATACAACGACGTTTGATACTTTTTATTGCGGAAAGTTTACAGTTCCCGTGGGATAATATATCAAATTGGACGCGTATGAAGTCGCGGGCAGAAGCTAGTGTAGTAAAAAGTTTACATTTTAGCAGCTGCGCGAGTCTTACAATTAAATAGCATTTCTAGCAATCCTTTTTAAAGTGCTCTGGAATTTAATTATCGGAGTTGACTGTCTGAAGTCTAGACTAGAAAGTGAGGCCCGTTGAAAAAATATCTAGGTACGATACAGCGTTTCTTCTTACACATATCATTGCGCCTGTATTCCCCGAGGGATTAGGTAGAGATGAACCAATGTATACCCACAGTTCGTCAGTATGTTTAGGTCCCATGTAATAGGGGGCGAGTCTATTACCATTAACCGGGCACAGATCCGAAGTCCGAGCTACAACTGAGAATTTCATGGAAAAACCCAATGATACTTTGTTCGACCTGGGAGTAGAACCCAAGGCCTCTAGCGTAGCAGTCGCGCTGAGGACCACTAGGCTACCGAGGCAGTTCTTTTGTGCATTCTTCTTATCGTGCCAAAAAGTGAGAAAATGGATAATGAATAAGTTCGGATCTTATACACGTCACATACAGTCAAACGGGGTGAATAGGGACGCAGGGGTGAATCGGGACGAAATTTTAAAAGGAATTTTTACTTTGAAATAATATAGTTTGTTACCAACAAGGACATTAAAATCTTAAATTGTAATTTAGTTAAAACAGAAGAGATCTCTTTGGTAACAAACTATATTATTTCAAAGTAAAAACCCCTTTTAAAATTTCGTCCCGATTCACCCCTGCGTCCCTATTCACCCCGTTTGACGGTAAGCGTTATGTATCAGTGCTGCCTATGTATACCTACTATAATATGATAAATCTAAAACTTTTTTGTTTGTATATTTGAACGCGACTGCTCCGTTGGTCTCGTGGTCGCAAGCGTGACCGATGAGCGCGGGGTCCTGGGTTCGATTCCCGGGTCGGGCAAAAAGTGTTATTGGATTTTTCCATTACGAATTTCTCAGTAGCAACCCGGAGTTTGGAAGTTGGTGTGACACCCCCGTGCTTCTTAAAGCACGTAAAGCCGTTGGTCCCGGCTGTCATTCGTAGATCTTTGACAGTCGTTATGGATAGTCAGAAGCCAGAAAGTCTGGCAACCAGTCTTACCAAGAGGTATCGCGGCGCCCAGAAACTGGGTTGTGGAGGTCAGATAGGCAGTCGCTCATGTAAAACACTGGTATTCAGCTGCATCCGGTTAGACTGGAAGCCGTCCCCAACATAATTGTGAAAAGGCTAGGTAGTAGTAGGTGTTTGAAGGCGTTAATCTCTGGAACGACTGGTTTGAATTGAAAAAATATTTTTGTGTTGGATAGTACATTTATCGTGCGTTCAGGTGTTTTTGCCATACCTATTACTGGCATTAAATGTAACAGCTCACATTAGGACCCATTAAGTTAATAATAATTGCAAACCGTGGTGCTTGGCAATCTGGGCTGCTCCCAGCTGTAAACATCCCCTTGTGCCTATTGGCCTAGTTATGTTCTGTCTCCTGCTTGTTTGGAGGGAAGTGGAAACTATATTTTTTTTCCTACTCCTCCTATCTTTTCTGATCAATTTCGCTGCGGGATCCAAGACAGTTATATCGTTTCTCCGGGACTCGTCGAGCTTCATTGTCTCGGCGCTCTTCAGGCGGTCTCCACTGTTGATTCTGGCTTACAGAAGTTGCAGTGGTTGGGAATAGTGTGGCGGGCTTGTCCCATAAAAAAAAAAGTTCATTTATCGAGAAAGGCTTTAGGCTTTATAACGTCACGATACGACACACGGGAGGGTAGTAACCAAAGACGTAACTCAACGCGGGTGAGAAACCAAAGCGAACGAAGTTGCTGGCAGAAAGCTGAAATATTTTTTGTTTGTTCAAGGTTATTTCTGAAACTACCAGTTGAATTGGAAAAAATATTTTTGTATATGATAGCCACATTTATGAAGAATAATATAGCTGTTTAACACCACGTTTCGACTAATGGGAACGGTAGTCAATACGTGCAAACCGTCCTCTTGAATCACTCTATCTATTGATGAAAACCGCATTAAAATCCGTTGCGTAGTTTGAAAGATCTAAGTGTACAAACAGAAGTGTAGTTTATTGTTGTTTATACTTAGTCTAAATATTAATTGTCCAGACCGTTATTAAATGTACTGTTATATATGTATTGTGGTGAGAAAAATAAATCTTATCTTATCTTATCTTATTTTATACCCATTTTTTTTTATATTTTTTATTTTTTTATTGTCTTTGGCTTTCTGAAGCAGAATTTTTGTGTTATGTGCGTTACCTTCGCGGGAATAAATAGTTTTTCTTTCTTTCTTTCTTTAAACCTTCCTCTTGAATCACTCAATTGACAGAAACCGCATTAAAATCCGTTCAGCAGTTTAAGGGTGCTAAAAGTGCTAAGCGTACAGACGGCGGGAAGCGACTTTGTTTTTACCCGACTACGGCAAAGCCAAAGGAGTGTTATGATTTTGACAAGCTATGTATGTATGTTTATCTGTTCCCACATAGCTCCTAAACTACTTACCGGAACTCGACAAATAAGTATTGTTAGAACCGTCTTAATCGTCCGCTGAACATAGGCTACGTGCCGTGTCACAAAACTTAATATGGCGCCCTCTAGCGGTCAAAAAGTATTGTGTTACCAAAATAAGATAAATATAAATGTTTGGTATCATTTTATACTATGTAGAGATGTGAGCAGCCCCCAGACTCGTGTAGCAAGTGAGCGCTGACGTCACACGCCTCAAGTTTACAAACTTCTCCGTCGAGCCTTTACTTGTATACGGTAGTAAATCCGTCCAGTTCAGCTTCCATCATTAATAGATCAAGTTGTTTCAACACCTTCCTTTTCATAACTTTGCTTATGGATTCGTAAAGTTGTGAAGAGAGTTAGGGATTCCTAATGATTTATTTTTAGATTTTTATTATGAGCTTTTTGTTTCTTTAACTTAGAAATTGTATCTAATACTTTTTTGAACCAAAATAATGTTTGTATTTTCATTTGTTTTAAGGTAAATAATAAGACGAACATTCGACAGATTTAATCTGAATTTGACACTTATATATAGAAGTACTGTAGAGCCTTTGGCTGAATCAGCCGAATATAAACGCATTTTGAAAGTCTATACTATGAGATAATCGCTGGTTTAAAATTAAGAAAAGAATATCTTTCAGGAAAACTGAAACTAGATAAAAAATATGGGAATAAAAAAAGTATTGATCCAATATCATCATTATCATCAACATATCAGCTGTTCGACGCCCATTGCTGGACATAAGTCTCATCTAAAGATAGCGAATATAATATCAAGTCCAAAATATACGTGTTTCAATCAAAGTATATTTAACTAGCGACCTGCCCGCGACTTCATCCACATGGTTAATTTCACCCGCGTTAAGTTACGTCTTTCGTTATTGCTCCGCCTCCGTGAGTCTTAGCGTGATGTTATATATAGACTATGTTACTTAGATATAATGTAGCTATCTATTGGTAAAAAAATGGTTAAAATCGGTTCAGTAGTTTCGGAGCCTATTGGTTACAAACAAACAAACAAAAAAATCTTTCCTCTTTATAATATTAGTAATAGAAAAGGAAAGATAGATCTCCATCTCTCCCTACAGTACGTAGGTACTGTTGCTGTGTAGACAGCACTTACCTAAACATTGTTTTAAATTCTAAATGTTTACATAACAGATATGTGACGAATTTCTATGAATTTCTCAGTAGCAGCTCGGAGTTAGGATTTGTGCCCGGTTAATGGCAATAGGCTCGTCCCCTATTACATGGAACCTGAAACATACCGGCGAACTGTGGGTGCACATTGTTACACCTCTGCCTAACCCTTCGGGGAATAGAGGCGTGATGGTATGATGGTTATGTGATGAAGGTACATAACAAAACATATGTATAATAAAATAACAAGACTCAAAAGGATCAAAAATATAAAAAAATAAAATAAAAACATGATGCGTTGTTCAGCTCCATTTAGCTCAACCATCTTGAAGGGAACGATCCAACACACGCAATTAGCAATTTCATGCACAAGTATATACATTTCGTGGTACATAGAAGGGTAAGCTCTTGATCAAACTTGAATGGTGTTCGTATATTAAGTGCCTACGCCGCTTCCAAACATTTGCGGGCTTTGCAAACAATTTAAGGATTCTGTCGTCGACCGCAAGCTGATAAATAGGCTACAAGAAATACCTATGTGAAGGTATGAACTATGCAAGTAATTTGCACTTAAACTATGCAAGTCGTGTAGCATTTTGTACTCTCGCGAGGATCAGTAAGGTGCAATTTAAGTAAAATTTGGTCATAGAGCATAAAAATTATCTCTATACACATAACATAACATATCATCACGCCTATATTCCCTGAAGGGATAGGCAGAGGTGTAGTAATGTACACCCACAGTTCGCCGGTATGTTTAGGTCCCATGTAGTACGCGGCGAGCCTATTGCCATTAACCGGGCACAAATCCAAACTCCGAGCTGCTACTGAGAATTTCATAGAATTACTCAATAACACTTTTTACACGTTTGTGAGTATGGACGGATGGATGAATGGATGTTTGGCCCTCGATGAAATTTGGCAAATCTAATGTGGAATAACACATAGGATACTTTTTATCCCGGGAAATGTACGGTTTACGTGGGATAATATATCAAATTTGTCCCAACAGACGTCGCGGGCATTAGCTAGTATTAGTATAGATTAAGGAAATCTTAATTACCAAATCACAGCAGACCACGTACCAAACGATAACACACAACTAACTTCCATTACACAGTTGTTGAACCAACTAACGCGTGTAAGCCAAGTGAATGCCAAACTTGCTAACTTTGTAAATGGCCGGAATTTGAAAACTTAGTTCTGTGCCATTTAGGAAACAAGAAGGAACATATGGCGTAATATTGATTATTTATTTATTTCATTTTTTTTTTAAACTTAGTCATTGAGACAGGGACGGTAGACTGCGAAAGAGATGGCGGGATGGTCGGCTTCCTTAAGAATTGGCAAGACGTAGCGCAGAGTTGCACAGATGCGATGGAAGGATTGGATGCCTTTGCCCAGCAGTGGGACAATATGGGCTCGTTATAATAATAGTAAGAAAATTACAGTTAAGACCAAAACAAGGATTATGGCAAATTAAAAATTTTCACTTATGGTATGACTAGGTTCTGACTTTTCCCGCGTCAAAGTTGATATTATAAGTATTATCCCACGGGAAACGTACATTTTCCGGGATTAAAAGTTGCCTTTGTCCTATTCTAGGCCATTTACCTCTGTGAAACATTTTATCCAGATCCTTGCAGCCGTTGTGGCATGATTAAGTAACAAACATACATCCATCCCAACTTTCACATTTACAAAAGTAATAACAAAGAGAACAATTTAAAAAATATGAAAAAGTATCTAAAAAGTTACTGCAAAGAGTCTCTTTAATTTACGGATTTTTAAATTTGGATGGTTAACTTTGGTTCCGCAGTATAAAAACACATTTGACCAGCTCCAAAGCTTTCCGCCCGATATTTTTTCACCGTTGAAGAAAAATAGTGCGACTGAAGTAATTTGCATTTCAATAGACAAACCCGCTTTCAAAATGGTGGAATATATTCCGATTCAGGAAGACAAATAATAAAGGTAGACCAGATGTCCAGGCTACATACCTAGAGGACCATCTGCATAAATAATCTAACGTCACTCCTATATTCCGCTGAGGGAGTAGGCAGGGTGTATGGTGTGAAATTTGACCCATATTTTATGATTTCGCCGTGTTAACGTCTGAAAGTTAATATACTAATGAAAAGCGTTTAAAATCTAGTCGCATTCTCATCTCAGCGACCATTCATGTCAAAAAATGTAAGTAAAACCAACTAATTAAATAATGATTAAATTTATAATTAATGATTTGGTCATTTACGAAGAGAATGCCTGAGGCATTAAGTCTGCCTTTGTACTTTATATTGCATTAAATTTAAATAAGAAAATAAAACCATTTTTTTTTGTTTTTTTGACAGGCATTTGAGATTATGACATGCCTAAAAGTTTGTAGAATTGCCTCCAGATATCTTACATCAGATTCCGGTCTACTACAATAATATTAATGATAATAACAATAATAAATGTTAATATTGGGAATCTCTCAAGATTCCCAATATTAACTGCCTCGATAGTCTAATGGTCCTAAGCGCGACTGCTACTCTAGAGGTCTTGGGTTCGATTCCCAGGTCGAGCAAAAAGTGTTATTGGGTTTTTCTATGAAATTCTCAGTAGCAGCTCGGAGTTAGGATTTGTGCCCGGTTAATGGCAATAGGCTCGCCCCCTATTACATGAGACCTAAACGTACTGGCGAACTGCGGGTGTGTACAGGTACACCTCTGCCTAACCCTTCGGGAAATACAGGCGTGATGGTATGTATGTGTACTCCCAATATTAACTTCTCGAGATCTCGACCAGCTCAGCAGACAACGAACGAGACTTACTTACATCTAAATATGTTCCTTACCTATAATATTCATGTTTGTGTGTTAGACGCTGTTCCTTGTCTGTCAGTTAATTTACTAATCAACCTATCACGGCAGTAAATATTTTTTATTATACCAGCTTCTACCCACATTAGACCGTGTGATTCTTTCACCTGCGTTAAGTTACGTCATTAGTTACTGCTCCGCTCCCGTGTGTCGTACCGTGATGTTATATAGCCTATTCTATTTCTCGTAAATCTAGCTATTTATAATATAGGAAGATTTTTTCTACTTCATGATAAGCCTGTTTAAACAAACAAACAAAAAAATCATCAGCTTTATTATGCTAGAACTAATTTCTGCCCGCGACTTCGTCCGCGTCAAATTCGGTATTACTATATGTATTGTCCTACGGGCACCGTAAATTTTTCCCGTAAAGTAACCCTATGTATTATTTCACACTACAATCTATCTCAGTACCAAATTACATCCAGATCCGTTCAGCTGTTTAAGCGTGAAAGAGTAACAAACATCCACCCATCCATCTATTCTCATAAACTTTGGCATTTATAATTAATATTATAAATGCCAAAGTTTGTGAGAATAGATGGATGGGTGGATGTTCCTACTAATGTAGGAACTAGGATTAGCAGCATAGATTTTCCCCTCTATGTTCTAACGTAATGTATGATATAATAACGGTACACGTTCATAACAAGTCGGGATATCTTTGGCATCAGCCCACGTGACTGCCATTCGCGGAGAACCTCAGAATTTATTATTAACGCGTTGTACCTACCCCACTACGTGCGCCTCTTATTGAAACTGAGATGAAGAATTCGAATTGTTTGTTTATTGAAAATGTTTACGCTGCATATTGTGGGGAACTGGGGATTATTAAATATTTGTTGGAATATATAAGATTTTTTGTCATAAACGAAAATATATAATTATTTTTGAATTCTGTGCATTAAAAAAATATTATGTCTCTGACTTTTACCATTGCAAAAAAATTGAGAATCCGGATTCAGAAAACCCTTTTAAAACCTGGGTTTTCCGAATCTGGATTCTCAGATCAAAATTTGAATACTATTTAGTTACGCAACGTGAAAGTTTATATAAAACATTAAAAACTTGTTAAAGTAACTTTGACCTTTAATATAACCAGACGGTTCCCAGGTGTGGTCCAGAACCAAGAAATTGTTAGCAATGATGAGAAGAATATGTGACCCGCAGATTCTTTAAGTGTATTTTTACACCCTGTTTTCTTTACTTTGCCGAATCTTCGTTGACTAAAAACAAATCATCACGAATTTTTCTAGAAGTAATGCAAATATTTGTATTTTATTTTCACCCGCGTTAACGTCTTTGGTCGTTGTTTTTGTTGCTGCTCCTCTCCCGTGAGTCTTATTTTTTTTCGGATTGGAAATCATCAAAATGGCTTCCCTCACCCTGGGCGGGGCGGGAGGAAGTGTCAGACTTTTACTGGCTAACACCCATTCATGTTCCTTTTTGTGCCCTATGCGTCCCGGAGCGCGGTATCTCTTTCGAAGAACTCGCAGCCTCGGCAGGCATCGGCCCTGACTGACCCCTCCAATTACTGACATCTCTTTGAGGCGCGCGTGGACACGGCCTGTGGTTATACAACGTGCGGACGGTGAGCTACCCATTGCTCACCGTACACAGGCCTGCGAAGCTCCTGTGAGTCTTATGTACTCTCATGCTATCTATCATATACAAAAATATGTTTTTCCATCCAACTGGTAGATTAGAGCGTTTAAACGAACAAAAAACCTCTACAGCTTTATTATTTCAGAATAAATTTTATTTAATAGTGTACTAGATACTATCCAAAGGATTATGAGTCACTAGCTTTAAAAATACTTGGTTACGTCAAAACAAGCTTATAGTAAATGTCTGGTGTTCGTCTGTCCATCGGTAAGTGGCCATTAGATCCAACCATAACATACATTACGCGTAAACCATCCACAGTGTTGCCATGTGAGAATTAAAACATAAATCTTTAAAATTTAGTATTTAAAAGTTTAAGGCATCCACATACTAGAGCGGTTTTATCGCCGGAGCGATATTCGTAGAACAATTTCTATTTGTATGTCGCCTGCAACATTATCGCTACGGTAACAGTACCCGACCGGTACTGTGTATGTGTGGGGATGCCATTATGATTTTTTTAATTTTTTAAACGACCTTTTTTTAACGACGTCTTTGGTTACTGCTCCACTCCCGTGTGTTGTAGCGTGATGATGCATGGTCTATGACAACTACAATAAAGGGCCTTTAATACGCAAAAAGGTTTTTTCAGATTGGACCAGAAGTTTCTGATGTAAGAGCGTTCAAACATCCTTCAGCTTTATAATATGATGACAAATAACTATTTCTTGTACTTGTGCAATAAAATGTTAGTGACGAATGTAGACAATGACAAATCATGTGTAGGAGGTGTCGTATTTAAAACAACAGATAAATAAACCATTGTTTTGTTTACTATATATTCACGAGGCAAAATACTGATAGTAAGAATTTTATTATAATAACATGAATACCAGCCTATTATTGTCTCATTGAAAAGCAAAGGACTCGTCTCATACAGAGAGCGCAAAGAGCATTGATAACCACGCTTCTCCCGGGGCTGCGGGTTGTTCGCAAGAGATACCGCGCCCCCGGAACGCAAAGGGCACAAGAAGGAACATGGGTGGGTTTTAGTCAGTAAAAGTCTGACACTCCCTCCCGCCCCGCCCAGGGCGGGGGAAGTTATTTGATGATTTTCCTCCCACCAAAAAAAAAAAACCACGCTTCTCCAAGGCTAATTGGCGATTTTAGACCTATATTCATTATAAATCTAGGTTTGAGTGAAACGCGACTAACGAAAGGGATTTATATGGCAGATGTGAGTGGCAACGCCGGGAGAGGACGCCCTAGAGAGACCTACCCTGACCTTATTGGTGGGGTTCTTCAGAAAGGTCGTGTGCGCAGTACTCGTAACCGGCGTGCTTGTATGAACAGATGTATGAACGTGGTCGAGGTGAAAGAAGTATGTAAGGATCGTAGCAGGTGGCGTTCTGTGGTTTTTGCCTACCCCCATGGGAAAAAGGCGTGAGTTTATGTATCTATGTATGTAAATATAGGTTTCCTTAAGATGTTTTCGTTCCCAATGTCAGAGATGTACAAGATAAACTTAGTTTTTCAATTCACATGTAGTTTCTTAATTTACATATTCTAATTGAAAAAGCCACGTTGGTCTTTGCCAAGTATGGAACCCGCAACCTCATGCATGAAAGGTCCTCTTAACCACTGGACCATCACGACATTTTCGACATTTTGTGGGTCTCAATACGAAGAGAATTGTATAACTTTTATAATATACGGTCCATCACGCCCGTATTCCCCGAAGGGTTAGGCAGTGGTGTACCGATGCACACCCTCAGTTCGCCGGTATGTTTAGGTCCCATGTAATAGGGGACAAGCCTATTGCCATTAACCGGGCACAAATCTAGCTAGTGAGAATTTCAACGAAAAACCCAATAAGCGTTTTGGCTCGACCTGGGAATCGAACCAGAGACCTCTAGCATAGCAGTCGCGATTAGGACCACTAGGCTAACGATTCAGCGTATCTAACTAGCTTAACTTTTATGAATATGCAGTCAGTCAAAAAGAAAAGTGGATACAATTAGATTTTCAAATACCGTGTCGTCATTGTCGTTTCAAAGAATGATGAACATTCCTAGGCGTCAATACTTGGCTGGAAACTCTTGGCACACTCAAGGGCTTTCGTTTGAAGTTTGAAGCATTTCACTCGTGAAAGTAACCTAAAATAAACGTTCGTTATTTGGTTAGTATCGCAATGAAGTCATCCGCCAGAGAACTAAAGTCACCGACACTGTTTGCAGAATTAGTATGCTGAAGTGGAAGTGGGCCGGTCGTGTCTGCAGACGGACAGACGGTCGGTGGACTGGAGACTACGTTTTGGCAAACGTAGAGTAGGACGCCCTGTTGAACGGTACAAGGTGGGCAGTGGATGGATGCGGGCTGTCTAGGGACGGGATGGTTGGCGCTCTTTGGGGGAGGTCTACGTTCAGCGGTGGACAGCTATAGGCTGATATGATGATGATTTATTATACACTAGCTGTTGCCCGCAACTTCGTCCGCGTTTCCGTCGTTTCTCGTAAAAAAAAGTAGCCTATGTCCTACCTCACGGTTCAGTGGTTTTGATGTAACAGACAGATTAACTTTCATATTTTAGTAGGGAAATATAATATGTCAATCTACAATACTGTTGAAAAATATCGCAATACGGAACCTCACAATATTATTGTTGATAGCTGTGCCCGCGACTCCGTCAGCTTGTAGTAAGAGTAGACAAATATAATCAGAAAGCTTCGAACTGCTAAGCTATCGGGAGTTACACGTGATATTGTGAATCAACCATAAAAGATAGACATATGCTGTCGTGGGATATTTTTTATATAATTTTAAGGAGAACATTTCCGTCATACATGATTTCTGTGTAGCTTTAACCATTAAGGTTGCACACTCGACGGAAGCTTAAAAAATGGAGTAACTTCTCCCGTTTTGCCAACATTTCCCATCACTGCTCTGCTCCTATTGATTGTAGCGTGATAAAAAGTATACTATAACCACCTCAGGAGTATGAAAAATAATTGTACCAGGTTTCGTTAAAATCCGTCGAGTAGTTTTTGTTTCTATAGCGGTTATACAGACAGACAGACAGACAAAAATTTTACTGATTGCATTTTTGACATCAGTATAGATCCCTAATCACCCCCTGATAGTTATTTTGGAAATATATTTCATGTACAGAATTGACCTCTCTACAGATTTATTATAAGTATAGATGAGAAATTTTGGATGGATGTTTGTTATTAAATCGCGCTAGAAAGTCTGAAGGGATTTGAATGAATTCATTTGACGTTTATTTTTATTGTATTTTTTTCATATGATTTGACAGTGTTCAAATATGTTTTGTATTTTGAATAATTTTCGGACTTTCATAGCTTATGCTATGGACTGTAACTGCCTCGTTGGCCTAGTGGTCCTAAGCGCGACTGCTACGCTAGAGGTCTTGGGTTCGATTCCCAGGTCGAGCAAAGTGTTATTGGGTTTTTCTATGAATTCTCATTAGCAGCTCGGAGTTAGGATTTGTGCCCGGTTAATGGCAATAGGCTCGCCCCCTATTACATGGGACCTAAACATACCGGCGAACTGTGGGTGTACATTGTTACATCTCTGCCTAACCCTTCGGGAAATATAGGCGTAACCCTAAAAAGAAACCTAACCTCTTTGCCAAGAGTACTTTATGCACTCCAAATCCCACCTACTAATTAAGTACCTAGGTTATTTAGGTTTTTACTACACTAGCTCTCCTTAAATCTAGCCTTTACTAAAAGCTAACGTGTACTACGGACAGACAGTAAACCAGAATCTCTGTAAGCTTCACCTTACGACTAGATACTTTACAAAAAGCTGTAAAAGAAATGGATCTTAATGAAATGTCACTCGGCCATTCAATCAAAATTGCCTGTAGATGAAGCGTAGGCAGTTCTTAGGGTTCCGCACATATACGGTGCTAAACAAGATCGTATTACTTAGACTTCGATGTTTGTTTGTCTGTCTGTCCGTTCGTTTGTCTGTTACAGGGCTATATCTTTGAAACCGTAATAAGTAGACACTGGAAATTTTCAATGGCAATCTCATCTCAGCGATAATGAATGTTTTAAGATTTAGGACACTCAGAGGCATCGTTGACAGATTCAGACTGTGATTAGATTACTATTATACCAAGTACATGTATACATACATACTATCACGCCTGTATTCCCCGAAGGGTTAGGCAGAGGTGTACCAATGTACACCCACAGTTCCCCGGATTATACCAAGTGTTTTATTTTTTCTTTTTATGGGGTAACCCTCATGGATTCCCTCCGTTTAGGGTAAACGGAGAGTCATGTCGGACTTTTACCGACTAAAACCCAACGGTTTCTCCTGTTACCATAAGCCAGGAGCCCGGTATTCGCTTGACGCATGATCTGCGCTCCCGACTGGTATTGGACCGCCATTAGCAGGCCTCTTCATCATATGCGGCCTTGCGTATATACCTAAAAACTAACCGAATTGCCTTTCTAGAGTCTTGGTTACTTTAAATCTAGAATCGATACCAAGACATACATACCATCACGCCTGTATTCCCCTAAGGGTAAGGCACAGGTCTACCAAAGTACACCCACAGATCACCGGTATGTTTAGATCCCATTTAATAGGGGACGAACCTATTGCCATTAACCGCGCACAAATCCTAACTTCGAGCTGCTACTAAACATTTCATAGAAAACCCAATAAAATTTTTTGCTCGACCTGGGAATCGAACGCAAGACTTCTAGCATAGCAGTCGCGCTTAGGACCACAAGGCTAACGAGGCAGGAGAGACTAAGGGTAACCTAGTATTTCAAACAGAAACAAAATACATTACTTGGTCGTGCAGTTTAATATACCTACAAGGTAGAAATAATATCCTAATCAAATAAATAGTCGGTTGAAATCATAACTCTTTTTCTTCTCTTTACCGCAACCAGGTAATTTAAGCTGTTTTTAGAGCCTCAAGTTGTCCCAATAAATGTTTTTTCTTTCTTTCTTTCTTTCTTAAGTTTTCGATTTCTTCCAGCGTGTTTGGAACTAATTTGGTTATGGCAGAAATAACTACACTTTGTGTAGCACGAAACACGCAACTTATATTTTACAGGCTTATAATCTGAGGGCCCGTTTGCACCAGTCAGGGTTATCTTTTAACCCCGAGTTAGTTGCTAACACGTGCCCGTTATGTTTGGCATATTTTTGTAATTGGCTTTTGCCCGTGACTTCGTGCGCGTGTAACTAGAAGTGCTGACGTCTCCCAACTATAAATTACTAAATTTCAGCTTTAACTAACGGCCAAATTGCTTCAGAGGTTAATTAGTTTTCGAAATTTCATCGTAAGCCTGTATCGTCATCGTAAGTGACCTTTTAAATATAATTTTCGACCTAATGTTAGCATCTAATTCTAAGTTAAGTTTTTGGTGAAACTGGACATCGTTGATTCAAAATTAGCCTTTCAAATCTAGACATAAATATATGCTTCAAGGTTATTTTATCAGGATTAATCAGCCGTGTATTTTAGAAAGTCTGTAAGTAGGTAACGTCCATGGTATTCTATCACGCGACACAAAAGTAAGTACTTTTACCCGTTTTTACCAACGTCAAGGTACGCTTATTGCCTAAAGTTGAATTATTTGATCTGGTATAATTTTTTTATATTGTAACTGTCTCGTTGGCATAGTGGTCCTAAGCACGACTGCTACGCAGAGGTCTTGGTTTCGATTCCCAGGTCGAGAAAAAAGTGTTATTGGGTTTTACTATGAATTTCTTAGTAGCAGCTCGGAGTTAGGATTTGTGCCCGGTTAATAGCAATAGGCTCGCCCCCTATTACATGGGACCTAAACATATCGGCGAACTGTGGGTTTACATTGGTAAATCTCTGCCTAACCCTCTGGGGAATACAGGGGCGATGGTATGTTGTAATTTATTATTATTCGGTTTAATTATATACGACAGGTACTTAGGTAAGTGTGGAATTCGCGTAAGCTTTCACCGCTCCCCCCAGCCATAGGCAGAGATGGAGCACCGCGGTAGTATTAGCCGGTAAGAGTCCAGCATGCACCTCAGTCACCCCCACGACGGAGGAACTACATGAGAATTTCCGCTGTGCACCAAAAAAGAAATGGTACCAATACCAATGGTATTAATATGAATAAAGCTGAACTAAATATTATAATTGTTGCGCGAAACGGGTAATTTCCAATAAAAACTCGACAGAATTAAAGGAGGTATGCCACGTTTGTTTGCTCCGTCGCTGCTGTTTCTTACTGGCCCCCGGGGAGGCCGTCACGTCAGCTTCGTCAAGCAAAGACGGAAAACAAAATCCGTGCACAGCCAAACGAGTGACGAAATTATGTTAACTATATATTATGTACTTAGTTAATTCACTTTGTATTAATTAAAACCACTGTGTAACCATATAACATTATATTACTTTTCACAAGACAAAGGATAAAAATATAGATCGACCGCCTCTTACACAGGCCTCCCGAAAAAGTGTTCAAATAGTCCTGACGTTAGTCACAACGCTTCTGTAGTTCATGAGAACTCTATTGTTCCCATGGTGAAGTTAGATTCCATTTTATCGGTGTTTACGTCCGGCTTAGGATTCAGTAACGCACGCAGCTCGTTTCACCAGAAGTCACCATGACGCTCCGGTGATGTCACTCTTATTGACTTTGTAAATAACATAACATACCATCACGCCTGTATTCCCCGAAGGGTTAGGCAGAGGTGTTACAATTTACACCCACAGTTTCGGCGGTATGTTTAGGTCCCATGTAATAGGGGGCGAGCCTATTGCCATTAACCGGGCACAAATCCCAACTCCGAGCTGCTACTGAGAATTTCATAGAAAAACCCAATAACACTTTTTGCTCGACCTGGGAATCGGATCCAAGACCTCTAGCATAGCAGTCGCGCTTAGGACCACTAGGTTAACGAGGCAGTTTTGTAAATAGAGCGTGGCAATCGCCAACAATTAATATGTAAAAAACAGACAAAGAATTACGCAAATCACTCCAGAAATCTCGTAGAAATCGATCACGTACTGTGCATATCAAAAAAGATACATCCTGAGAACATAACTATCTTTTTTAAGGCGGTTAAAAATAAAAAAATCTTATCAACATTTTCGTAAGGTACAAACTCGTACTCTTAAGTAGAAAGAATCTGCGGGTTGTTCGCAAGAGATACCACGCCCCCGGAACGCAAAGGGCACAAGAAGGAACATGGGTGGGTTTTAGTCAGTAAAAGTCTGACACTCCCTCCCGTCCCGCCCAGGGCGGGAGAAGTTATTTGATGATTTCCCACCCACCAAAAAAAAAAAAAAAAAGTAGAAAGAATAAGAGTGAAATTTGAATGACACTTCACACAATAAATTTGATTATTTCTTATCTGTATTCCCAGTTTGAATGACGTCACAATAATAATACCTTCCTTTGATGTACCTAACACGTTTATTTAACGTAACGTTTACGAGGGACGAGCGAGTGATGAGTTGTTCATTGTTCAATCGATTTCAACTCGAGTCGTTTCTTTGTTTTCTATTCGATTCGCCGAATTGAAATCTGGGGAGTTTTGCACGTAAATTGGAACGTGTTTGGAGAAGTTTTACATAATTTAAATGTGGAATTTGTAGATTTCAGTGTGAGCTAAGCGTTCATGTGAGCGTCGTTCAGACAGAGGCGGTAACGTTGTCGAGCTTGACACAACATTATGATGTTTGAATTTGTCTTATTAAAGTTATTATCGTCAACAACAACAACAACATACCATCACTCTTATATTCCCCAAAGGGTTAGGCAGAGGTGTAACAATGTACACCCACAGTTCGCCGGTATGTTTTAGGTCCCATGTAATAGGGGGCGAGCCTATTGCCATTAGCCGGGCACAAATCCTAACTCCGAGCTGCTACTGAGAATTTCATAGAAAAGCCCAATAAAACTTTTTGCTTGACCTTGGAATCGAACCCAAGACCTCTAGCGAAGCAGTCGCGCTTAGGACCACTAGGCCAACGAGGCAGTTAAATTAGGCGTTTAGGCGAGGCGTTATTATCGTCATTATACAAATAAATACATACACACAAAAACTGCTAGTTGGCAAAAATAAAGCAAAGTCGGGACCGCTAGGCTACCCAGGCAGCATTTCAATAGCGGTATAGGGTTAACTGTTGTTCTGAACTTCCTAAGGAAAGCCGATTAGAATAGAGTTATATGAAGATTTCGCCACTGCTGCAGTATCTGACCGTGCTCGCAAGTTGACCGCTCCAATGTGGCCGAGCCCTTAGAGTTCATAAGTAGACTTATTTGTAGTAATACTCAAATCGAATGTATGTACTAATAGTACATTATAATGATATGAGACGGGATCTTGACTAAGACATGAAATGAGTCGCATTATGAGTCAATCGTGGGAGCTTCAGGGATTTTGCCAAATATTTAATTGATTTAGTCCTACACCCAGATATGAGTAAGATTGAATCATCAAAGACTGATTTAGTTTTCATTTTAGTAATAAGTAGAACATGACCTACTTGCGTCAATTTGACTCAAATTTGATACTCGGTCTTGGGATCCGCAGCGTAAGTGTGGAGAAGGGCACATGGGGGTGATTTTTAGTCAGTAAGAGTCTAATATACCACTTCGCGCCCTTAAGGTGAGGATATCAATGAGTATATTCCACCCCGGAACAAAAAAAAAGAAAGAGAGAGTTGCATGAGGTTATTATAATATCAGCCTATTATTGTCCCGGGACGATAATAGGCTGATATACTCGTGACTTCTCTATATGAGGATAGGCCTTTGTTAGAACAAAGGCCTATCCTCATACAGAGAAGCCACGAGTATTGATCACCACTCTTGCTGACGACGGATTGGCGATTGCAGACATAAGCTATTCCTAACCTGAAACTGCTCCGTTGATCTCATGGTGACAAGCACGAATATTGAGCGTCCTGGGTTCGATTCCCAGGTCGGGCAAAAAGTGCTATTGGGTTTTTCCATCAAGAATTTCTCAGTTACAGCTCGGAGTTTGAAAGTTGGTAGTGAGACATCCCCGTGCTTCGGAAAGTAAATAAAGCCGTTGGTCCTGCGCCTGATCTTTCCCCGGTTGTGTGGGATTACCGTCCCATCGGACTATGAGAGACAGGGAAGAGTGCACTACTGGTGCTCTATAATATCTCCAGCGTACTTGGCTAAATTAGCCGCCGTGGCTGAGATTGGTCTGGAGGAGAATACAACCTGATACTTAAAGCAATCTTAACCATCACTAAAACGTAAAATGACTAGCCACCTTAACTATAGATCTATACTCTCGTATCTATCGGATGTGGGCGGCGCGGGAGCGGGCGTCGCGGCGGCGCCGGTGCGCTCTCAAAGCAAACGACACCTTTGATCCGCCCGGCTGATAAGCGGACGCGACAGGTGTCCGCTTGGATGATACTATACTTCATTACACATCGCTTATTCCGCTTTTCATGGGTTTATGTATAATTGTGAACGTATTATGTTAATTTTAGTGCTTATATATGTTACGCTTAGATGGTTCGGTCATGTTGAGAGGTTGAGTGAAAGGCGACTAAGAAATGGAATTTATATGGCAGATGTGAGTGAGAGGCAACGCAGGGAGAGGACGCGCTACAAAGACCTAGATTGATCTTATTGGTAAGTTTTTCCAGAAAGGTCGCGTGCGCAATACTCGTAAACGGTTACCGATTTATTTTGTTGACTGTTCTTATCAATCGTCCATGATATTAATGTAATAAGGCTGAAAAGATTTTTGTTTGTTTGTTTGAACGTGGCAAATTCTGGAACTGCCAGTCGGCTTGGACATATGTATATGATAGCCAAATTTATGAGGAATGATGCAGGCTATTTATTTATTTATTATTCAAGTAACATTACTCATAGTATTAGTAAAATTTGTCTTATACTTATATATATAAACTAAATTACATGCAAACAAAGAAATGTTAAGTTGTAAGTCCAGCAGAAATTTTGCAGCACCGGTAAACGATCGCGCAATCCAGTCGCCCGGAGATCATTTTTAGGATGCTGTTGGTGCTGCCGCTCACCCTGCGTACCAGTAATGCGCATCTCTTCGCATTATTGTATAAAAACAATCTACGCGGGCTTCAGAAAACATCCCTGAAGCACTGCAAAAGCGCGGCAACTCCATCAGGACCCTAAACGCGTTGTTATATTGGACTCGAAGGGCGCTGTACGGCTTTAGTCTAAAATGAACCCACAGGCTATGCGCGTAGAATGAAGTACAAAATACACGGAATAGTGTGACTTCCCTCGTACAGCGGGCAAATCTGCGAGCTATCATGTTAGCACGTGCAGACAGTTCGATGTCATTATCATCCCTGAGGTCAGCAGTCAGATTGTGCCCTAGATATTTAAATTGGTTTACTCTCTGTAGAGGAACATCGTTCAGTGTAATGGTATTCATCTCAGTAGGTACACTACTGCTGCCGGCCTCAAAGACCGTAAGTTTACTCTTTTTCACATTATAGACAAGGCCATGTTGCAATGCATACTTTTCGAAAATTCCCAACAGCTTTCTGAGGCCCCAGGGCCACGCTACGACACACGGGAGCGGAGCAGTAACCAAAGCCGTAACTTAATGCCGGTGAAATAAGCCACGCGGATGAAGTTAGGGGCAGAAAATAGTATCTAAATAAAAGACAGACTAAGTGCCCGACCCACGTCCGATTTTTTTAGGACATTATCGGACCGTTTAATAAATCCATAGTTTCGAGGACCCACTTTAGTAAGTGCGTGTTGGTATATTAACATTCATAATTATGTTCCCTTATACTGACAAAAAATCGGTCGCCGATTGTCGTAAGTGATCGAACAGCCTTAACCTACACAAAATATTGCAAAGCATAACACTGGCATATAGGAAATGGAAAGCCATTAACAAAACACGTCAAACTTCTAAACAACTGTGTATTTTTTTTTCGTGCCCAATATTGAGTTGGGATTGAAAAACGTTACCCAACTAACTTTATTATCGGATGGCGTGCATCGCTTGAACGAGGACTGAATGACTTTTGAAAAATGTTAAAAGGTCATTATGAACTCTATTATGTACATTTTTAGTCACGCTTTTGAATGGAAAATTGGAAAATCGTGTTTAGTTTGCTTTTGAAGGAATTAAAAGTAAATTAATAGGGTTGTTTGCTGTGACATTGTTTCGTGTTCTGTTATGGGAATTGAATTTATGGGATGGAGGGGACATCGTTACGAAAACAAAAAACGATCAGCTATTACATACATTTGCCGTGTAAATTATGGTGGTACCATTTTGTGTTTTCTTTTTTAATAACTTCGGAAAATGCATTCGTTGCTGTTAAGAACGATGTACTGAATCCATGGCAAGCAGCTCGTGCTACGATGTTACTTCCACAATTCTGCTTTCAGATTTATAGGTAATGTCAGAGAGCAATTTATTCTAAGATAGTTACTAGTACATCTAGTATAGTACTAGTGTAGTTTTTGTTTGTTTAAACGCGCAAATCTCAGGAAAAATATTTTTACGTATGATAGCCAAATTCCTGGGAATAGTATGCACTATATAACATTTCGCTATGGCCCACGGGAGCGGTGCAGTAATCAAAGACGTAAAATAACGAGCGAAGCGTACCAATGTACACCCACAGTTCGCCGGTGTGTTTTTTAAGTCCCATCTAATAGGGTGCGAGCCTATTGCCATTAACCGGGCACAAATCCAAAATCCGAGCTGCTACTGAGAATAATTCAGTAACTCGCATTATAACTTGAATTTCAATCACGATTCCTGCGTCCAACACAAAGTGCCTGCCAATACAGAAAGTGCCACAGCCTAAAATATAGCTTCTATAAATCTGCCACAGATACCCAGTGTCACCACAAACGCAAGATAAGAGTGTTATAACCTAAAGTGGGTTCTTTTGGGAACTTTATGGGTCATTCGAGGGCGTGATGTATGGTGGTTAACAGCCTTAGATTAAGGGTAAAGGGTCGGCTTGGTTTGATAGACTGTAGCTATTTATTTATTTTTGTATACTGTGGTATTGTTTTTATACGTAAACGTATCAACGTTTTCACATATTTATAATTATTTACTTAATGTGTGTATGTATATTCACATTACAATGTGTGTACCTATATATTTATAGGTACATTCTATTGTAAAACTTAAAAAAAGGGATAATTATGAACTTTCTTGCCCATTCTTCTCCATAAGAAATAACCCTTTGAAAGGGGATATGATTCAACTTGTTAACGACATTTAAAACGATCTATTAGTAGTCAAATCGAAAGAAAAAATGAAACTCTGACTTATTTTTTTTTAAAAACATCGCCTAACACTGGTAATTTCGGCTGTCAATTTTTCGTGAGTGCGTTAACAAACAGCCAGACTTGGAACAACTATCTGTAGGCCATACAAATATTTGTTCTGTGCGGTAATCGAACCCGCGACACGCAGCGCGGACGACTTAAATTCTATCCTATAACAGTCTCCCTCGGTGCATTTGTAAGAAGTGAATATGAGGTGAGCTGTCATATACCCTCACGCCTGTATTCCTCGAAGGATTAGGCTGAGGTCTACCAATGTATACCCACAGTTCGCCGGTATTGCAATTAACCGGGCACAAGTCCTAACTCCGACCTGCTACTAAGAATTTTATAGAAAAACCAAATAACACATTGCTCGACCTGGGAATCGAAACCAAGACCTCTAGCGTAGCAGTCGCGCTTAGGACCACTAGGCCAACGAAGCTGTTCAAATTCAAAGGAATATCTTATAAAGTAGACCGGCAGGAGTATTGACTTGATTACATTCATTTTGGTAACAAGTATTTCAATAACGGATTAACCTTTGACCTTGGGATTTGTGTAGAATGGTGAAAGGTTTCATAGGGAAGTTGTAAAATGAAATTCTGTGAGAAATAATCGCTAACAAGAATGGACACTGGGATTAAGGTGGGTTTTAAATCTATCCAAATTCTATCAAATTGTATTTATATTAAAACGAGGGAAATTGTAATACCTTTTAGGACCGATCGCGATTCAATCTCAGTCTGAATCCGGCAAAAATGCCTCTAATTTTCCTAATTTTTTTAAAATAAAAAAATATAAAATATACCATCACGCTTGTATTCCCCGAAGGGTTACGCAGAGGTGTAACAATGTACACCCACAGTTCGCCGGTAGTTCCTAATTTTTTTTTGTCGTTTATTGAAGCCGAGTTGGTGTAGTGACTAGATTTTAAACGTTTTTTAATAGTAGAATTGGTCTTCAGATAATGAGCATTCTTTCATTGTTCTATCTATATTTCGTTTATGAATTACTGCCCGCGACTTCGTCTTCTTCGCAGTTACGTCTTTGGTTACTGCTCCGCTCCCGTGTGTTGTAGCGTAATGTTATATAGCCTATGTTACTTGGGAATAATACAGCTATCCATTGGTGAAAAAATGGTTAAAATTGGTCCAGTAGTTTCGGGGCCTATTCGTTACAAACAAACAACAAAATCCTCCCTCTCTGTAATATTTGTTGAGAATATTTTATTATTATTATTAACTAGCTGTTGGCCGCGACTTCGTTCGCGTTCATTATTTTATTGGTTTCAATTTTGTTTTCACATAACCCTCATTTTTTAAAATATAAGTAAGTAATTTTTAAGTTACTTCTTATAACATTAGCTATCTGCGAGTGCCGAGTCCCGTCATAATCGGTGCAGCCGTTTCGGAGATAAGCCAGAACAAACAGACAAAAATTAAAAAAATGATTTGACAGTTATTGTGTTATAATGTTAAAATTACTACATTTTGGGTAATATTTTTTTCTGCCTCGTTAGTCTAGTGGTCTTAAGCGCGACTGCTACGCTAGAGGTCTTGGGTTCGATTCCCAGGTCGAGCAAAAAGTGTTACTGGGTTTTTCTATGAAATTCTCAGTAGGCAGCAGTTTGGAGTTAGGATTTGTGCCCGGCCAAGGGCAATAGGGTCGCCCCATATTACACGGGACGTAAACATACCGGCGAACTGTTGATGTACATTGGTACACCTCTGCCTAACCCTTCGGGGAATACAGGCGTTATGGTATGGATGGTTTTTTTTTGTATATGACTACTAGTCTCTTGCTTTGTATTTATCGTAAAATTACGGTGTTTATATTATGCACTTACATTGAAATAACGATAGTGTTGTATCGATATTTTTGTATTTTTATATCGAAGTATTAGTAGATAGAACAATGAAATAATTCTCTAGTGTATACCAAATGGCCCCTTTTAACCCTAGTGCAAATGTCAAATATTTTCAAGAAAAATGACATTTCTTCTTTGTCTTTCATCTTCGGAAAAATGTCAGAGGATCATAAAGGGTCTCTTAGTTCCAAATAACCTTCCTTATAGCCCTACCATCCACCTTTTGCCCGTGACTTTGATCGCTTCAATAACGGCTTTTGAGACGAATTCGCGTAAAAAAAATAGCCTATGTCCTTTCTTGGGGTTCAAACTTACACCGTAACAAATCTCATCAAAATCGGTTCAGTGGTTTAGTCGTGAAAGCTTGACAGACAGACAGAGTTAATTTCGCATTTATAATATATGGATATAGATGACCCTATTTAGCTAAACTTTTATATGCTTCTATGATTTGGCTTCCTCCACGAAGGTCATGAACCATAGGCACAACTAATACGGTTACCTAAACCCGCCTATATTTAGGTTCCTGTTTAAATTTGTAAACACTTGCAATTTTGCGCAAAATTGTTAGTTTTGGTACTTTGCCAAGGCATAAAGTGCACGGCGTATCGGTAATATCAATAATATTGCTAATAAAATGGCGGCAATGGAAATAGATGCGGTTACATCGAGATGTGGGTAGGTAGAAAGTTTTATCGTAAAATGTTTAGCTTTTTAGTAGCTTTGCTAAAAGGAATGCAGCTGTAATTGGGTTTAGAACTACTAAAACGAACTATGCCATTGTTGATTCGGGACTTGTCGAGCTGCTGGTGGTTGCTACTGTTGATTCTGACTTTGAAGAGTTGCAGTAGTAGGAAATAGTAAGAAAGGGTCGTCCCAAAAAAAGAACAATCCATTGCTGTTTTGTTGGTTAATGGATATAGGCTCGCCCCCTATTACATGGGACCTAACACATACCGGCGAACAGTGGTTGTAGGTACATTGGTACACCTTTGCCTAACCCTTCGGGGAATACAGGCGTGATGTGTGGAGTTATGTATTTTTGGTTTTTCCGATAAAAAGTTATACTTAACTAATAATTCAAAATCTCATACGAGATGTAAAAATCTTTATAATTTTAAAATTAAATTATTTGTCGGGAAATAGACTTATCAACAAGAACAGATGAAAATAGCCCCCTTTTCCCTCTACCCTTATTTTTCAAATTATTGACCTGAATACCTACTTTTGTACGGAACGCTGTTCGGACAGTTCTCTAGCTAGAAATTCAGTTTCCAACGTGTGAATTTCCAGTGCAACCACTTGACGTCTAGATGTCGACATTGTGTGACGTCACAGCAATACCACTAGTGTCGGTGGCAGTTTGTAATAACTATGTGTTCCGTATGTAGGGGTGTTAAAAGGTCTCGTATGTTGCACTTTAGAATATTAAATTAACTCTAACTTCTGACCGCGAGTTCGCCCCCTATGTGTAAAAAAAATTAAGTAACCCCCGACAGAAAAAAAGAATCACTACCGTAACTAACAAAAGAGCTGATTTCTTTGAAACCGCTGAACCGATTTCAAAGCTAAGCACACTCCCGACTAATTAACCTTTCAAACACAAAAAACAAAATCAAAATCGGTTCATGCGTTCGGGAGCTACGATGCCACAGACACACACTCACACATACACACACACACACAGACACGTCAAACTTATAACACCCCGTCGTTCTTGCGTTGGGGGTTAAAAACGTCCGTATGTGATAACAATGCAGGGAAAAACTATTATTGCCATGGTTTTTTTCACCCACGTTTACCTCTTTGGTTACAGCTCCGCCCCCGTGTTTCGCAGCGTGATGTCATATAGCCTATACTATTCTTCAAGAATCTGGCTGTTATATACAAAAACAGATTTTCCAAGGCGGCTGACAGTTTCAGAGATTAGCACGTTTAAACAAACAAAAACTCTTGAGCTTTATTATATTAAATACTAGAGATGCGCTCGCGACTATGTCTGCTTGGCTTATTTCACCCGAGATAAGTTACGTCTTAGGTTACTGCTCCGCTCCCGTGGGTCGTAGCGTGATGTTATATAGCCTATGTTACTCAGGAATTATGTAGCTATCTATTGGTGATAAAATGGTTAAAATCGGTCTAGTACTTTCATTCATTCGCTCATTCGGTATAAACAAACAAAAAAGGTTCAGCTTTATTTCATTAGTAGCTTTTGCACGCAACTTCGTCCGAGTAGTTTTTTCACCTAAATTAGGTTACGTCTTTGGTTACTGCTCCACACCTGTTGGTCGTAGCGTAATATTATATAGATTCCTCTATAAATTGGCTACCCAACGCAAAAATATTGTTTAAATTCGAACCAGTAGTTCCTGATATTAGCGCGTTCAACCAAACAGACAAACTCTTTTGCTTTATAATATAGATGAAGTACAGATTAGTATAGGCCACACAGTGAGTCAACGTTTAACGAGCTAATACATTGGCTCACACAATGCTAGGTGATGTTAATATCGCCACAGCGTCCTGGGTGGCCAATATACCACGATACTTTGACGGCAAATAAAAATAAAAATAAAATGAGTGACGTCACTTTATTGCAGTTTTATGGGGTGACGCAGTGTCAAGAAGACGGATTTGTTTATTCCAGACGTCACGTTGTATCATGGGGTTTGTTGATTTTATTATTGAATTAATAGGATAAAATTGTGCATAGAAAAACGCAATAACACTTTGCTCAACCTGGGTATCGAACCCAAGACCTCTAGCGTAACAATCACGCTTAGAAACACTAGGTTAATGAAGCAGTACAGAATCAACAATCTCTTGTCAAAGATAAGATCAAATCCAAAGATTATGTTGATTACATTGATTACGTTTAATTCAATGGCTAATGAACTGATTTCGAATGATAGATACACAAATAGACAAACATTTATATGAGTTTTGGCTCCGCTCCTGCTAGTTAACCGAATTGAGATATTTTCGCCAATTCGTGGTATCGTGATGATCATTTGTGTGATCACAATTTATATTTTGGATTTTCTAGACCAAGATAATAAAAGGCACGAGAGGCAGAACTGTCTCTTGTCCATCTGTCTGTCGCGTTGGTTAGGTAATAAGATTGAGATTTTTTTTGGAGGTCCGTAGGCATACTTTTTTTTTTGGAAAATTGTCGTGAGCTTAAAGGTAAAGCGCCTTTTTGAATAAAAAAAGAGCAGCAATCTTTTGCGCTTTTCCAGCTATGTCATAATACCATTAAGCCCATATTATTCTTGGTCTACTGTGCAACTGTACTGTGTACTGTACTGTGCAACTTGTGTACTGTGTACTATCGGCAAATCACTGACGGCACGTTTGGCGCTATGGCTGAGCGATTGGCTGCTGCGCTGCGTGTCGCGGGTTCGATTCCCGCACGGAACAAATATTTGTATGGCCTACAGATAGTTGTTTCGGGTCTGGCTGTTTGTGTATGTGAGTTTATATGTTTGTAAACGTATCCACGACATAAGAGAAATTCCAAGTGTGGGGCAACGTTATTTTAAATAAAAAAAAAAAAAAAAATATTTTGGTTATGATAGCCAGATTCCTGAGGAATACTATGCTATATACCTTCATGCTACGATCCACGCAAACGGAGCTTTACCAGCTACACGCTAAAGTTGATAGCAAAAGTGGAAATTTGAGACACGAAACGTCACAGGAACCTTTTGCATTACTAATGTAGCGTGTCTAAGCATTTATCTATTCAACAATCTTTGAAGGACCACACACACCCAATTTTAGAAATACTCCGAAGTTAAATAACAGCTGATAAAAATAAAATAGTTGGCCCGCCATTACTCCATAGCACGGCTAGTAATGTTTCTCTCAATCAACTGTTACGGCTTGTGTGGGCTTAAAATAATAGATATAAAAAAGTAATCTATAATTACAATAAAGCTGAAGAGTATGTTTGTTTGTTCCTTGGTTTAAACGCGCTTATCCCTGGAAATACCAGTCGGATTGCAAAAAATTTCGTATACGATATCTAAATTCATAAGGAATACTATAGGCAATAACATCACGCACAGATGGAAGCGGAGCAGTAACCAACGACGTAATTAACGCGTGTGAAAAAAGCCACACAGACGAAGTCGCAGGTAGAAACTAGTCTTAAATATATTAACTGTAATTCTTGTAATTCCGCATCGAACTACTATTTATTTTTTAATTTTATTTTTGCAGGTGTGTCTGAAAATATTCGATCGCGTGTCTACGGAAAGACCGGAGTTACAGAATACTTTATGTTATTTTGTATAGTTCCCAAAACCGGTGGGCTACTATTTCTTCTGTGATTTTTATTTATCTAAACAACTGCCTCGACTGCCTCGTTAGCCTAGTGGTCCTAAGCGCGACTGCTACGCTAGAGGTCTTGGGTTCGATTCCCAGGTCGAGCAAAAAGTGTTGTTGGGTTTTTCTACGAAATTCTCAGTTCTCAGCAGCTCGGAGTTTGGATTTGTTTCCGGTTAATGGCAATAGGCTCGCCCGTTATTACATGGAACTTTAGCAAACCGGCGAACTGTGGGGGTACATTGGTACACCTCTGCCTAACCCTCTGGGGAATACAGGCCTGATAGTATGTGATTTTTATTTATCTATTCTAATATTATAAAGCTGAAGAGTTTGTTGAAAGCGCTAATCTCAGGAACATTTATTGAGCAAGGATATATAACGCTACGACCAATAGGTGCGGAGCAGTAACCAAAGACGTAACCTAATACGATGGAAAAACTACGCCAGCAGAAGCTAATTTATTTATATAGAAACCTGAATAAAGGAGAATATTTGGGACGTAACATATGGATAAAAATAATAATCATGGAATATGATTTACCGGGAGGTTCGAGGTGACACTAGAAAATAATATTTTAAGGATATTGGGGGGAGGCTTGCTCAGAAGTGGGATGTTATAGGCTAGATAAAGAAAGGAGAATAATTTAAAAACTGTCTAAATTGCAGGACAAAAACCTCCGCTCATTCAGAACATGCACGAGAATTCAGATCATCACACTTGCTCGTGGCAGATTGGCGATTTCAGACTTATATTAATAAAGCGCTGGATGCTAATGCAATGCTAATGAGAAAGCGCTGGATGCGGGCAGTGCAGGCCCGGTCATAGTGGCTATCTTTAGGGGAGGCCTATGTCCAGCAGTGGACGTCGTTCGGCTGATGTGGTGATGATGATGATCATACATTAAAAAAATAATAAGTTGGGTTTTCTTTTGCATACTAAAAACAATATACAATTCTTCACTTTTTACAACTACAATATGTTTGCTTATCTTGGTACGGTCTAAAAGAGAAGTCGGTTAGACAGCTGCGTTTCAAGGAAAAAAAAAACAATTTGTATATAATTTGAAAGTTTATTGCGAACATATACTCTATTTATCATGAACTAAGTAATATAATAGTCTGGCTTCTCGCCAGACTTCATGTTCATTCAAGCGAAAAAATACTCGGAATATATCGCACTCTTCTTCATTTTCGTTCATCCATTTCATAGAATAACAGTCTTAAACGGTTTTTCTATGATATTTTAGAGAGGCTATGATATGAAAAATCATTGTGAGTATATTTGGGTTTAATTCTGTCAAAATAGACCAACAAACGTGTATATACTTGTCCCATTTTTTGAAGAAATTTTAAATCGAATGATTTTGGATATTTTAAAATCTATTCTAAGCATACATTTTGCATATTAAACAGTTATTGCTGGATGGTAATGTAATATATATTGCAAATTGAACTAGTTTCACATATTAATTATTGAAAAATTGTGGGTTGGCTTAACTGCCTCGATAGCCTAGTGGTCCTACGACAGGCCGTGTCGACGGCGCATTCGTGTTCCACGCGCGCCTCAAAGAGATGTCAGCAAAAGGAAGGGGCCACTGAGGGCCGATGCCTGCCGGGGCTGCGGGTTGTTCGTAAGAGATACCGCGGCCCCGGAACGCAAAGGGCACAAGAAGGAACATGGGTGGGTTTTAGTCAGTAAAAGTCTGACAATCCCTCCCGCCCCGGCCAGGGCGGGAGAAGTGATTTGATGATTTCCCACCCCCCAAAAAAAAAAAGCCTAGTGGTCCTAAGCGCGACGGCTACGCTAGAGGGTTCGCATCCCAGGTCGAGCAAAAAGTGTTATTGGGTTTTTCTATGAAATTCTCAGTAGCAGCTCGGAGTTAGGATTTGTGCCCGGTTTAATGGCAATAGGCTAGCCCCCTATTACATGGGACCTAAATAATACATACCGGCGAACTGTGGGTGTACATTATTACACCTCTGCCTAACCCTTCGGGGAATACAGGCGTGATGGTATGTGTGGGATGGTTCTTTTTAGTAGTACTAAACTCATTGGGTTGTCTTCGGGGAAAAATAATTTTAAGTTTTCGAAGCTTTTCGAAAACCACATCTATGTTTTGACTATTAAGTAAAGCCTATGCTTATAAAATGTATACGAGTATATCTAAGTTAATAATGAATGAATTGAAAATCTAAGTTTCAAATATAAATCATTGTTGCTTTGTATAATTTTCCTTCTTCTACTATTAGAGAGGTTTCTCCAAATTAAGTTTACTCAAGCGAGAAATGCATACAAACGGAATTAATGGATAGTGGTTTGAATCTTATTTCCAGTAATCTAAACTAATATTATAAAGCTGAAGAATTTCTTTGGTTGAACGCGCTAATCTCAAGGAGTACTGGTGTGAATCAAAAAAATATTTTTGTGTTGGATAGTTCATTTATCAAGGAAGGCTATAGGCTTTATAGCATTACGCTACGACACACGAGGGAGGAGCAGTAACCAAAGACCTAACTTGATGCGGGTCGAAAAACCACGCGAACGATGTTGCTGGCAGAAGCTAGTTTTATTATAAATTTGAATGGATAAACGAAGTCTTTGGGCTTGTTATATTAAGCTCGGTTCTACAAAAGGTCAATTTCGGGTCCAGTCAAGTTAGATTTCTTATTGGGAAATTCTCAATAGCTGCCCGAAGTTTGGAGATTGTATACCCGATAAAGGACACTATACGCTCGGTAATAATTCGGCCAAATCAAACCGAATCTACATCGCTTATCATTGACTAAGTAAAAGAGTTCAATCTAATACGGTTTTTTTAACTAGACTAGTGATTGCCTCATTGCTCTTGTAGTTCCTAGGGCCACTACAGAGCGTGGGGTTCTAGGTTGTTTTTTTTGGTTGGGAAATCGTCAAATGACTTCTATCGCTCTGGGTGAAACGGAAGAGAGCGTCTCTCTTAATGACTAAAACCCACTAAGCCCGGACTTTGCAAGTTGGTAGCGTAAAATCGCGTGCATCAAAAGGTACGTAAAGCCGTTGGTCCTGATCTCTCCCTAGACGTGCCACATTGCCTTCTTATCGGACTATAAGAGTGAGGGAAGACAAAGTGCACTAGCCTGTGTTTGCGCACACATTTGTGCACTATACCTTCTCTTGCGAGCTTGAGTCGTCTCTATTAAGATAGTTCGCTGTGACCGTCCCTTTTTTTTTTGGTCGTTATTAACTATTTTGTAAAAAAAATTTGTTATGTTGTGTCACCTTCGCCAAATAAATGGTTTTTCTTTCTTTCTTTCGTTAATATTATTCTAATGGTAAAAATCTTGTGAGTTCAATAAAATGTGCATCTATTGGTAACGATCGTAAACAAATCGAAAGAAATGGTTTGTATTGAATACATGAATATAGACGATATCCAAGCGAACGTTATCGAGAGATGATAGGGTGTTCTTTTTTAAGGAAATGTGAAAATGTGAGTATGTTTTTGTTTTATTTTGACTATTTATGGAAATACATTAGAGACGGTAATTACCTTGCAAAATAATTCCGGCCTATTATTGTAGAAAAATGTCTCTTCTAGTTCAAAAATGGCACAAGCCACTCGGAACAAATATTTATATGGATAGTAGTTCCGGGTCTGGCTGGTTATCAGTTTATATCTTTGTAAACGCACCTCATGATTCAGGAGAAATTCAGTGTGGGCAACTTTGTTTTTTTTTTTTAAACTGGGTAGGTAGTCAATAATAAGTACTGCATTTAAAAAAATTTGGTAAGGTATTAGGGTAGGTAAAACACATAACATACCATCACGCCTGTATTCCCAGAAGAGTTAGGCAGAGGTGTACCAATGTACACCCACAATTCGCCGGTATGTTTAGGTCCCATGTAGTACGCGGCGAGCCTATTGCCATTAACCGGGCACAAATCCAAACTCCGAGCTGCTACTGAGAATTTCATAAAAAAACCCAATAACACTTGCTCGACCTGGGAATCGAACCCAAGACCTGTAGCGTAGCAGTCGGGCTTATGACCACTAGGCTACCGAGGCACACAACAACTGAAGGGTTACATAAACATATTCTTTTGAGTACCTAAATATTATTCCTCAGAGCAATACAAACGAGACTTGTGAACTTTTACACTACTTTTTCTCAGAATTCCACCAGATTTAAAGGGAGTATTACCCGTCTATAACAATCAGGGAATTCCCTGAGGTTGTAACGAAAGAAATGTTGGAAGTTTTGTTTATGTTACTTTGCTAAGTTAATGGTCACTGTCAGTTTTTATGATCGTCTGTAGGAGTACATACCAAGCAATGAAGAGAAGTCACGAGAAATTGTCGGAGCTTATTTCTTAAGAATCGATTTTCATATTTATGCTCGCGGGAGTTTATGGGAGTAAAATCAAATGTTATGTGTTATGCGTTACAAGCTACATTTTGCCCATTACCCACCACAGAGTTTGCACGACTGCATGGGCTTAATATATATACTAAGGAGTAAACTACAGTCGTGTGTCGGAGCTGACACACAAAATTTTTTTTCCTCTATACCAAAAATGCCTTCTTGTACAAGTATCTTGTTGGATAGTGGAAGTGCTGAGTCCAGTTATCCAGGTATTAGACTCCTGCCAGGGTTGCGGACTTTGTTCGAAAGAGTCACCGAGGCCGTGAAAAGCAACGGGCATGAAGAAACACGGACGTGTTTCTCAGTTAGTCAGCAAGAGTCTGACACTACCTTCTGCTCCGCCCAGAGTGGAAGAAGTATTTGATGACCTTCCACTCTTTAAAAAAAAAAAGGAGTACATACCAACCAAAGACAAGAATTCAGGATTTGTTACTTTTATCCAAAAATATCTTTTTGAGCCCATGGACTGTGTTCAATATTCAGATTGTGAAGTAATTGTTTAGATTTTCCGAAAGGGCTTTGACATCTGGACTTCTCTGCCTGTCATTTCAGAGAATACAGGCGTGAGGGATGTAATATTTACCAAGCGATACAAATAATAAAAAAAAAATTATTGATTTAAGATATCTTCAAATCGTAACAATTATTTTTAAGACCGAAGTAAACTCTTTGTTTAAATGCAAAGGAAAATAGATTTTTGCATATTTTGTTAATTGAGTTTATGACTTTGCTAACGTGAGATTTCAAGTAAACTATTAAAATATTTGTACAAGAACTATGGTATGTAACAATTTATCGAGCAGATGGCAACTATTGGATCATCACGGACTTGAGACTACAATTTAAACGGCTCAAGTGTAAATGGACGATTGAAATTCCGTATGCACTAGATTTGTATCTTTTATGTCGATATGTCATTATGATATGTGGTCAAGGCGCCCGTCTCTCATTCATGAGGTTGCCGGGTTGATACTGGGGAAGTACCAATGTGACTTTTTTAATTCATATGTACTTTTCGAACTTTATCTTGGACATCTCTGACATCGGTCAAAGAAAGCATCGTAATAACACACATACATACATACCATCAAGCCTGTATTCCCCGAAGGGTCAGGCAGAAGTATATCAATGTACACCCACAGTTCGCCGTTATGTTTAGGTTCCATGTAATTGGGGGTGAGCCTATTGCCATTAACCGGGCACGAATCCTAACTCCAAGCTGCTATTGAGAATTTTATAGAAGAACCCAATATCACTTTGCTCGATCCGGTAATCGAACCCAAGACCTTTTATACAGAGAGGGCTCGTGCCCTCTCTGTATGAGAAAAGGCCTTTACCGAGCAGTGGGACAACAATAGGCTGGTATTGTTGTATTACTGTTATCAACAACCAATCGCTGGACGCGGGCAACGCAAAACCAGTCAAAGGCAAAGTCAGAACATTTATTTAAATTAGACCATTTACAGGCACTTTTGAATTGTCAAGAAGTTACTTATATAAAAAGTTGAAGCTAGTTGCTCGTTCCAAAACGTAGGTCTCTATGGAGAAGAACGAGCAAGAAACTCCATGGACACTCTTTTCAAATTGGTTTTTACAAAATCTTGGTTACAATATTCTTGTTGCTTCTAGTCATAGTGGCTATCAGTTGGAGAGGCATATGTCCAGGAGTGGGCATCATTCGACTGATTTGATGATGATGTCAATAACTCACATCAGCTAACGCTCACTAGACAATGGGTCTCATCAATTTTGAGTTAATTATCATTCCAGATACAAGAGGCGTGTAACTCCGTTAATTAGTAATAAGGATCTATATCGAGCGGCGTGTCTGTAGTAAACGAACATATAATTAGGCCAGCTTGTTATTCCATACTGAGGTAACAGCTTCACCTAATAATATGCTCGTTAACCTGTCCAGCAAGGCAGAAACTACGGCGGTTGTGTTAGTAAGTCTACAGGTTCGGTTAACAATGGGTTAACGGTACGTCTGTTTTGTAAAGGGCCCGGTCACACAGGAGCGGACCACTTGCACGCGCGGTAGCGTTCGCAGGCGCTGTCAGACACTGTAGTAATATTTGTATTTGTTTTTTTTTTGTATTTATGTGTATGGATGGTTTGTGTATTAATTTGGATGGTTGTTTGGATTTGAATGGCAATTGCAGGAGACTAAACGCAGTCACCATTCCACGAGTTCAAGATTTCACATACCCACTTCACGGCAAGAAAATATTTTTCAAACTCGATTTGAAAATGGCATATTTCTGGATACCAACTGCAGATCAAGATGCTATAAAAACAGCTATAATAACACCTTTCGGACTCTTCGAATTCGCTTGTATGACGTTTGTCTAAAGAAACTCCGGACATTTGAGACCCTCGCCCCGAATCTTGTTCGAGGCAGACCGCGCCACTGAACCCATTGCTTCAAATGTGTCCCTAAATAATCAAGGTCGGATCCAGCGCAAGGGGTCTTCGCTGCCCTCCCTACGCCGTACCACCACAGGAGTTTGTTTACTCCCCAGCTTGAGGACTTATTTTTTAAGGCACCATAGGAAAGTCCGGTTAAGCAGCCGATAACCTCCAAGGATGATCTGTGAGATGCAATCTACTTCCTACTAGTAATATTACAAATGCGAAAGTTTGTGAGGTTGGATAGATGTATGGATGTTTGTTAGTTTTGTTACTCAATCACGGTAGACTGGTTGAACTGATCTAGGTGAAATTTGGCATAGACATAGATTACAACCTAGAATAGCACATAGGCTTTATATCCTGGACAAATGTACGGTCCTCGTGTGATAATATGTTAGCTTTTAAGCGGTCGAAGTCGTGGGCAGAACTTACCTAGTTAAATAAATCCAAAAAAGTCATCATCATTAACTGCGTCGTTAGCCGAGTAGTCCTAAGCGCGATTGCTACGCTACAGGTCTTGGGTTCGATTCCCGGGTCGAGCAAAGTGAAATGAAGTATGAAATTCTCAGTAGCTGCTCGGAGTTAGGATTTGTGCCCAGTTATAATGGCAACAGGCTCGCCCCCTATTACATGGGACCTAAACATACCGGCGAACTGTGGGTATGCATCGTTACACCTCTGCCTAACCAATACAGAATACAGGCGTGATGGTATGTTACAAATCATCATCACTGCGCTCGCGACAGCGACCGCGCCCTCATGCTGTTCGCTCCAGTGTGGTCGGGCCTTTAAATGGAATACTCTCGATAACGAGGAGGTTCTGTTGTTTTGGTATTGTTGTTTTGAATAGATTGCATTCTGTAGGACGCAATGTAAAAGGAACATATAATTATGCAATATTGTTATTGTGGAATGTACTTGGAGAATGGTAGACGAGCAATTTAGAACCTTATAATTAAAAGCGTAAAGTAAGATGTGGTTAAGCACTAACATTTGCGGCACGTACCTACGCTTTGGTGATATCATAAACATACATAATTATTGCCTGCCTGCCTCGGTAGCCTAGTGGTCCTAAGCGCGACTGCTACGCTAGAGGTCTTGGGTTCGATTCCCAGTTCGAGCAAAAAGTGTTATTGGGTTTTTCTATGGTGCCCCAATGGTCAAGGCGCCCCGCCCGCATGAAAATGCGGGTTCTATACTAGGCAAGTATCGACGTGACTTTTCCGGTTCAGTACTTTTTAAGTTATTCTAAGACATCACGGACATCGGTGAAGGAAACCTGGACTTTTAATAAAAATAATTTATATTTGTAAACCACGGTAACGATCTACAAATGGCTACAAAAACTAAAAAATATAATAAAAATACTTACAACAAAATAATCATAGTACCAGCAATTTATTCGATAATCAATCAAACGCAGACGAGACGTAGAACAAAGTCATAAACCAACAGACCAAAATCTGAATCGAACGAATGAATCCAATCCTGACCGATAGCCGATAGACTATTGGACACAACAATCGTTCTCCAAACTACCCAACCGGCTGTGCATCAGACCGTTCCGAACAGGGCTGTCACTGGAGTAGCAAGTGTAGTTTTTTTAAGTAGTAATTTGTATGTTTTTCGTGGGGTTTCTGGACTATTTTGTAAGATTTGATTTTGAACTGGGTGTCAGTTTAAAAAAGTAAAGGACCATAGAAAGTAAATAAGAGTAATATGGTTGCTTTATTAAAGCTTCTTCTACCTTGCCCTTGCCTCATATTAGTTGGTGTCAGACCAAAATGCATAATTCCATTCTCACCTATAAGCCATCAAATTCACAGTACACTCCTATTTTATGTCCATCAGCCTTCACCTAATACATACATCTTTCATCAATCGTTTCTCGATTCACACTGTTAGCCACATATGTTTCACATCGACTTACGATGAATAGATCTGATAATTGAGAGAACACATGACTGGCTCAGGAAACAAAATAACGTCTTTTAGAGAAGGATAGGATTTCATTGTCGTTTCTGTCTTGGATAAAGGCGGCTAAATCATTATCTTGTTTTCAATTTTATGAATGAAAACCTTCTAGACACAACCAGAAAATAAATTAAGCCGTATCATTCTAAACAAAACATAACATAACACCACGCCTATATTCCCCGAAGAGTTAGGCAGAGGTGTAACAATGTACACCCACAGTTCGCCGGCATGTTTTTAGGTCCCATGTAATACGGGACGAGATCATTTTTACTGTTGATAAAAAACAATTTTGAAAATCGGTCGACAATTGCCCGCGAAGTCGGTGAACATACAAAAAAAATATACATACAGTAGAACAAAGAACATCCTCGTTTTTTTGAAGTCGGCTAAAAATATAACGGGCTTTAAAACACATAAGCCAAAAGAATAAGATAGACAACCCTTAGGTTACGTATTTTCCCCATTTTTGTGCTAGACTATACCTGGGTCCTTCTAGATATTTTTTTTTTTTTTCTTTTTTGTGGTGGAAATCATCAAATAACTTCTCCCGCCCTGGGCGGGGCGGGAGGGAGTGTCAGACTTTTACTGACTAAAACCCACCCATGTTCCTTCTTGTGCCCTTTGCGTTCCGGGGGCGCGGTATTTCTTACGAACAACCCGCAGCCCCGGCAGGCATCGGCCCTCAGTGGCCCCTTCCTTATGCTGACATCTCTTTGAGGCGCGCGTGGAACACGAACGCGCCGTCGACACGGCGGATCCTTCTAGATACGGAGATGATAAAGTTCAAAGTTTTACTTTTCTCTTACATTTTTTTTACAAATCAATCCTTAAATGTTATAACCTGGACGACCCCGGACAGGGTCCATGCAACAGTAAGTTGTATTGTGGTTAAGAACTACAGTGTTTTGAGTGAGTTCCATTGCACGCTACCACAAACAGTTATTGTACACACCAAAAATATGTCCTTTCTCAATAATATTTTTACTCAATGTTATTTTCCTCTTATTTTCTCATTGACCTTAATAACGTGTAAGTACTGTTATTATTATTTCTATTTTTTTACATACTACATACAGGTCATCTGTCGAATAGATTCACTTAAAACCTTAGTTTTATATAATCTATCATCATTTATTTCAATTTTGTAAATGTGAGTACCATGGACCCATATATTTATTTTATTATTATGTGTTGGACACTACGAGCATGGTGGTTGAGGGCTTTGTCATGCTCACTTAAATGTCTCGCTGATGGTGGCGCGTGGGTTGGATCATTTGGTTCCCTTCATGATGGTTGAGCTAAGTGGTGCTGATCCTCGCGTCATGTTCGTGAACGGGCGCTGTCAGTTGGGATTGGTCACCTCTTAACTGCCATGGCTTACATCTTTAGTACTATTATTATCATATTTTTTTTTATTGTTTTATATTCAACTTCATTGTTTTCACATGTTTTCACAGAAGCAACAAGAATATTGTAACCAAGATTTTGTAAAAACCAATTTGAAAAGAGTGTTCATGGAGTTTCTTGCTCGTTCTTCTCCATAGAGACCTACGTTTTGGAACGAGCAACTAGCTTCAACTTTTTGTGTGAGTAACTCTTGACAATTCAAAAGTGCCTGTAAATGGTCTAATTGAAATAAATGTTTTGACTTTGACTTTGACTTTGTTTAATGAGCAGTATGCGTTTAGTTTTCTTACACCCTGAATGTCCCTTAATATACAGTGTTATAAATATCAGATTTTTTCTCAGATTATTATGACAGTGGCAGCCCTAAAGGCACCCCCACAAAACCAACAGGCACTCGAGACAGTGCAACGCAATTTAAACTTAGTTCAAGTGTGCTAACCAACGGTCGTAGTTGAAGTGAGGTAAGGCTTTTGTCAGTGCAGTTTGGAGTGTCTTTATGTGTGATGCTGGCTGATTAGAATAGTACGGGTTCATATATAGAATTGCCCCGTTAGTCTAGTGGTCGACTGCTACGCTAGGGGTCTTGGGTTCGATTTCCAAGCCGAGCAAAGTGTTATTGGATTTGTCTATGAAATTCTCAGTACCAGCTCGGAGTTAGAATTTGTGTCCAGTTAATGGCAATAGGCTCGCCCCCTATTACATGGGACCTAAACATACCGGCGAACTGTGAATGTACATTGGTACACCTCTGCCTAACCCCTCGGGGAATGCAGCAGTGATGGTGTGTTACGTAATACGTAAGTGACTTTGACTGGAGAGTCTAACTAGCACTTATGAAGTGGTTAGGGCTGTCAGTCTGTCAAAATTTAAGTCTTACTGCTATTGTAGTAATAATAATTAACATAATAGTAGAGCTCTTTGTGAAGGTGCTCGTCCGGGGAAGTACTACCACTATACTTATATCTGCCGCTAAGCAGCGTTGCTGAGTTCCGGTTTGAAGGGATTGAGTCCCGGTGTAATTACAGGCACATAAGACATTTCAATTTTGTCTGGGATGGCAACGCATTTGCAAGGCCTCTGGTATTGCAGGTGACCACTTAACATCACGGGGGCCGCCGGCTTATATAAAATAAATTATATAAAAAAAATATCATGCTAATACAGAAAAAAAAGTATACAACGCGTGCACTTCGACATTAACCCCTCAAATTCTGCTCTCAAGACATTTATTCATACGATCCCAAATATATCTAATAAGTGAATAAATCAAATAATAAAGTCACACCCGTCTTTAAACAATTTTGATACAGAGAACACTTTCTTGATTTGAGTCCTATGACAACGGTCCTACGCAAACATAGAAAGTCAAAGTATGTTCATTTTAATAATTGAATTAAAAATTTGAAGATGTAAGGGAATAAAAAGGAAGAAAAATAATTTGAAAAATAAAAAAAAAACGACTGCGTAAAAACTGAAAAAAAAAAACTCACATGAGCGCTCTTAGCTTAGTACTTACAACCCCTGAGATAGGGCCATTACAATACAAGTAAGGTAGGTAACAAGAGTTGATAACCTTGAAACGGCTAAACCGATTTTGATGAAACATATCTAAGAACCATCGCCAGAAAACCTGCTTTCACATAAAAATCGCATTCAAATCGGTTCACCTGTTAAAGAGCTACGATGACACAGACAGACACATAAAATTTATAACACCCCTCTTTTTGAGTCGGGGATTTAAAAGTCAGTGAGAGCAATCGCCCAGGCTGAAGATCTTAATATTTCAAGCACCATAAGAAAGTCCGGTTACGCATCCGACAACTTCATAAGTTGAACAGCGAGATGTCATTCCGAAAGAAAGAAAACTATTGCATCGTAATAATCCTGACAGTCAAAAATAAATTTAAGTACTTTTCAAAACTAACTATGATGGTCACTATAACTTTACTAATTCTACCTCTCGTCGCAGTGAAAATGAACTCCAACTTGGTTGGACTCTTTTGTCCACGCTTGCATTAAATTAATATTAGTTTAGTTCAACAACAACTTCAAACGGAAAAGTTCCTAGAATTCAATAACGTGCAGACACCCGCGTTAATTGGGTGGCTTTGGTGGCTACCAAATAGTTTTGCTGTCTGTACATGCATAAAAAGAGTTCCGTAATAAAATTACCATTTGCATCAGGGGTCGGTCAAATTGATATGGAGATTTTTGTTTGTTGACTGCCCGGTTGTCTCGTGGTCACCTCACCGAATAATCTACGAACAATTTCATCGCGCCCGTCTAGCGGTCTAAAAGTATGTGCTGAATTCATGGTAAAACTTTGTGTAACTATGTTTCACCCTTTTTTATGGATGGGAAATCATGAAATTTCTTGTGGGTGGAGCGAAAGGGAGTGTCAGACTCTTACTGGCTAAAACCCATCCGTGGTCCTTCTAATACCCTTTGTGTTCCAGCGCTGCTGTGACTCTTTCGAACAAATTCCGCAACCACGATGCACCCTGTATTTTATTCATAAGACAAATGTTTTTCACTGTAGAAGTGTAGATTATTCCCAGAACTGCAGCATTCAGTTTTCATCGCATTACCACGAAACATACTATAAACATAACACTTCATTTATTACGCTATATATTTTTCCTTGTTTACAGTTCACGCGGCTAGTTCAAACATTCAAACTCATTTTGACTGCTATTATATATGGCCGCCATACTTGTCAGAACGTTGATTCATTTCGATGAAGATAATACTGGCTGGAAAAATTGGTAACTTTGATTGGAGGCCGTGGCCTCAAAACAATAGATGATAAAATCAACAAAGGGCTGCCCTGATTGGAGGAAATTACATTTGAAACAATAAGACAGCTGTCAGTTTAACGTCACGATAAGGTGTTCGTATTTTGAAATATTAAAAGCTCATTTTACGTCGATGTTAGGTAGGTGAAGTTTAGAGACCTTTGACATTGTGATATATTTCGAATGAAAGTGCGTGCTTTTGAGCAATATTTATTATTTTTGGACTAATTTAATTTGGTGTTGGGTACAGTTTTCGCCACGACTCGTGAGCACAATATTCATCTGCGCAGAAGTTCATTTTTAGATCTCTTTGGCGGAATGAAAGACGCAGCGAGAGTCGACACCGCACGCGATTGGTCCGTCTCTGTCCGGCAGCCGATCCTCGTAGTCTATTGGACACTCGTATGTTGTTCGGCTACAGTACACTTTTGTGCATTTTTTGTGACTTACGTTTTGAATTTTAAAATTACTTTATATTTCTTTTATTTTGTATTTATTTTTGGTTTTTGTTTTCATATACTTTTATGGTTTTTTTACGGAAGGTATATCACCTTTACCTTTAGATTAATAAAACGTTACAAAATAAAAATAAATTATCATTTCTAACCAGATTTTATTATTTTATTGAGATGTGTTTTAGTCACGAAGGCCTACAACATTACTGCATCAAAGTAAAATTGTAAGTACTACTTATGTTTTAATTACCTTACTTACATACTTTGTGTAAGTACCTAACAATAATTTTAGTAAAATCGGTACTGAATAAATTTGGCCGAAAGTGTACATGCGCGAGTTTACCCCCACCACTACCTATCTGTGCTCACGACTTGTGGCAACCATTATAACAACGTGGGTTTTACGTTCGGACTATTATCTATAACAAGTTGATGTTTAATAATAGTTTATTTTATATATTTTGATGGCAATCTGGCCAACGCCCCACCTGATGTTAAGTGGTCATCGCTGCCTAAACACATCTGCAATACCAGAGGCCATGCAAATGCGTTGCCAACCCAGAGACAAAGTTGAAATGTCTCATGTGCCTACAATTACACCGGCACCTACCCATACCCTTTAAACCGGACTACAGCAACGTTGATTTGCGGCAGAAATAGGTATGAGTTTCTTACTATAATTATTATTGTAATAATATTTAATGAAACGACGAAGAAGAACAAGAGTTTGCTAACAGTATTTTAAAGTATCAAGATTAATAACAGAAATAAAACTAATGGAAATTATATAAACCACACCATAGTCGTTAATTCAAATTTGATGTGTTTAGTGAATGGGAATACTCAGAAAGTCAGAACACGCATGAACACCAAAAGTGTGCGCTTACGCAACTCCACAGTTAGCTTCCCACTTCGACGTTTCACAATTATGTAGGGGCACCATGTTTTATGATTTCTCATTTTTTAATTTGTAAAACTATCTCGAGATACGATTGTTGTCAAACGTATTTTTTTTTGTGTTTAAAATACATATGTTAGTGTGTTGGTTATAAAAAGATTTTTGTCACTGTAATAATAATCACTGTCGAATTATTCGACTTTTATAATGAGTTAAGGCTCCCCTACATAGGCGCGTTTTTATCGGTCGATAATATCGGATGCGTTATTGCGATAATGTGTCTTACTTCTATTGCGTCGTTATTATCGCAGCATTGTGTACTTCGTAGCTTTCCTAATACATATGTACTAAAAACATATATCGCAATAACGCATCTGGTATTATCGGCCGATAATAATGGTCTATGTGGTGGAGCCCTTAACCTTACCTTAAGATTGTTTATCAAATGGTATGAAACTTTAAATAGTACTTCGTTCCTATTAATATAGGTACGCGGTATGTTTTATTACAATCATTTATTAAAAGCAATATCAGTTGGAATGGATTCAAAACCACTCAATAATAGAATGTATGAGAGACGTTTTATGTCAAAATAAACATTTGGTTTTGAATTTATGACATGCGGTAAGTTTGGTGTCAATGCAAAGTTGGATAACCAAAAATCCAAAATATTTTGGTATTTATAAGAATAATAGATGCATAATGTTTTAAAAGCGTTAAAAAAATAAGAACCATTAAGCATAATAACTTCAATAAATTCTCTGCTGCTTTTTATTATAGAAATAAGGCATTTTTTATTAGTTTCACTTACCTATATTTTGAAATGTTAAGAGATTTTTGCAAAATTATTACTTTTCCTTCACATTAAAGTATTATTAAGTATTCTTAGAGAAAAATAACTTTTAAAAGTAGCTTATTATGCAAATAAATAATTATGTTCACATTTTTTGTAAGGATCCTTCGATGTAATGCACCGTGTGGTCACATCCAAAATCTAACTTTAGAACTTAGACATTTCTGAAATAGGGTCAAGAATTACGTCGGCAGTGCGATGCCGTGCGTTCGGCTATTTTCGTACCGACTCGGGCGCGTTCGACTATTTTCGGAACGGACGGTTCAGTTCGGTTGTTTTAAAATTGGAAATGCGTATTCTTTGATGTAAAACAAATATCGTTTGCGTATAGAACGTATTCAAACGTTCAATTATGTGAACAGCAAATTGGTTTACGTGAATTCAAATAAAAAAAGTAGGTACACGTAACTGAAAACCAGCATTACGAAGAATGAATCCATTCATTGTTTCAGAACAATAAATCAACGTCACTTTGATCTCTGCTCACAGGGTCACAGTTATCCACCCTACCTACACTGCACCACAGTCTACCTACAGTCGGCCAATTTCTCAAGTCCTGTCAGAATTACAAAGAGATGAAACCACTGTTAGTCGTACATAGTTATACTGTGATGTTACTATAAGTCCCATGTGACAGGAAATGGGAGTACCGCTATTGCCGGGAACAATTTGAATTCTCTTGAGAGGAACTTACTACCGGTTGAGCTCGTGACCACTAAACTTGAGTAATATTGAGCTATTGGGACTCATTACCCAGGAGAGGATAACTAAATACTATACAATTTGATGAGTCAAGAAGGTTAGCCCCAATTTCGGAATATTATTACAATTTAGGAGTCTAAAAAACCTTTATACTTTTAATTAAACAACCATCATATCATCATTTATCACGCTTGTATTCCCCGAAGGATTAGGCAGAGGTGTACCATGTACACCCACAGTTCGCCGGTTTGTTTAGGTCCCATGTAATAGGGGGCGAGCCTATTGCCATTAACCGTGCACAAATTCTAACTCCAAGCTGCCACTGAGAATTTCGATAGATCGATAGAGAAAATCCCAATAGCACTTTGATCGACCTGGGAATCATACCCAAGACCTATAGCGTAGCAGTCGCGCTTCGGGCCACTAGGTTAACAAGGCAGTCGTTAGGCGTCGGATGTGAAAATAATGGTTATTTGAAGGTAAAGTGTAATGATAATGTTTATTACATTCAAGATGTTATTTATTTACGTCCCAGAGCGTATTTTCGTAGTACAGAGTATTTTCGAGTGGACGTTTAGTTAATATAACATATTAGGGTGACGCTAACAGTAGTCTAATGTCGTAGTGTCCCTTCAGCGAAGAGTAAGGGTCCAATGATATGAATTAATAAAGTTGCCTCTGTCATCTTGACGAGGTGTACTTAAAAGAGATTGTTATGATTTCTCTACTTACAGAATGTTTACGTAGGTACGAGCTGCTGCTAGCGATTTTGTTCTCGGACATTTTTTGCAGGCAAATCCAGAATAACTGAACTAAATTTCATCGCAATCGTATCAATGGTTTAGGAACGTAGGTATAAACATTAATTACTAGCTTCTGCCCGCAACGTCCGCGTCAAATTTTATATATTATACCAGAGGATACGTACATTTTTCCGGGATAAAAAGTATCCTATGTATTATTTCACACTACAATATATCTCAGTGCTAAATTTCATCCAGATCCGATCAGAAGTTTAAGTTTGAAAGAGTAACAAACATCCATCCATCTGTCCATCCTCACAAACTTTCGCATTTATAATGATAGTACGATTTTGTAAAAGATACTTAATAGGCAAAACGTAAAAATTATTGAATGTCTTAGGGCTAAATTGTAATAATAATTTCGTACCTGACCAAAAGAAAAATCCCAAAACAAAAACAGAAAATTGTGGTCTCCCTACATTATTTTTCTAAATTCTACATTATATTATTTAACGGCCATTCTATTTTTAAAAGCTAACTGAACAACTGAAAACATTAGAATAGCGTACACTGCAGTGCACTTTGAGCATGCCGCGCTCACTATCTGTTTCGCTGCCTACAAACTTCCATATTTCTAGCCCATTGGCTCGGAGTTTGTACACTGGCGAGTAAATGGAGTGTGAACATTCCCCACCCCTCCGTCAAGATGAAATTTACGAATAATGTCATACATTTTCGGATTTTATTTTATCGTTGGGTCAAAGTTAGTTTTAGATATAAGGCTTTTGGTCAAGGTGGCGCTAAAAATATAATATACTTGCAAGCTTTTTGTAAAAAGAAATGGAAAAAAAAGATGATGATGAGAAGATGATGACAGTGTTTTATCTAAATAACATTATAAGGAGAAAAGATATGTATTTTTATTTAAATCCAGCTATTACCCGCGACTTCGCCCGCGTCATAATTGATACTATTCCACTGGAACAGTATGTTTTTCCGGGATAAAAAGTAGCCTATTATTATTCCAGACTATAATCTATCTCTGTACCAAATTTCATCTAGATCCGTTCAGCCGTTCTGGCGTGATTGAGTAACAAACATCCATCCATCCTCACAAAATTTTCCATGTATATTTTTTTCCTATATCGTAGGAAGTAGGATGGATAAATTTAAAAACTGCATAACCGATTTTAAAAAATCGTTCACCTATGAAAAGCGATATTATCAGCAAATACCATAGGCTACATTTTATTTTAAAAAAATTTGGGGTTCCGTAAAGAAAATCCACGCTGACGAATCTCCGGTAAAAGCCATTTTAATATACGGGAAAAAGGTTTGCAAGAACCTCAACGGCCCAATAATGAAAAGCGGTTACTGCCGCAGATTGCCGAAGCGTTACCACCCTGAGAGAAATATTTTAAAATGCGGTTGGGATGCCAGGAATTTTAAAATCTACACGCCATTGCTGTAGGCTTCACGCCGTTTATGGTTACTTATACACGCTGAATTTTAATTTACTGCGCATCTTTCTGGGGGTGCCACCAATTGTTACTATCGGACTTAGATGTGTACAGTACTCGTAACCGGCGTGGGTGTATGAACAGATGTATGAACGTGAATGAGGTGAAAGAAGTATGTAAGGCGATCCTTACATAAACCACAGAACGCCACCTGCTAGGATTAGCAGGTGGCGTTCTGTGGTTTCTGCCTGCCCCCATGGGAAAAAGGTGTGAATTTATGTATGTATGTGCTTAGATTGTGTCTTACAAAGAAAGATTTTTCTAAATCGGTTGATAAATGACGGAATTGTGACGTAACAAACATAGAAAAAAAAATATAACCAAATTGTTAAGATCCTGGTTTTTTAAACACCCTATTCGGAGTTTTTTTATGTTCCCTCAGAACTTCGACATTTATCAACTTATTTATTGGAAAAGATATACTGTCGGATTGGACCCATAGATATCAAAATTGGTTAAAAAGCTTGGTGTTGAAATAAAAAAACAAAAAAAATGACATCCAAGTAAACGAAACTGCGTATTTTGCTTTCTAGATGGATAGTGACCACTTAACTGGTGGGACGTCGGCGTCGGCTTGTATGCCAACCTATGATAAAAAAAATAGGCTTTTTGATCTTAAAGCTGTCTAAGGGGCCTTTGCGAGTTAATTTCGGCTCCTTGTATGCCTTTTAAGGGGTCCGGGACCCTAGGATCCCGAGTTACGTAAAGTAAATACATAACATACATCACGCCTATATTCCCCGAAGGGTTAGGCAGATGTATACCAATTTTCACTAACAGTTCGGCGGTATCTTTAGGTCCCATGTAATAGGGGGCTAGGCTATTGCCATTAACCGGGCACAAATCCTAACTCCGAGCTGCTATTGATAATTTCACAGAAAACCCAATAACACTTTTTGATCAACCTGGGAATCGAACCCAAGACCTCTAGCGTACAGTCGCGCTTAGGATCACTAGACTAACGAGGCAGTTAAATACATAATATTAATAATAATTAGGTTGCACACAATTTGAACATCAACCTTCCAAACCCAATTTAATGCGCATCCCTCATATTATGTCTCCATGGTGACGACCTTATTACCTGAAACAAGCAAAAAGGCTAATTAATAAAGTTAATTATACATCTAAACATGGCTCCTAAATTAATATTATTAGCACAACGACCTACATAATTTATATACACGTTGCCATGGTAATAAACTGCAGGATTTAATCTGCGTCATGCTGTTTGTAGGTTATAAAAAAACCATCCCCATTCTATGTATAGAAGATTTTTAGAGCACCTCCCTCTAAAAAAAATCTTTTCTCAAGCTACATTTTACTATTTTGTTGGCGTGACTAATATATATATATCCATATAAAATAACAGCTTCGTAATCCTTATTTTTTAACTAATACCCACCCATGTTCCTTCTTGTGCCCTTTGCGTTCCGGGAGCGCGGTATCTCTCGCGAACAACCTGCAGCCCCGGCAGCTTCGTAATACTAACAGTCTCTTAGCTAAGTTGCTGACAGATAGACAGACAGACGGACATGGCGAGACTACAGAGGTATCCTTATTGACTACCCTTGAAATAAAACGTGCCTACACCGCACCATTTGTCTGTGCGTCACAGGATCTGCATCTTTTAAACCATGATAAGTAAACGCCAGCTGTAATGCCCACAAAATACATGTTGATTTGGCTTGTATCTTTAAGGAAGTAAAGTTTATTTGAAGTTTTGTTTCTATGTTTGTAAGAGGTAATCTCTGAAAGTCCTGGTCTGTTTACAATTTTTTTTTTAATTAGAGAAAGCTACGACATCAATAACTGTCAAATGCTAAGTTTTCTGATATATGTACTTGATGATCACGTCCCTGGAAAAAGCTAATTGTGAATGAAAACAAGATGAACTGTTAGCCTCTTCTGACCAACTTTTTGATCAATTTTTGACAGATTTCTTCTCGCCGACAAAGAAATATGTCAAAAGTCGTTCGTGAGCGGAGAAGCTTATCATACAAAACCCTAGGTGTACAAGACTTTTTTCTCTTTTACGTGACATTTTAATGAACCGGCCACAACAGACATCCGACCAAAGATATACCATCACGCCTGTATTCCCCGAAGAGTTAGGCAGAGGTGTACCAATGTACACCCACAGTTCGCCGGTATGTTTATGCCCCATGTAATAGGGGGCGAGCCTATTGCGATTGACTGGGCACAAATCCTAACTCCGAGCTGCTACTGAGAATTTCATAGAAAAACCCAATAACACTTTTTGCTCGACCCAAGACCTCTAGCGTAGCAATCGCGCTTATGACCACTAGACTACCAAGGCAGTTCATCATAGGCATCAGACCAATTTTCAGTGTAAGAAAGTACCCTCGTCAATAATCCATGTCAGATCAAATTATTAAACTAATCCTGGTTTTACAATACTATTATTAAAGTTAAAACCATTTATTTGAGTTAGTGAAGCAAATTATTTAATCAATTAAATTATTTGCCAATTATTTCGTTTCAGCGGTCAATACTTGTGTTTGGGTTTAAATATTTTGATCAAATTATTCAAAGCCTCTTTAAATCCAATCAGTTGAAAACGTTTTGTTTCTAAATTACTGGATATGGTGTAGCTATTCATATATTTTGTGCAAATTATTTTTCGGTTTTTATTTTATTTTGTTAAATTCGCTTATAATTTTATTTTGTAATACTTCATTTGTTTTATCGTTACTAAAACAAAAATAATGGTCAAATAACATCAGTTATTGTTTTACAATATTTGAAATGACAAAGTCTACACTGATTTAGGTATATTTATTACTAGCGAACTGTCCGCGACTTCGTTCACGTAGCTAAATTCACCCGCGTTAAGTTACGTCTTTGGTTACTGCTCCGCTCACGTGTGTTGTAGCGTGATGTTATATAGCCTATATTACGCAAGAATAATGTAGCTATCTATTGGTGAAAATATTGTTAAAATCGTCCAGTAGCTTCGGAACCTATTCATTACAAACAAACAAACAAAAAAATCTTTTCTTTTTATAATATTACGATACATATGGATAGATACAATTTGCCTAGAATATGCTGGGAATTCACTAATTATACGCTAATATTGAATTAATGAAAATATTTTATTTTTATAAAAAACTTTTCCTCTTGAATCACTCTCTCTATTGATGGGAAACGCATTAAAACCCGTTGCGTAGTTTAAAAGATCTAAGCGTACAGAGGGACAGACGGCGGGAAGCGACTTTGTTTTTTACTATGAAGCTATTAGACTATACGCGAAAGAAGTCGCTAGCAGAAGTCTTGAATATTACAAAAGGAAGAAGTTTTGCAGCATTTGTATTTGCTTTTAACAAAATTTCCTTAGCCCCAGCTGTAGGGAAACAGGATCGTAATCAACGTAAGAGCAATTTACCTGAATGTTTGCGGTTCTGCATGCTTGTGTTTGGTCGGAGTTAGGGTTGATACAATGTCAACTTAATAACCCATTACAATGCTCAATTTTGGGACATTTGATGTCTAAATTGTAACTTTAAGAAACCTACAATTAATTTTCATTATTAACTGATTATTTTAAAGCTGATTTTCACTTATCACGGACCCTTGCTAGGCGCCTTAACTATGCCAGGGTTGCGCAATTTGTTCGAATGAGTCACCGCGGCCCTGCCACGCAAAGGGAATTAGGAGGAACACGGATGGGTTTTAGTCAGAGAGAGCCTTACACTCCCTTTCGCTCCGCCCAGAGCGGAAGAAGTAATTTGATGACTTTCCATCCTTAAAAAAAAGCGCTCTATCTACCGTCCATCACGACATCATCTTTAAATAAAGTTAGAGTCTAAAAATTATAATAATCTGGTTCCGTAGTTCCCAAAGTTGTCTAGTAGTTTTTATGCAAGGTAAATTTCATTCACGTGTAATTGTGTTATTATGATTCTGTATTTAAATAGTGTAAAACATTTACTTTAAAAGAGTATGTATGGAGATTGTTGCCCATTCTTGTCCAAACTATCTCCTGGAAGGGGCAATTATATTCACATCTGTTTCTTGCGTAAGACGTTTAAAAGTGGCTTTTAATTGCAACGAAAGAAACGATTTGACTTTGACATAACATACCATCACGCCTGTATTCTCCGAAGGGTTAAGCAGAGGTGTAACACTACCACCACAACATCACAAGATGCACATGGAAGGGGCCACTGAGGGCCGATGCCTGCCGGGGCTGCGGGTTGTTCGCAAGAGATAGCGCGCCCTCGGAACGCAAAGGGCACAAGAAGGAACATGGGTGGGTTTTAGTCAGTAAAAGTCTGACACGAAAGGGCGGGAGAAGTTATTTGATGATTTCCCACCCACCAAAAAAAAAATACATCACAATTCGCCAGTATGTTTAGGTCCCATGTAAAAGGGGGCGAGCCTATTGCCATTAACCGGCCACAAATCCTAACTCCGAGCTGCTACTGAGAATTTATAGAAAAACCCGATAACACTTTTTGCTCGACCTGGGAATCGAACCCAAGACCTCTAGCGTAGCAGTCGCGCTTAGGACCACTAGGCTACCGAGGCAATTCGCGTCCATTTCATTCATGTCCTGGCTTTCGTGAAGAAAAGGTTGTTTAGGGCCCTTCCAGTGTTCTTTCATACTTTGGGAACTTCAGGTCTAAAGTACGTACTGATTAGAGGCAGCCCTATGAACACAACAACGTGTACTACACAGACCGGTCCGGTTGTACGCCCGCCGGTTGGCGACCCGGCGGTCGCCGGTAAAGCGATGTAGCTCAAGCGGTATTCGAGCGCAATGAGCTGCCTGATCAATAAGTCCGTCTGCTTACCCCCGGTTAAAAGGCTGATGTCATGGTTTGTACAGTAAATGTGCTTACTTAGCGCATGTTAGCTGCTGGGATAAGTTGACCGAACCTGGTTAAAGTGCTGATTAAAAGTATGTTTGGATAATGTACTGATGAAATTGTGTGTGTTGTGTGTTGATTCGTTAAAAGCATTTTTGTTTTATTTTTATTTCTTTATTACCTATAAAACACACGCCTGTATTCCCCGAAGGGTTAGGCAGAGGTGTACCAATGTACACCCACATTTCGCCGGTATGTTCATGTCCCATGTAATAGGGGGCGAGCCTATTGCGATTAACTGGACACAAATCCTAAATCCGAGCTGCTACTGAGAATTTCATAGAAAACCCCAATAACACTTTTTGCTCGACCTGGAAATCAAACCCAAGACCTATAGCGTGGCAGACAATACATATAGTACCTATAAGTATAAAAACATAAAATTAACCATTTTAAGTAACCCCAGACGGAAAAATATAAAAATCCCTACCGCAGCTAACAAAAGAGCTGATAACTTTGTAACCGCTAAACCAATTTTCATCAAACATAGCTAAGAACCACTTCCGCCTAATATAATTTTCAAACAATAAAAACTAAATCAAAATCGGTTCATGCGTTCGGGAGCTACGATGCCACAGACACACACACATACATACGCACACACACACACCTACACAGACACGTTAAACTTATAACACCCCGTCGTTTTGCGTCGGGGGTTAGAAACAATAACTATATTATGTATCTCTGTCTATGTCGTACGTTATCCTTCGCTAGCTACGGGCCTGTGGACGGTGAGCAATGGGTAGCTCACCGTCCTTGAGTTTAAATAACGACAGGCCGTGTCGACGGCGCGTTCGTGTTCCACGCGCGCTTCAAAGAGATGTCAGCATAGAGAAGGGGCCACTGAGGACCGATGCCTGCCGGGGCTGCGGGTTGTTCGTAAGAGATACCGCGCCCCCGGAACGCAAAGGGCATAAGAAGGAACATGGGTGGGTTTTAGTAAGTAAAAGTCTGACACTCCCTCCCGCCCTGCCCAGGGCGGGAGAAGTTATTTAATGATTTCCAACCCACGAAAAAAAAAAAACATAAATACACTAATCATTCTTAACCTTAATTTAACAATCATGGCCGGCGCAGACTAGCGGACTGGAGGGCAGAAACAAAAATGTATACATTTCAATGCTCGGTGATCGGCTCCAGAGTATCCCAGCGCAGCTCCGGGGCCGATCACCGCGCATTGAAATATTTACCTTATATACCTAGTGTGCGCAGGCCCATTAATCACCATCTCTTTGCAGTTCAAAGTATCCAAGTTAATGAACACAAAGCGTGTCAAGCTGGCAGTAATTAAGTTAGCCACCTTCCTAGTTGACGGTAAAGCAAGCAATTTGATTAAACGCCTCGAAGCGCGGCGATTGACTTTGTAAATCGTAGCGTGTGGGGCGTGGACTCGGGTGATGCGTTGCTGTACTTGGGTAAGTTAGGAGTAGTTTGTGAATAGTAAATGTGGGGGTTTTGTTTGTATTTTGTGGGTATTTTTCCTATTGCTGGAATGAGTAAATTAATTATTTATTTATTGATAATAATATGGTGGTTAATTTACTCATAGTATCTCGAAAGCGTGTTATCACTTTGCTTTCTACTGTCCTAATATAATAAAACTGAAGACGAACGAAAGAAGACTGAACTGCCTAGGTAGCCTAGCTCTAGAGGTCTTGGGTTCGATTCCCAGGTCGAGCAAAGTATTATTGGGTTTTTCTATGAAATTCTCAGTAGCAGCTCGGAGTTAGGATTTGTGCCTGGTTAATGGCAATAGGCTCACCCCCTATTATATGGAACCGAAACATACCGGCGAACTGTGATGTACACTGTTACACCTCTGCCTAACCACTGGGGAATACAGGCGTGATGGTATGTGTTATATAACTCATTTTGGTCAGAAAGTTGCTTACCCTAAGTGATACTTCCACAGTTGACGTCTATTTTATGTTTTTACTTAAATATTTTTACTTCGTTCTCGTATTGCGACAAGCTTTGAACCGGGACACCTCGCTGAAAACATGCATGCGGAGCCAAAAAAACTTAAAAAAACAAACGTGTGAACTTTCCCGACTCCCGCCATATTTTTTCGCAGTTCCCGAAGCGAGGCGACGAATGTATCTGATGACATGAAAAAACATCGGCCGAGAGCGAGCCGGCGTCGCTCTCAAAGTGTTCTGTACCATCATACAATATTTAACATTACAGTTTAAAAATCGTATTTCTTGTCAAAAAGAGTTCCATTTGTTTTTTTATCAGTGAATGGCAAACAAACCGTCGGCCCACCTGATGTAAAGTGGTCACCGTTGCCTTTAGACATCTGGAATATCAGAGGCCTTGAAAATGTGCTGCCATCCCAGAGACAACACGGGCCTGTGGACAGTGAGCAATGGGTAGCTCACCGTCCGTACGTTGCATAAAGGCCGTGTCCACGGCGCGTTCGTGTTCCACGCGCGCTTCAAAGAGATTTCAGCAAGTGGAGGGACCAATCAGGGCCGATACCTGCCGGGGCTGCGGGTTGTCCGAAAGAGATACTGCGCCCCCGGAACGCAATGGGCACAAGAATGAACATGGGTGGGTTTTAGTCAGAAAAAGTCTGACACAAGGGCGGGGAGAGTCATTTGATGATATTCCATCCGAAACAAAAAAAAAATGTCAAAGAAAAAGTTGAAAAGTCTTATGTGCCTGTTATTACACTGGCACCCATACCCTTCAAACCGAAACACAGCAACGCTGCAATGCGGCAGATATAGGTATGGTGGTAGTACTTGCCCGGATGAGCTCCTTCACAAAGAGCTGTACTACCACTCTGTATATACAGACTCTGTCATACAGACGGACAGCGGGACTTTGTAATAGAGTCCCGGTGACACCTATCATGTACGGAACCCTAAAAAAACGAAAAGGACAACTTTCCAGCTAAAAAAATCTCCGAACGAAATGGATTGGAAACGACCAAAACACAATTGAACCGAGTTAAAGTCAAATGGAAATCGTAATAGTGGTACAAGTTTACAGACAGTTTACAACTTTATGATATTGTAAATAGGTGTTGATTTTGCATAAGCCCTGTGGGTTAGAAATATTTCATTCCATATATTATATGCTAGCTATTTACCCCACGTTGTCATCCGCGTTCAATTACGTCTTTGGTTACTGCTCCGCTCCCGTTGGTCGTAGCGTGATGTGATAAACCTTCCTTTTGAATCACTCTATTGTTGAAAACCGCATTAATATCCGTTGCGTAATTCAAAGATCTAAGCGTACAGACGGCGAGTCAAGACTCTGACAGACCCCTTCGCCAAGGGCGGTGGACATCTATGAGGATATTCCAACCCGAATCAAAAACAAAGGTGAATCGTCGTGTAATTGTTCGTGCTGGCAAATCTACACTAATTTATGTTCGTGACTATACAAAGTTCTTTATATTAGTTTTCTGAGGAAACATTACTCAGTTCAGTGGCATCATTTAATAGGCCGGTCATGATTCGTAGAACGATGTATTTAATATTGGACAGTTGATAAAGCCTTACTGTTCGTGTTACCCTTGTTTTGCGTGAAATGGTAAAACGAAAGGGTTCCGTAGCAACAAAATTTAACATTACATTTTTTTAACTATCTCGTTAGCCTAGTGGTACTAAGCGCGACTGCTACGCTAGAGGTCTTGGGTTCGATTCCCAGGTCGAGTAAAAAGTGTTATTGGGTTTTTCTATGAAATTCTCACTACCACTCGGAGTTTTTGTGCCCGGTTAATAGCGATAGGCTTGCCCCCTATTACATGGGACCTTAACGTACCGGCGAACTGTGGGTGTACACTGGTACACCTTTGCCTAACCTTTCGGAGAATACAGGCGTGATAGCACGTTACATGTTCTTAATGGTTAAGTAAAAATAAATAGGCATGTGTATTTCCGAACACATTCAACCCTTCTTTAAAGTTCTGTCTCTCTTCAAAGTTAGAGTGAGCAGGGTTCTTCTGGGTAAGCTCACTCCATCATCGACTTTGTCTCTATCACCTATGACCTAGACTAGAGTCAAGAGCTTACATTCCTCAAATAAAAACAAATACTTTTCTTATAAGTTAGTAATTTATTTACACACCATCACGCCTGTATTCCCCGAAGGGTTAGGCAGAGGTGTAACAATGCACACCCACAGTTCGCCGGTATGTTTAGGTCCCATGAAATAGGGGGCGAGCCTATTGCCATCAACCGGGCATAAATCCTAACTCCGAGCTGCTACTGAGAATTTCATAGAAAAACCCAATAACACTTTTTGCTCGACCTAGGAATCGAACCCAAGACCTCTAGCGTAGCAGTCGCGCTTAGGACCAATAGGCTAACGAGGCAGTTTAAGAAAAAACATAAAAAAAAAAAATATAAAAAATATTCAGGGTATTCCGCATTAAACCACTCGGCATTTTTATCATTCATCCATCAATATCATCATCTGTCATCTTTTTTTTTACACACAAAAGTAATGTTGTTCGAGTTCTACTTACAAATATTAAAAAAAATACAAATAAAATTCCAGCTCAATCGAACACCGGGAAGTACGTCAAATTTAACTTGTAAGATTTTGTCAACCATAGACACCAAACCAGGTGAAAGTGAACAAAAGCTTGTTAAATTACACAAACCCTTATTTATATAGCCACACATAAATCACACCCCAAGATATTAATAGCAACCATTTTATCAAATCACAGATACATTATAACTAGGCACATTTCCCCAGACGCCGCTAGCGCCACCTGGTGTGTTCACATTGCGATAACCGAAACTCAGCGATGCGGAATAATCTGTGGCAATGCTATGGACCTATGAGCCTACATAGCGGATTATTGAGCATTTCCGATTTTGATGTAATTTTGTAAAGGGATTTGGAAATTGTGGCAGTGGTATGAAGTTTAGCTAACGTATGTTTTAGTTATTTTACCTTTCAACGAATAAGTTATAGTAATACACCACTATTTTTTAATTAGTACAAAAAAATGGGGCTCTGTCTGTACCCGTTACTGATCATATGTATAGTCAAAAGTAAAAAAAACAAAATCCCAAAACTGTCCACGAATTTTTTTCCTAATTGGTAAATTCATAATTGAATTAATCATTCATAACCATTGCTACTACAAAATACTACGCGCAGTGCTAATTTATAAGCGGAAGGGAGCGCACGCTTTTAAAAAAAAAAAAACATAAATTGAGTGACATTTTGGGATGTAAACAAACGCTAATAACTTTGCTGTTAATGAATATTATTTATTGAGACTTTACGTAATTATATGATGAGAAGACCTTCTGTAATAAGTCCTTTAAGTAATTGTATTAATTAAAAATTTGTGGTATATATTATCGCTGGGTGCGGGTAGTACAGGACTGGTTATTGTGGCTATATTCAAGGTAGGCCTATGTCCTATGTGGACATCGTTTGGATGATATGATAATGATGATGCATATAATACCCGCCTATTATCTGTCAGTGGTTTCAAGATTCATTTCATATTAATGTTTGCCCGTTCCCTGTTGGGGGCCCCAGCCTCGTGCCTTAAGCAAGGCGAGTCGGAACACATGTTCGGACATGATCGAGAAAGTAGCGTAGAATATTTTAATTTAAATTAGCTTTACACCCCGCGTTGACCTGCGTTTAGTTGCGTCTATGGTTACTGCTCCGCTCCCTACTTCTATACGTCTATCGTCTTAAATAACAGAACTCTATCATCATCTGCTTAGCCTTTTCCAAACTATGTTGGGGTTGGCTTCCAGTCTAACCGGATGCGGCTAAATACCAGTGTTTGACATGGAACGACTGCCTATCTGACCTCCACAACCCAGTTAGTGGGCAACACTAAACCTTTTGGTTAGACTGGTTGTCAGAGTTCCTGGCTTCTGACTATCCGTAACGACTGTCAAAGATCTACGAATAACAGCCGGGACCAACGGCTTTGCGTGCTTTCCGAGACACGCCACCGATGTCCAAACTCCGGGACTGAGCAAATCCTAATGGAAAAACCCACTAACACTTTTCACTTGAATCACTCTATCTATTGATGCATACCATATTAAAATCCGTTGCGAAGTTTAAAATATCTAAGCGTCAGACGGAAGGAAGCGACTTTGTTATGAACGATGTGGAGATTACCCAAAAACACCTTCACAAACTGAAAGAAAAAATAAATCAAGTCGTCACAAATGTCGAAAACTACTACATAAATAAAACATCTCAGGTACAACGAAATACAAATTGATATACTAACACTGAATAAAAAGGTATTCCCGGATACTCCACTACTCCCATTTCATATAAAAAAAAAATCCTTTTCAAATGGAGTCAAGTAAATTTCCATTTAAAACGGCGCGATAAAAAACCGCTCACTTCTCGCGGTACAAGAAAAGGTTACGTAAGCTGCTACCCTATGGCTTGACATTTAAACCTCTTTGCAACAATTCGACGCAGGTAAGCCGCACCTGATACTTCCAGCTCACTGAACCGCATTGCCGTATAAAGTACGGCCTGCTTACGTCGAATCTCGGTAGCGTGTCCGCTGAGAAAAGTATCGTGTTTTCCATAAATTAAAGTGACGGTTTTAAAACTTAGTTTGAAAAATATCTTGGATATTGTAGGAAAGGGATTTGAAAACTTTTATTAATTAAAACGTTCCTCGTTGGATTGTTGAGTTGTGTTTTTGTCTTTTAGTGTGGATTTTAGTGGTCATTTTAAATTTGTCTCTATGATCGCAAAACATTTGCAAGGCCTCTGGTGTTGCAGATGTCCATAGGCAGGGGTGACCACTTCGCGAGACGACTCCCGGCCACCGTAGATAAGGTCCTGTGGACGGTGAGCAATGGGTAGCTCACCGTCCTTACGTTTAATTAACGACAGGACGTGTCGACGGCGCGTTTGTGTTCCACGCGCGCCTCAAAGAGATGTCAGCATAGAGAAGGGGCCACTGAGGGCCGATGCCTGCCGGGGCTGCGGGTTGTTCGTAAGAGTTACCGCGCCCCCGGAACGCAAAGAGCACAAGAAGGAACATGGGTGAGTTTTAGTCAGTAAAAGTCTGACACTCCCTCCCGCCCCGCCCAGGGCGGGAGAAGTTATTTGATGATTTCCCACCCACCAAAAAAAAAATAAAAATAAAGGGGTGACCACTTAACACCAGTTGGGCTGACAACATGTCTGTTGTTATTCTTGGAGCTTTATAAGTTAATACTTGGCTTCTTATAACTAAACTAGCTTCTGAACGCGATATCGCGGTTTTTTCACCCACAATTAAGTTTCATCTTTAGTTATTGCTCGGCTCCTTTGGACGTTAGCGTGATGTTATAAAGTCCTTAGTCCTCATGAATCTGGCTATCAAATACCACAAGAATTTTCCAATCCGATTGTTAGTTTCAGAGATGTTCGCGTTTACACAAACATGCAAAACAAACTTTAGATTTATTTTCTATACTAATATTATAAAGAGGAAATATTTGTTAGTTTGTTTGTAACGAATAGACTCCGAAACTACTAGATCGATTTTAACCATAGTTTCACCAATAGATAGCTCCATTATTCCTGAGTAACATAGGCTATATAACATCACGCTACGACTCACGGGAGCGGAGCAGTAACGAAAGCCGTCACTTAACGAGGGTGAAATAAGCCATGCGGACGAAGTCGCGGGCAGGACGCTAGTATTAGATAAGAATACTTTTGCTTTTTAACAAATTAGATTCATCTCATTACCTTTTAGGTAACCACAGACGTATCTAACAAGTGCGCATTTTTCTGTAACATCTTTACCTTTCTGAGTAGATAAGTAAGTAAGTATCCAGCTTCTACTCAACCTGTATACTAATATTATTTTCTTCGAAACCCAATAAACATTAGGCCTTTTACGTTTAATCCAATGTGGAGGTAAGTAAGTACATTTGTACTTCAAAACATTTCACCACAAGAAACAGACTCAGATTTCTTTCTTTTAATACAGTAAAAGGCGGAGAGAGGGCAAAAATAATGTAAGTATAATGTGTTTTTAGGGTTCCATACCTATAGGGTAAAACGGGACCCTTTTACTAAGGCTCAGTTGTCCGTCTGTCATCAGGCTGTTTCTCATGAACCATGATAATTAGACAGTTGAAATTTTCACAGATTATGATGACAGATGATGATGTTGCCAGCTATAATAATAAAAACAGAATAAAATAAATATTTAAGGTGGCTGCCATACAGTAAACGTGACTTTTTTTTGCTCGTTATTGATAACGGCAACTAAGAAATATTTAAGAGGGACTTCCATACAACAAACGTGATTTTTATAGATAATGATACGGAACACTTCGTGCGCGTGTCCAACTCGCACTTAGCCGGTTTTTTTCTAAGTGTTTTTTTGTTATACAAAAATTTTGTTATACATATGCTGGGGTGTCCCAATTGTCCGTTCGCCTGCACCCTTGATGATCTGAATAGCGACTCTGGCGCGGCAATTAACGTGGCCACCTACTGGGCCCAAACAGTACAAATTATTACATACTCATACCATCACGCCTGTATTCCCCAAAGGGCTTGGCAGAGGTGTAACAATGTACACCCACAGTTCGCCAGTATGTTTAGGTCCCATGTAGTAGGGGCGAGCCTATCGCCATTAACCGGGCACAAATCCTAACTCCTAGCTGCTACTGAGAATTTCATAGAAAAACCTAACAGTTTTTGCTCGACCTAAGAATTGAACCTAAGGCGATGTTAACCAATGTTTTACCAATAGATAGCTACATTATTCCTGAGTAACATAGGCTATATAACATTACGCTACGACACACGGGAGCGGAGCAGTAACGGAAGACGTTACTTAACTCGGGTAAAATAAGACACGCAGATTAAGTTGCGGGCAGGTCGCTAGTTTATCATATACGAAAAGGGTAGAGCCAATGTAATATCATTTCTGCCGTTACCCATCAATGGGACAGAATTCATCTTTTAGATATGTTTGTAAGATTGATCGTTCGATTTTGTTTGATATCTAAATATGTTATGGGGATTATGGGGTTGTTTGGAAGGTCGAATTTATTTTGAGATGCTGCTGTTTCTTTTAGACAGTAATGACTTTTACCTTTCTCTTATGATATATAAGATCAAAGTTTTTTTAAACACAATACACAAAAGCACACAATGTTTTGTCATAAGTCATTTATTCATTTGTTTAACACAGGTTCATTAATGATGTTACAAGTAATAAAGAGTGCGCTATGTTATGCCACAGGGCGTACAAATGTCATGTCTAAATCATTAAATTAAAGAATAAGCCTGTACTAAAAAATACTTATTAATAACAGCATTATAAAAATTAATCAATAAAAAATAACAATACAAAATAAATGTCAATAAAAAGAGAAACACAATAATAATGCAAAATAAAATGTCACAAACTGAATACAATAATAAGACTATGTCGATATACAATACTAATCTCAATTTATTATGCAAGCAATGTGTTTTATTATTATAGCATGTCGGTATTCTGTCATAGATTTTTGTCTGTTAAAAATTCTGAAATACTGTAATACGCTTTGTACACCAGTAAGGATTTCAGCCGTTTCTTAAACAAGCTCACGTTCAGTTCTTTGATTGACCGTGGTACGTGATTATATATGACTGGCGCCAAGCAAAAAACACTTTTAGACATTAATGCTGTGGGACCTTCTTACACATAAGCTACTGTTACATTACGACATAGTTGGTGAGTTCGATTCCCGCACGGAACAAATATCTATATGGCTTAAAGATAGTTGTTCCGGGTCTGGCTGTTCGTGTATGCGGTTTTATATGTTTGTAAACGTACCCACGAATCTAAAAAATTTCCATCGTAGAGAAATGTTTAAAAAATAATAACAATAATGTTTTTGACATATAGTAACAGTTCCAACTTACTGGCCCGTTGGTCTCGTGGTCGAAAGCGCGACTGATGAGCGTGGGGTCCCGGATTCGTTTCCCAGGTCAGGCAAAAAGTGTCATTGGGTTTTTCCATTAGGATTTGCTCAGTAGCAACCAGGAGTTTGGAAGTTGGTGGTGTGACACGCCCGTGCCTCGGCAAGCACGTAAAACCGTTAATCCCGGCTGTCATTTACAGATCTTTGGCAGTCATTACGGATAGTCAGAAGCCAGGATGTCTGACAACCAGTCTTACCAGAAGGTATCGTGCTGCCCAGTAACTGGGTTGTAGAGGTCAGATAGGCAGTCGCTCCGTGTAAAACACTGGTATTCAGCTGCATCCGGTTAGACTGGAAGCCGACCCCAAAATATTTGGGAAAAGGCTAAGCAGATGATGAGTAACAGTTCCAACTCCTCAAACATTAAGGATATTGCTTTCTTCATCTCATCCGGGATCACTAATCCGGATTTCCGGAATATGTGTCAGGGAATTGGACCGCGGTCTTGAGGCGACCCGCAAATGTTGACGTCATTTCCTGTCCCAGCATCGGATAAGTAATTTAATGGAATTCGAGAAGATTCCTCCCGAGTTAAGAAGGACGTACTTTTGTATTGTAATGTTATATGTGTTATTTTTGTAATTAGGTAATTTAAGTATGATTTTGTACGGTGGGTGACAAAATCCATTAGAAAGTCAGATTTTTTAATTCTAATTACTGATATTAATTACGCTTTTTCTACCATATTATATCAAAGGGAAAATGTAATGGATGTAAAATCAAGATAAAAAATATTTATTTAAAATTTTATAAATACCATCACGCCTGTATTCTCCGAAAGGTTAGGCAGAGGTGTACCAATGTACACCCACATTTCGCCGGTATGTTTAGGTCCCATGTAATAGGGGGCAAGCCATTGTATTTTAAATTTTAAAAGCCTCAAAAACTAACATTCCTAATCTTTTAACCTAATGCAATAGTCTAGGCGCACACATAATAAAATACACAACATAACATTAACACAGTTAAGTTAAAATATATAACCAAAAAATTAACTCTTGACACTGTAAATACTGTTATGTATTATTTCATGTCTATTAACACGATATGTAAAAGTAAAAACGTTGAACGACTTTTCTCACTGACTATACAAGATAATATCGGAGCGAGATTTTCTCCAATGTTTTATTAATGTTAACTTCCTAATGTATGTACCTGTGGTTTTAAAACTTGGTTCACTTTTTTTTTTTTTTTGGTGGTTGGGAAATCATCAAATTACTTCTCCCGCCCTGGGCGGGGCGGGAGGGAGTGTCAGGCTTTTACTGACTAAAACCCACCCATGTTCCTTCTTGTGCCCTTTGCGTTCCGGGGGCGCGGTATCTCTTGCGAACAACCCGCAGCCCCGGCAGGCAAACTTGGTTCACTTACTTTCTTACTCAAATTTTTAACCCAAGATTAGCTTCTGAATTCTTCATAAAGACAGTTACTATAACGTAAGCTTATTGTGGTTTTTAGTCTAAAATTTTCAGTTACATTTATTTTGCAGCTGCCACGTAGGTACAATCGGTAACACAATTTGCTGCATACAATAATTTCGTTTTTTTTTATTAGCATAAAATGAATTTAATAAGTTTTTGAGATTTTATATCCTTAACGTATAAATGACTTTTATTCCATATTTTGCCAATTACATAAAGTAATATCGTAGTAATCATTTTAAGCTGTTGTTTACAGTGAATACATAATATAAAAACAATACAGTTATACAAAAAAACTTACTCACTCATTTACACACATATGGGAAAAGATATTTTCTAAGTACAATCATTAAAAGTACTTTTTAGCAACAATAGGATCACAAAAAAATACGCCTCTACCATACAAAACATCAGAGAAATCCTCTCTAGAGATAAACTATAATAAATACAACACAACCTCATCGCAGAGAGGTGTCATAGGTATTGGATCGCGTCACGTACGCATCGTGTTACATCGGAACTGCTCGGGTGTCCTCGGATAATATATCGTTAACGTGCAAGACGTGTGATTGGTCGACTGCAATGTCACTTGAGATGTCATTATTGTGAATGTCAGAGGAAACGTGTTATGGCAGGTAGTTCAATGGTTTAAGGAAAACGGATAATTTCAAATACAGTCTCTGGTTATATATAATCTCAGAAACTGATTTGATAGCCTTATGTGACCAACGTGAAAATAGTGTGCTTTATGCTTATGTACCGAAAGCACATTATTATTATGTTTGTCGTATGAAACTGTCAATTAAGTCTCTTAGACTTAAAAATACACTTTTCCCGCGACTTTGTTCGCGTAGGTTTCGTAGTTGGCTATGCACTATGAACAAAAACTACTATGATAAAATTTTGTTAATCACTTAGTTTTGTTATTGCTAAGTTTCAAGATTGTCCTTTTAAATATATAGGTACAATAATTTCTGCCCGAGATTCCGCGTAGTTTTTTTTTACCCGTGTAAAGTTAGGTTAGTTACGGCTCCGCTCCTGTAAATCATAGCGTAATGTTATATAGTAAATACTATTTCTCATTAATATATCTATTATATACAAAAAGCTTTTTTCAATCCGATTAGTAATTCTAGAGAATAGCGAGTTTAAACAAACACTAAATCTGTTCAGCCTTATTATATTAGTATAGATTATTCGTTAAAAAAGCAGTTTAATATAAATATTACTTAATGTGATAAGCCTGAAAATGCTCGTAATACAAACGAAAATTGATCACCACGCTCACATAATTGACAAAGGCACAATTAATTATAATTTCACAGTTCATTATTATGAAAATGACAATAAAGTTTAAAACTTCACGTGTACGCTGAGCGCTGTCACTGATAACGTTGGTATCGCATTTGCATGTACAGTCAATACCAAAAACTGATGACTGTTGAAATTTGACAGTCAAGATTTTTTTCTACTCTTGTTGTCCCATTGCTGGGCAAAGGCGTCTTCTCATGTAAAGAACACACGACGATTGATCACCATGCTTGCTCAAGGCGGATTGGCAATTTCAGAGTAATATTCATTTTATTATAAGTCCAGGTTTTCTCGCGATGTTTTCCTTCACGGTTCAGTGATGTTCAAGATAAACTTAGAAGGTATGATTTAAAAAATCACTTTGGTACTTGCCCGGATTTGAATCCGACCTAGCGTCATTTATTTAACATAAAAAAACATTTATCTATCTATTATTAAATACCTTTTCTTGCACGTACTTATTATTTTATACTGCGCTTTATTACACAGAGATTAAATTATAAGAGACCTATAGAGTCAAAGTCAAATCATTTATTTCAATTAGACCATTAAAAAGCACTTTCGAACGGACTACATTGCCCAATGATTTCTATCAGAGTAATTAGGATTTAATGATTGCTAATACAATTTTTCATTAAAGGCTATTTTATCGTATTGCTTGCAAAGTAATTTTATTTATTACAAAAACCCAAAGTATTCATCCACTTTTGTCACTGTCTGTACGTGTAATATATCGTTTACGTGCAAATTGTAAAATTCGGGACGCTCTCAATGACGCTCTCGACCATATTAATTTGGAAATGGAAGGACACGTTGAGGTATACGCTGATTTAGTATATGATTTTTAACCACATAGCGTTGAAGTTATACATCGTTTATTTAAAAGTATCTGCGGTTTCATGCAAAAGTGCAATACCTACGAGGTCAAAATGTATGGAGCAGCTGTTATTTTTAATAATGGAAATAAAAAACTACCAGATCTAAGAACACACTTCTAAATACGTAATAAATAATGTGGAATTGTCAAAATGATAAGAATTATAATTATAAGCGTAGGTAATGTTTAAGCAGTTGCCTTTGATTAATTGGTTGTGAATTAAAACACATTTTAAATAGAGTTGAAAATTGTTTGCGAGACATTATTTACATATGGCATTTATTATCATACATGTAATTAAGAAATCCGTAAGATAATTTGCAGACAGAGTCGTGAGCAATAACTAGCTAATTAATAAATACTAGAACATACAGTCCTCAGTCTTCGTTGATCTTAACATAGCAGACTTCCCAACGAAGATAAATAAAGAAAACTCTATTAAATAACAAGTTTCTGTCAACATTCTCTCGAAGAACTTCAGAACTATTTTCTTATCGAATCGACCATCGATATAGATTGCGTCGGTCAGAAAGCTTTTAGTACTTGGAGATTGGCTTGTCTGCAGCTACCTGCACGGAAAGTGCAATTACCTGCACTTTGCGATCCAATAACTCTGTTCTTCCTTCAACAATATGACTGTTATTAAAGTAAGATAAATATGATGGATGTCATGATAGTTCAGTGGTTAACGCGCCCGTCTGTTATGCGTGAGGTTGTGGATTCAATACCGGCTTATTTGCTGTCTCTGCATTCTCCACTCTCTCTCTTTCAGTTCAACTTTACATTTCAAACCTAATTATTTTCTTATTTCAAAATAATAATACATTTAGTATTCAGAAGCAGAAATCATTACAAGAAAAACAATTATACGCGCCTATATTCCCTGAAAAGTTAGGCAGAGGTGTACCAATGTACACCCACAGTTCGCCGGTAGTTTAGTTAAATCCTATATGATAGGATATTTAAAGAATACACCGATTTACCACTGTAAAAGCCTAATAAGGCTTTGCGCACAGATTTGTTTAATAAAACAAATCTGTGCGCGTCCATCAGCCAGCCGCCACGTAACACGTCTGTCATGTTATCCCCTATTTCCTCTTGTCCTCCATTACTCACATCATGATAGCGACTACATTGTATATGGTCCTCATTCATTTCCGCGCGGTTAGTATTACAAAGTCCGTGTTATTTTGTATCGTGTACGTTTACTTTCGTTTCTTTTTGGCAACTCAGTTGGCGTAGTAGATTGGCTGTTGCGCTACGGGTCGCGTTTTCGATTCCTGCACGGAACAAATATTTGTATAGTCTATAGGTAGTTGGTACAGGTCTGGTAATTTGTGTATGTGAGTTTGTATGTTTGTAAATGCACCTACAATACAGGAGACTCTCCAAGTCTGGAACAACTGTTTACAAAAAAAATATAAATGGCGGGGATGGAAATCTTATTGATACAACGCCATCTGTTATTCAAAAGTGGAACTGAAAGTACAATGGGGTTGCATCCTGTGTGTGGATTGGCTTTGGATGGAGTGTTTATATACGCCCACTAGTGTGAACGGGGACTAATGGAATTAGTACCTGGGTGGGAGTCAGTGACGCAGTGCTGTCAGAATACTGGGAGAAAGTGATGCTAGGCATGGCGGTCTAGACTGAGGAAGATAGGCTGGTGTCAACTGAACCTGCCGGTTCACTCTGAGAGTGGTATTTTGATATTGTGTGAAGCTATGTAACTTAAGTAAAACCATTGTAAACCAATACCATCTTTTGCTTGTCCGAGTTACCCAAACACTGAAGACTGAATACTGCGCCCACGTTTCGACATCCGATATATATAATATATACGAAGTGTCTTGATAAGGATACTATTATAAAAACTATTGGGACACCAGAAATTTCTCCTGTATCGTGGGTGCTTTCACTTAAATAATAATTTATTATTCAGGTGCAACTTCATTCACGTGGATAGAGCGTTAATTTCAAAAGTTAGGTTATGTTCAAAAGTAAGGGTCCCTAATATTTATGATGACAAAAAAATTTCAACTCTATTTCTTTTGTGTTTTAGTTTATTATCAATTAATCAATAAACTCTCTGTCTGCGTTCACGATAAGCATTATTGAGCACGACAAAGTATTTACGCTACTGATATAAACCCTATTTTACGCGGATACAGCTTGAAATGATAATAATTTACGTGCGGTTGGAGCGACGAGGAAATTTTGCATTTTCCTCTTAGCGGTTTGTGGAGTACACGGGGAGAGGGGTAATTCGAATGGTAAAGTGGGTAGAACATCATTTTGATATACTTAAAAGCATTATTGCATCACTCTATCAGTTTGTTTAAGTCCTGCCAAAATAAATGAACCCTCATCAAAATTTAGCCTCGTTAGCCTAGTGGTCCTAAGCGGACTGCTACTGGTCTTGGGTTCGATTCCCAGGTCGAGCAAAAAGTGTCATTGGGTTTTCCTATAAAGTTCTCGGTAGCAGCTTGGAGTTAGGATCTGTGCACGATTAATGGCAATAGGCTCATCCCCTATTACATGGGACCTAAACATACCGGCAAAATGTGGGTGTACATTGTTACACCTCTGCCTAACCCTTCAGGGAACACAGACGTGATGGTATGTATGTGTACATTAAAATTGTCGCCATTTTTCGAAGTAATTGATGACTCTAATAACTTTCTTTTTCTATACTAATATTATAATGAGGAAAGATTTGATTGTTTGTTTGCATTGAATAGGCTCCGAAACTACTAGACCGATTTGAAAAAATATTTCACCAATAGATAGCTACATTATTCCTGAGTAACATATGCTATATAACATCACGCTGCGACTCACGGGAGCCCGGCAGTAACCAAAGAAGTCACTTAACCCGGGTAAAATAAGCTAACTACCGAAGTCACGGGCAGTTCGCATATATCATAGGTATGTTTAAAAACATATAAACTCACATACCCAAGCAGCCAGATCCGAAACAATTATCTGAAGGTCAAACAAATATTTGTTCCGTGCGGGAATTGAACCCATGACACGCAGCGCAGCATAAATATGTTATACAGCAATAACAGTTCAATGTGAACAGAACTGGATCTGTTTCAATATACCAGATACATAATTTTACACATACATACATACATAAACTCACGCCTTTTTCCCATGGGGGTAGGCAGAAACCACAGAACGCCACCTGCTAACCAGTAATTAAATTTATTAACCAGTAATGTAACATATTTGATCAACAAACTGCCCCGTTGGTCTCGTTGTCGCAAGCGCGACTGATGAGAGTGGGGTCCCGGGTTCAATTCCCAGGTCGGGCAAAAAGTGTTATTGGGTTTTTCCATTAGGACTTGCTCAGTAGCAGCCCGGAGTTTGGAAGTTGGTGGTGTAACACCCCCGTGTCTCGAAAAGCACGTAAAGCCGTTGGTCCCGGCTGTCATTCGTAGATCTTTGACCGTCATTACGGATAGTCAGAAGCCAGGAAGTCTGACAACCAGTCTAACCAAGAGGTATCGTGTTGCCCAGTAACTGGGTGTGGAGGTCAGATAGACAATCGCTCCATGTAAAACACTGGTATTCAGCTGAATCCGGTTAGACTGGAAGCCGACCCCAACACAGTTGGGAAAAGGCTAAGCAAATGATGATGTAACATATTTGGTCTATTGAAAAAGTTTGACGTAACTAATAAAATTATTGAGACCATGTGGGTGGAATGTTTCAAATTTAAAAAAACTTTAATTAGCAGAATATCTGTGTATATTTAAGCTGCTGAGATTTTTTGTTTGTTTAAACGTGGTAATCTTTAACACTTCATCTTCATCTTTCACACAGAACTTACTATAACTAGTCAGATTGGAAAATATCTTTTTGTATATGACTAGCAAATTGCCCGCGACTTCGTCCGCGTGGCTTGATTCACCCGCGTTAAGAGTTACTCAGGAATAATGTAGCTATATATCAAAAATCCCTACCGCAACTAACAAAAAAGCTGATAACTTTGAAATCGCTGAACCGATTTCCATCAAACATAGCTAATTCACCTTTCAAAAAGAAACTCAATCAAAATCCGTTCATCCGTTCGGGAGCTACGAACCCACAGACACCAAAGACAACAGAATAAAATTTTGTAAAATCTAGAAACAGAAAATAATAATAAAATAAAAAAAGCAAAGAATAGATTCAGTTACAACTGAAAATAAACTCTAAAATCGCACCATTTAAAAGCAAAAGTTCCACAACAGAATAAATGCACTCTTCAACATAATAGAAAAAGCCACAACATATATATAGCTAAACTTGCTGACATACAAGGTGACATTATCAGATGAATGGAGCGGCTGACGTAGGCGGCGTAGCCTTCGTAGCGAGGCCTACGACGCGGCGTAGCGCTACGAGACCTACGTCACCCGTAGGAGTGTATTATGTGGCGTCATGTGTTACGTCACTTAGATTTAATTCCTTTTTTAAATGTTACTTTTTAAACCTTTAGGGGTTGTGCACATGGTTGGTTCGCTTTGAAGGTTGACCTTTTTTTAAGGTTGCTTTGTTTTTGTAAAAGTTCATGGTGTCGTGTCGTGAACTTCAACAACGAAATAAACGACTTTGGCTATTACATACCATCACGCCTGTATTCCCTGAAGGGTTAGGCAGATGTGTCCCAATATACACCCACAGCCAGGAGGCAAGCCTATTGCCATTAACCGGGCACAAATCCTAACTCCGAGCTGCTACTGAGAATTTCATAGAAAAACCCAATAACACTTTTTGCTCGACCTGGGAATCGAAACCAAGACCTCTAGCGTAGCAGTGGCGCTTAGGACCACTAGGCTAATGAGGCAATTTACACGTTACACGTTTACATAACGTTTTGTTATTATTTTTATTAAATAGAAAAAAGAGCAGATTTAATGTAAAATGGCGGTAACAACTACTTTTATACTCTTGGTTAGTACTTATTATTTTCTACGATAGACAATTTCGTATTGATAAGATGCCACACTATAGGGCTTTTTTTTTCGCTTTTGGCATGTATTGCATACCATCACGGTTGTATTTCCGGAAGGGTCTGGCAGTGGTGTGCTAATGTACACCTACAGTTCGCCGGTATGTTTAGGTCCCATGTAATAGGGGGCGACCCCCACGTCACGTTCGGGGGGGAGACTCATGTAATAGGGGGGGGGGGGGCGAGATTTTGTCATGTTTATAATACTCGTAAATATAACCACTTTATATGGTAAGTATGTAGTACGTAGTTGGTAGACGGTGTCCTGCCTACTCCAACACAAAACGAAAAATTTCATTTAAATCGGTCCAGCCGTTCTAAAACAGTTCAATGACATACACACGTAGTATCCCAAAAATACCTTCGTCTAAAAATGTCTTCCCTAAACTATTTTACCAAACAGTATGACCTCCAAAAACTCCAATTAAGCTTAGCTCCCTTGGTGGTTAAGTAATGTGGTTAATTGGCATTTAAATTCGTGTCGTACATGACGTCATCGTGTCACGTGTCACACGAGATATAACCGAGAGCCGTAAGTGAAATTTCGGGTATTTATGTACCTTCCTGGATTTTTTCTGCAAGCTACACCGATCGCGTGCAGCATCGGCACCCCAAAAGACTCAGACAGGAACCCAAAAATCCAAAAATTAACTTGACGTCTGTGCTCACGACTCGTGGCGACTACTATACTTTGTGTTGATTTATGGTGAGAGCTCCTGCAATGGAACCTGTTTTAATTTATAGGCACATGAAATTTAATGAGACAATATAATTACATTAAAGTATTATCTATAAGTAAGGTTGACCGAACTGCGCCGTTGGTCTCGTTGTCGTAAGCGCGACTGTTGAGCGTGGGGTCATGGGTTCGACAACCAGGTCGGGAAAAAAATGTTATTAGGATTTTCCATTACGAATTTCTCAGTTACAGCCCGGACTTTGGTGGTTTGGTATTTTTAACCCCCGACGCAAAAAAGACGGGCTGTTATAAGTTTGACGTGTCTGTGTGTCTGTCTGTGGCATCGTAGCTCCCGAACGCATGTACCAATTCTGATTTTCTTTTTGAAAGGTAAATTCGTCGGGAGTGTTCTTAGCTTTGTTTGATGGAAATCGGTTCAGCGGTTCCAAAGTTCTAAGCTCTTTTGTAAGCTACGGTAGAGACTTTTTTCTTCTGTCGGGGGATACTTAACATTTTTAATTTTGTTGTTTTGTGTGTTTTATTACGATCCATTTCACAGGCTTGAAACTTGGGAAATTAGTTGGATTATATGATAAATTTAGTTTCATCGTTAAAAAATACTGTCAGCTTACCTACCTACTATGCTATGTTTTATTTGAATTTAAAAGCTATTATTTAATTTTAATGTTTAATTTGAATTTATTTTGTAATATTCCTCGTTACTTATGTTGCTGTGCCCTTACAGGGTCCATAATTGTACCTTAGCTTTAAGCATGTTTGTAACACCTTACCTGACATTATGGCATGCAAATAAATGATTATGATTATGATTACAAAATCAAAATGTATGAAACAGCTTATTTTCTTTTTTAATAAGCGATAATAAAATACACTCTTTTCTCAAGAATCATGCACTTAAACTAAGGCAAAATTATTTGCTACGGATCCCTTCCACCGAGTGTGAAAATGACATAAACCCCCAAAGGCCTAAAAAATCTTGAAAAGTGTCCACTACACCGACACGCGATAAAGTGTCGCGTGCCTTAATAACAGAACATTCTCTGGAGATTGACCCTTGTTGAATTTTTGGAAGGGTTTAAGAGGATCATTGTTTAGGCTGCCCGTCCACTGAGGCGGGGCGACAGACACGCGCAAGAGATCTACAACTGCGAGATTAAATACGCTGTAATTTTACATCTTCGACTTTTTGTAGGTTGTCATAAAAGACATGAAAAATAAATAATAAAATAAAATTAAGACATCTGGTCAGTAATTAATAAATACTTGTTTTGTTGTTGTAAATGTTTGACAGTATTTCAGAAGCCAACTCATCTTCATCGCCCCGTCTGCCTAAACCCAGCAGAAAAACGGCTAGTTCAATTGCGAAAATCAGTAATAGTAGAGCTCTTTGTGAAGGAGCGGCAGAAATAGGTATGGTGGTAGTATTTCCCCGGACGAGCTCCTTCACAAAAAACTTTACTACTACTAACTTATGCCTGCTTTAACGGGTAGTAAGCCTTAGTCTGAAGTGTCTTTTATCAAGTTTATTGAGCCATAGGATTGGTAATAATTGCGTCTTTATGACAAGGGGTGAAAGTGGTCGGGGCTTTTAGAATCTTGGGCTAGTATTAACTTAACTAAGGGTTGGCACGTGGTATGTGAACTTTGGATGCACGACTTTATACTTGGGTCTAAAGTCATTGAGATTTTCAGTTTATTGAACTTTGAGCTTGTGTGATTACACACTTATCTTATTACTATTACTGAACGGATCTGGATTAAGATTGGAATTTTCCGCACAGAGATAGATTAGAAAATGTACGGTTAACCATTGTACATTATTCCTGAGTAACATAGGCTATAATTATAACATCACGCTACGACAGACGGGAGCGGAGCAGTGACCAAAGAAGTGACGCAGGTGAAATAAGCCACCCGGACGAAGTCGCGGGCGGGTCTCTAGTTATAAATAAAGCTATAAATAATTAAGCAGGCAGTTCGTAAATCAGATTAGCAATTCATATTGTTTAATAATCTATTAAAATCGTTTTAATATTCATATTCAGCAATTCAAGTTACTAATTAACTATTAAAATAAAATCGCTGTTAATTAATAAAAGTGATTAATTTACAATATCTGGGTTTAATTATCAACTGAATATTGTATTAGTTATTGAACTCATTAATTATTAAACCAATTAGCGTGATAGCGGTTTTTATGCAGTAATTAGGTTACTAAATTAATTAATGGTTTCAGGGTCCCGTGGATGCGGACAGCCCAGAACCGGTCCCAGAATAGGTCTCTCCTAAAGATAGTTACAATGACCGGTTCTGGGAATCGAAGAGCCAAAGCCTGGGAGCCGAAGGCATCTAGTTTTTGGCTGATATGATAATGTGGGTCCCGTAGAATAAAGAAACCTACTTTATTCCGAATTGAGTAATCGCACACATCGAGAATAAGCTCTATAATGTACCGCTAAAAACAAACAAGTCGTAGCTATTCAAACAGCATTATGTAGCCAGAATTAAAACCACTTTAGAAACGCATAAAATGCGCCTTAAAAAAAATTCAAAATGGCCGCAGTAGCCCTCGTAATGCTTAGCTCAAAACTGCAAGCGTCAATGTAAAAATGTTTCCATCCAACGGCTATTCAGATTCATTGTCAGCCAGTTGAACAATGAGCTAGTGAGTGAATGAGTGAATGAGTGAACCATCACAGTAATGGCCGCATAAAATTGTTCATTCCAATCTTTGTTCGGGGATTTTTTGTTAAAGAAATGGGGTTTAGTTGATGATTTGTTTCGTTTATTCTTTCAGTGGTGTAGATTTTGAGTATTACAAAAGGATTTAATTAAAAAATATATATATTTTATTTTCTGAAGCTCTAAAAACGTGGCTGTAATGCAAATACTGGCATACCTACATATATAGACAAATGCTAGACAACTTGATACGCGTATTTGAGATAGATTATCATTCTCTCTTAAAAACTATAGTTTCGAATGACATTCTCATTCAAACCCCAAATCATTGTTGCAATCTATAATATAAACATACACGTTTTGTCTATTTGTTTGTTCCGGCTAATCTCCGAAACGGCTGGACCGACTTTTAAGGTACTTTCACTACATATTTAATATTATAAGGAATAACTAGTTTTAGAAAAATAACAAAATAATAAAAGCTATGCAGACAACCGATATTCACGCGGACGAAGTCGCGGGCAAAAAATAGTGTATTTAAAGCACATTACGTTGAGACGCCATATTCTTTAATCATCTATTATTATTAAGCCATTCTGTGTAATGTGGAATTAGCATATTTTGTTCTCAATTAATTAGCTTCTAAACCCGCGGTGTCACCCGCGTCTAGTTTTTTTTATTTTTTATGGGGGGGTGGGAAATCATCAAATAACTTCTCCCGCCCTGGGCGGGGCGAGAGGGAGTGTCAGACTTTCACTGACTAAAACCCACCCATGTTCCTTCCTGTGCCCTTTGCGTTCCGGGGGCGCGGTATCTCTTACGAACAACCCGCAGCGACACGCGTCTAGTTACGTCATTGGTTACTGCTCAGCACCCGTTCGTTTTAACGTAATGTTCTGTATGTAAAAACCTTCCTCTTGAATCACTCTATCTGTTGATGAAAACCGCATTAAAATCCATTGCGCAGTTTAAAAGATCTTAGCGTACAGAGGGAGACACGGCGGAGAGCGACTTTGTTTTATACTATATAAAGATATATCTAAAGATTTTGCCTCGGTAGCCCAGTGGTCCTAAGCGCGACTGCTATGCTAGAGGTCTTGGGTTCAATTCCCAGGTCGAGCAAAAAGTTATTGGGTTATTCCATTAGGATTTGCTCAGTAGCAGCTCGGAGTTGGGATTTGTGCCCGGTTAATGGCAATAGGCTCGCCCCCTATTACATGGGATCTAGACATAACGGCGAACTGTGGGTGTACATTGTTACACCTCTGCCTAACCCTGCGGGGAATACAGGCGTAATAATATGTTATGTTATGTCTAAAAATTTTTGTGTGAGTGAATGCAAAAGATTTTTGAACATAACAATGCATAATTTCTGTTAGTTCGAAACATAGCTGGCAGCTTGCAATGGTTAATAAACTACATAATTCCATTCAAACAACCCGTTTCGGTAGCCAAGTGGGCTTTGTATGTACAAAGTTCCCGTTATTTTTCAACGCACAAGTTGTTTTTTTTTTATACATTAAACCGTTTTGTGTGAAATTTTTGAAAGCGTAGTGGTTTGAATTGTTTTATTTTGTTCATTTTTATTTTTTGCTGCTGAATATTAGCTTTTGTCGCTATATTGATTATCAAGTTTCGCAGCCTTAGTTATTTATAGTTCGTTCGAACTACATAACAAATTGGGTAGGTTACTGGCAAAAATATATGAACAAGTTAAAATTTTTAAGTAACCCCCGACAGAAGAATAAAGATCTGTACCACAGCCAACAAAAGAGCTGATAACCTTCAAACGGCTGCACCGATTTTTATAAAACATATCTTAGAACCATAGCTAAGAAACTTGCTTTCAAATTAAAAAAATCGCATTCAAATGGGTTCACCCGTTTAAGAGCTACGGTGCCACAGACAGACATACAGACACATAAAACTTATAACAAATCTCTTTTTGTGTCGGGGGTTAAAAAAAAATTACTACCGTAGCTAACAAAACAGCTCATAACTTTAAAACCGCTGGACCGATTTCCATCAAACAAAGCTAAGATCACTCCCGACTAATTCACCTTTCCAAAAAAAGAAACAAAAATAAAATCGGTTCTTGCGTTCGGGAGCTACGATGCCACACACACACAGACACGTCAAACTTATAACACCCCGTCGTTTTCGCGTCGGGGGTTAAAAACATTTCACGTCAAAAATGGAGCGCTGGTTTAAAACAAAACACGGCCATTTCAAAATTTCACGTATTTTAAAATTAGCATGATTACATCATACACATCACAAAAAGGCCGTAATAAGAAACAATGAGGTCATTATGAATAGATAATGAACCACCTTCAAAAGCAAGCTAAGTAATTAGGCAAATAAAAGTAAAAACACTAGAGTCTTGTTTGTTATAATATTCTGTTGTAACGTAAGCCTTTTATATTGCAAAACATGATTATTACGAATTATAGAGACAATAAAGACGTCAGGGTTGTCTCAGAAGACACCATAATCTGCAAAATGTCTTTACAAATGAGAATCCTACAATACTATCCTAATTTTTAGAAATATAATAAAGCTGAAGAGTTTTTGTTTGTTTGTTTTAAACGCGCTAATCTCTGTAATTTCTAGCCGATTTGGAAAAAATATTTTTGTACATGAGAGCAAAATTCATGAGGAATATTATAAGCTATGAAACATCACGCTACGATACACAGTAGCGGAGCAGGCAACCAAAAACGTAAAGAAACGCGGGTGAAAAAAAAACACGCGCTCGAATTTGCGTTCAGAAACTAGTATTATAATATGAAAAATATTTGTGACGCTTTTAAGGCTAAACCACTGAACCGATTTAATGAAATTTAATTCGGACTAAGCTTGAAGCTTTACCACAAGAAAGGATATGAGTAATCAACTTTATAATCCGCGATTTCGTCCAAAAATCAAAATTGCAACAGCTAGAATTCTAGTTGAAGTATGTGAATAAAATGAAATAAATGAATGAAAGAAAATATACTATAATCGATACGTCTGGCTAAGCCTTCAGGCAACGGTATATTTTTGACGACTGTGTCCCGGACTACACTTTTTTTAAATGTCTATGGATGGTAAACAAAGCGCCGGCCCATCTGATACTGAGTGGTCAGCGCCGCCTTCTGTAATTCCAGAAGCCGGGCAGATGCGTTGTTATCCCAGAAACAAAGTTGAAATATCTCATTTATCTGGTATACTGTCATCTATACCATTCAAACCGGAATACTGCAACGCTGTCTAGCACTTGGTGACAGTACTTTCTCAAAGGAGCTCCTTCACAGAGAGCTTTATTAGTTTTAAGTGACAATTTCAATTCACCTGATTCAATAATGAAATAATTCCTTCTCTAAGTTCCCAGGCGGCTCCTTGAGTATAACCAAATCAAATCAATTATTTCAAATAAACCATTTACAGGCACTTTTGAATTGTCAAGACAGGTAACCCTCCTATTATCCCTCATATTAAAGATGTTATTGTAAATGAGCTATCTTGTAAAACCAGCCCATTATTGTTTCCCTGCAAGGCAAAAGCCTTCACTCATAGACAGGGCGCGAGCATTGATCACCACACCTGTTCACTTTTTTTTTCTTTGAAATTATCAAGTGACTGGGCGGGGCAGGAGGGAGGTCAGACTTTCACTGACTAAAACCCACTCATGTTCCTTCTTGTGCCCTTTGCGTTCCGGGGGCGCGGTATCTCTTTCGAAAAACCCGCAGCCCCGGCAGGCCTCGGCCCTCAGTGGCCCTCCAATTGCTGACAATTTCAATTTACCTGATTCAATAATAAAATTATTCCTTCTCTAAGTTCCCAGGCGGCTCCTTGAGTATAACCAAATCAAATAAATTATTTCAAATAAACCATTTACAGGCACTTTTGAAGTGTCAAGACTGGTAACCTTCCTATTGTACCTCGAATTAAAGATGTTATTGTAAATGAGCCCATTTTTGTCTTACTGCAAGACAAAAGGCTCATAGACAGGGCGCGAGCATTGATCACCACGCTTGCTCACTGTGGATTGGAGTCTTATATTAGTCAAGGATTTAGTAGTAATAGAGTTCTGTGTGAAGGAGGTCGTCTGGGGAAGTACTACCAATAAACCTGTTACTGCCGCAAAGCAGCGTTGCTGTGTTCCGGTTTGAAGGATATGGATGTCGGTGTAATTACAGGCACATGAGACATTGCAACTTTGTCTCGGGGATGGCAATGCATGTATTGCATATGTTTATAGGTAGCGGTGACCACTTCACATCAGGTGGGCTTGTTGGATGGCTTGTTTGTCATCCAAAGACAAAAAAATGTTTTACTTCACCGATGTCAGTGATGTCCATGATAAACTTAGAAAGTACATATGAATTAAAAAAGTTATATTTGTACATGAGCCTTAACCGCTGGGCTATAACGATGTTAAAACCTACGTACCCACTTACAAATTAGTTATTTTTTTGTCTCCTTGCAACTATTATGACAGGTCAGTATAAAATAAACACGGGACGCCTGGCAGATGTGAGACATCGAAGTTATTTTGTACAAGACAGTAATATGCATAAAAGAACAGAGTACGACAGGAATTAAATATGGCGTAATGTAAAAATTTAATATGACAATTTTTTTTATGTGTCCAGAAAATAATGACTGTTTATTTAATAAAAAATATTTTAATTAAATACAAAAATTAAAGATTAATACACTAGCTGTTGCCCGCTACTTCGTTCGCGATCACTATTTTATTGGTTTCAATTTTGTTTCCGCATATAAACCTCTTTTTTAAATTTAAGTAAATATTTTTTTTTTAAATAAATATCCTAAGTTATACATTAATAAAAATAGCCTAAGTTACTTCTTATAACATCCCCTTTTTTATCATTTTATTTTTCATCTGCGGGTGAAAATCCCGTCAAAATCATTCCAACCGTTTCGGAGATAAGCCGAAACAAACAGACAGACAAAAATTTTAAAAATTGTTTTTTTTATGTTAGTACTGTATACTTTCATATGCTTTTAGTGATAAGCTTGTAATTTGAAATTACAAACAGACCCTTCAATTTAATTTATTTGTATAGATTGTCAGAACTTAATTTGTTTTAGATAATTACAATCATATAGCGAAACGACGCATCGCCGCGGCATACGACGCCACGCCAGCAAATGGTTTTACATGCGGCTATACATGTTTCACGTGAATAATAAAGTAATGGAAGTATTCAAAAACCGACCAAAGTAACCTAAAATGCCTTCCACGTGTTTGGGCAACCCTAGAACCTTGTAATATTCAAAATTCATTAGTTATTCAATGTACCACAATATCATTACATTCTCAACTTGCTTAAGTTCTCAACACGGCTTAAGTAACTAGAGTGTGTAGGCTCATTATTAAACTTGAGTGAGTATTACGAACAATTTGCTCGTAGATGTAAAAGATAAGTTTAGGGAAGTCTCGGTTTCACCCGACTACGCAAGGTTATGATTTTAGCAAAGAATGTATGTTTATTTGTGTGTGTAAATCTTCTATACTATTTTTCGTAGATAACCGGATAAGGTATTTTTGGAAGCGTGGTGATGTTTCACAAGTTACGTAAGTTGGCTATATGACGTCGACACAAAATCCAAAATGGCGGTTTAATCTATAGGTACTAGTAAAAAAAAGGAAAGATTTTCTTGTTCGTTTGTTTATACCGAATATGCTCTGAAATTACATCACCGATTTTGACCATTTTCTCACTAATCGATAGCCACATTATTCCTGAGTAACATAGCCTATATAGCATCACGCTACGACCCACCGGAGCGGAGCAGTAACCAAAGACGTAACTTAAAGCGAGTGAAATAAGCCACGCAAGTGAAGTCGCAGGCAGTTCTCTAGTATTCGATACATCAATTTGTCGTATATTGACGTATGAGGTATTGTTGGAAGCGTGATGACATTTCGCTAGTTAAAAGCTTTATGACGCCACAAAAAATTCAAAATGGCGGCTTAATAATAACAATTAAAAGACAGTCTGCATGAATTATACAATTTCATAAATTACATTCATAATATTATATTTTATAGGCAAAATACAATGCTTTTGCCTGCGTTCTTTCTCAGTGAAATTTCATCAAAATCGGTTTAGTGGTTTAATGGTAAAAGCATAACAGACAGACAGACAGACAGAGATAGTTACGCATTTATAATATTAGTATTTAGTATTTTGTGTAACTGCCTCGATGGCTTAGTGGTCCTAAGCGCGACTGCTACGCTAGAGGTCTTGGGTTCGATTCCCATGTCGAGCAAAAAGTGTAATTGGGTTTTTCTATGAAATTCTCAGTAGCAGCTCAGACTTAGGATTTGTGCCCGATTAATGGCAATAGGCTCGCCCCCTTTTACATGGGACCTAAAAAAACATACCGGCGAACTGTGGGTGTACATTGGTACACCTCTGCCTAACCCTCTGGGGAATAGAGACGTGATGGCGATGGTGTGTATTTATGTGTATGTGTGTGTAGTATGGATTAGGATTATGTCAAATACAGTTCACATAATGACAAAAGGATGTGAAATTTGTAAACAGTGGAATAGAGAACAACGTACCTATAGTACAACCGACCTATGCTTTATTAATTACATTACGGTCCGGTTTACTTTAAAATGCCATTAATAGGTACTACATTAAATACGGCCGGTGCATTAATTCATTAAAGGTGCGCCTTTGTGGGCCACGCTGCAGTAATGGATAGGATATGATGATATTAAAAGCAAATGCTTATATATGCAAAAGAGCTGATAACTTTTAAACCGCTGAACCGATTTCCATCAAACAAAGCTAAGAACACTCCCGACTAATTAACCTTTCAAACACAAAAAACAAAATCAAAATCAGTTCTTGCGTTCGGGAACTACGATGCCACAGACAGACACACACGGACACGTCAAACTTATCTCCGTCGTTCCGCGCCTTTATCTTGGGGACCAGAAAAAAAGACAAACTTAAATAAGTAAGAGATAGCAATTAGTTGGTAAATTTGACAGCAACTTACCACACACCATAACGCTGTACTATAGGAGACAACAGTACGACGCTAGCTCTAACTGGTCACCTAATATCCTATTTAGATCTCAATCGAGGCTACACAAACACGGGCAAACCATACAACACACACATTGAACCAATGCGCATTCAATTACGCGAGAGCACATCACTCACATAAAAACTAGGTAGAGACAATAAAGTTTGTCTGTAAGTCTCTTCAATCATCCACGAGTCCACTACATAAGATTTGTTGTGGCTTTACTTGAGAAATCTGTCGGAAGGACCGCGTTGTTATTAAGTCAGAAGTACTTTATATATTTTAAGTGATCTTTCAAATCCAGTGGTAAGCTGTGGTCTTCCATAGTGCAGCATTATGCTATTATGGTAGCCTTCTTTTCTTTATTACTAACTGCATCGTTAGCCTAGTGGTCCTAAGCACGACTGCTGTGCTAGAGGTCTTGGGTTCGATTCCTAGGTCGAGCAAAGTGTTATTGGGTTTTTCTCTGAATTTCTCACTAAAAGCTCGGAGTCGGGATTTGTGCCCAGTTAATGGCAATAGGCTCGCCCCCTGTTACATGGGACTTAAAAACATACCGGCGAACTGTGAGTGTACATTGGTACACCTCTGCCTAACCCTTCAGGGAATACAGGCGGTATGTTGTTGATCTACCAAGTAATTGCTACACTGTGCTTATTTAATTTGTTCTTTTTTCTGGTCCCTAAGATACAGGCGCTGCCTAGTTTGGGAACCACAGTTTTTAACCCCCAACGCAAAAACGACAGGGTGTTATAAGTTTGACGTGTTGCAGGTTTATGATAAAATCAGTGCCAGCAAAATTGTTAATTTATTTCATCATAAACCTGACAAAATCCAGTTTTAGAAACCTTGAACTTGGTTAGGTTAGGTAAGGTTATGGAAAACTTCGGTTAGCAGGAATTTATCCTACCCATTTTTACATAAGCCATACGTTTCTCTCACGGCTCCGGCGGCGCTGCGGCGCTCCGGCTCCGTCCTATACACATACAAAGAAACACGCTCTCTTTAATATGCAACTAGCTTCAACTTTTTGTATGAGTAACTTCTTGTCAATTCAAAAGTGCCTGTAAATGGTCTAATTGAAATAAATGTTTTGACTTTGACTTTGATTCCTTATTTTCTTTTCTTCAAAACCTCTCGTTATTAGAATTACATTTTCATTTTTTTTTAACAATATGAAAAAGTTTCCCCACTCTGAGAATGTCTCCAGTACCGTGGGTGAGTTTATAAAACTCATATAAAAATATTTGTTTCGTGCGATAATCGAACCCGCGACTCGCAGCGCAACAGCCAATCGCTGTGCCACTGCGCCAACCGTGCAGTCAAAAATAAAAATAAAACTTTTTAAAATTAACTCTACGATGCAGTCATAAACTGACGGGTCAATATTTAGTTTAATTACAAACTATTTAGCAGTTTCCCAAACAGATGTGATTAACCTTTACCATAACCAAATGGCCCTTCATTAACTGGACATCAAACCCCGTATCAACCAAAATACTAATGAAACATCAGTTTTCAGAAGCACCGGAAATATCGAGATGAAAGGAAATATTCAGTCGGGTTCAGTGCACGCAGCGAATCAGGTCAGTGACCCCGAACCCATTGCTCTATGCCTATAGTTTTACATTGCTGTACGTGACATTGGTATAGGACATACTATAATATTAACCATGGGTTTTTTTTACTAGTCCGTAACTTTTGTACGCGATTTCGATCGTGTCGTTTTTTTCACCCCGGTTAAGTTACGTCTTGCATTACTGCTCTGCTCCCTTGTGTTGTTGCGTCATGTTATGTAGCCTATACTATTTGTTATGAATCTGGCTATTGTACATAAGAAGATTTTCTCAAATCAGACTATAAGTTTCTGAGATTTGCGTATTTAAACAAACAAAGAAAACAACAACGCAATCATTTTGTTTCATAGATTAAAATATTATTTATTTATTTATTACCATTTATTTGTTTGCATACCATAATGTGTATAAATGTGTTATATAAGGCTTAAAGCTAAAAGAACAGTTATGGACCCTGTTTAAAATAAAAAACAGAAATATTAGTACTACTATTGCCGGGGCTGCGGGTTGTTCGTAAGAGATACCGCGCCCCCGGAGCGCAAAGGGCACAAGAAGCAACATGGGTGGGTCTTAGTCAGTAAAGTGACACGGGAGTGTCAGACTTGTTTTTTATTTTTTTAGGGATCCCGCCCCGCCCAGGGCGGGAGAAGTTATTTGATGATTTCCCACCCACAAAAAAAAAAGTACTATTATACCTACCTATATTTAAGTCAAAAGAAAACCACGTTTAATTTTATAAACGTATGTACAGTACATACAGTTTTATAAATTGTACATACTTTGTAATTGTGAATCCAACTCGAAGGACCATAATTATGTTCGACACGATAGCTCGGGTTGGAGTTAAATGAAGGATGCAGCTGACTATAATAATAACCTGAAACCCTGAATCTGATTAAAACCGCAGGATGACGCTGCATGCAGGCCGCTTCCAACTGGTCCTTTTGGAAATCTATGGGGGCTTATGGCCAGCAGTGGACGTTCTACGGCTGATGCTGACGGCGAGCAGGAATAAAGAAAACAATAATTTTATTATTATTTATAAGTTCTGTGTTTTGGTTAAATATTACATTAATAAGTGATTTTCTTCCACTTAAATAATATATGTATAATTAAATAGTAAGTAAACTTAGCCATAGTTTCCTGTTCCAAACAACGTGGGTAATTTGTTCGTGTAAAAACTTCAACGTATGTGTGTTGTTACGTAACTCCACTACTTTGTACCCTGTAACACTAACTATGTAATTTACTGTTTTCTAATTAATTGAACACCTTTTTGTTTTGTTTCAGTTACGTTTCGTGTATTTGTTGTACAAAAGTAGATTAAAATGTTGTATCAGCTTTTAAAAGTATAAATTAATTCGAAAACATGTTCATTGTTTACAAGCAACTGTTCTGGCGAAATAATACGTTTATGCACTCCTAAATTATGTCATTGTTTACCTTTGAACGTTGTTAGCAACGCATGTCGTTGTAGATATTAGGCATGTATTATTATTAATACAGCAACTCACCTGAAACAATAAAAACGTAATTATTAATCTTCCGTAAATGTTACATTTATAGAATATGAAAAATGCTTAGGATTTTACTTCCAAAAATACCTACGATGAGAGGAGCATCGACAATTTTTGTAACCAAATCAACTTTTAAATTCATAAAAAACCCAATGACTTTAAAAGAGTACAAACCATTGCTTGATATGTTTGAAAAAATCATCAGCGTAAATAAGGCAATGAATATTGTTCTTTTTTTTCAAACGTTGTTAGTTTCTATTTACAAAACTCTTTATAATATATGTATACAGTAGTCATATTGGTGGTAACCACTAACTAGGACATTGAACCAATCCGGCTCGAAGGACCATGAATGCAATTTTGGGTTCTATTGATCTTATTTTCGAAATTATTAAAAAAAACAACGATCCAAGCATTAATTTATTTTATTTGCAATCAATATATAATATGTAATAACTATAAAAGTTACCAAAATCAACAAATTCATTTCTTTTTAAATATATCCAACCTTAGTAAAATAGTTAGATTGTAAAAAGTTTGCATGTGTTTCGAATGAATTTGTTACACCTATATAAATACAAAACCCCCGACTGCCCCGTTGGTCTCGTGGTCGCAAGTGCGACTGATGAGCGTGGGGTTCCGGGTTCGATTCCTAGGTCGAGCAAAAATTGTTATTGGGTTTTTCCATTAGGATTTGCTTAGTAGCAGCCCGGAATTTGGAAGTTGGTGGTGTGACACCACCGTGCCTCGGAAAGCACGTAAAGCAGTTGGTCCTGGCTGTCATTCGTAGATCTTTGACAGTCGTTACGGATAGTCAGAAGCCTGACATTTACTCTAACCAAGAGGTATCGTTTTGCCCAGTAACTAGGATGTGGAGGTCAGATAGGCAGTCGGTCCATGTAAAACACTGGTACTCAGCTGTATCCGGTTGGACTGGAAACCGACCCCAACATAGTTGGGAAAAGGCTAAGCAGATGATGGTGATATATATACAAAATAAATAGGTTACCATAATATCTTAAATGTATCATACAACAAACAGTATGAACAAACCACTTATTTATGAACTCCATCCCTAGTTTCGTATATTATCCCAATATAATCCGCTTGCTACACAGCGAAAGCACTCTTCAATATTTCACCAAACACATTACCGTTGGATGCTTCCCAAAAGTTGTCGTGTCACTAAAATTATGACAGTTACACATGCGTCACCACGCCTATACAATAATATTATAGTCCAAGATACTGGAGACGCCAGACTTACGTCATGGTTAAAGTTTAAATGGGCAGAAGTGGGATACTTCGGTGGTTTTAGCCGGTAAGGAAGTCCATGAGGATTTCCACTGCGCGCCAAAAAAAGAACAGGTGGAAGAATATGTCGTTATGAAGCTAATAAAAATATGTGCAAAGTGTGTGCTTGTTTCTTCAATGCTGGACCTTTTTTCAGGTGTTAGGTTTAAAGGGTAACTTAATTACTTATGTTTAAGTGTGACGCCTGATTTTTATATTAATACTGGCTTCTGCTCGCGACTTCGTTCGCTTAAAGGTCACGTGTTTGGTTACTGCTCCGCTACTATTGGTCGTAGCGTGATAATATATAGCCCTTCGCGATAAATGATAGGACACATAAGGAATGTTTCAATTCCAACCAGTAGTTGCTGAGATTACAACGTTCAAACAAACAAACTAACTGTACAGCTTTATAATATTAGTACAGATAAGCTTTTGCCTGCTATTTCATCAACGTGAATTTCTTTACGGATCCCTATTTTTTTAATAAAAAGTAGCCTGTAGCAATCAGAGATAACGTAGTTCTCATATGTGAAAACAAAACAGAATCGAACCAGCAGTTCTGGAGAAACAAACCAACAAACTTTTCAGCTTTTAATGTATATTAGGTTAGATGTAGATATTTTACAGGATATCGTTAAAATTCAACATACATAATTACTGAACATTGGCCCAGGATCGAACCTAGAAAGTACGCATACTTTTTTAACTACATATCGCTAATCGCACGTCGGCTCTAAATATTACTTTATTTACAACACGAAAAGATACATATTTCATTGTAAGAAATTACATGACGCAGCACCATATTTCACTGAATTCTCACAATGACATGTGTATCTTTTCGTGTAGTAAATAAAGTAATATTTCGAGTCAATGTGTGCGCAGTGTCGCGTCGCTTCGCGTCTCGGTGTGAACTGACCCTAAAATGCCAGCCGTGATAAAATGACGTAGGAATAGCGACACTGGGATCTCAGTCCATAATAGCGTTACTAATTTTATTTATATTAGTCCGTGTAAAGGATTCATTTGTTTTTTGTTAAGTAATTGTCATGGAGAAATCATTTGGAGCAACACGACAATAGCTCCATTGGTTGCCCCAACATTATCCTTAGCATGATTTCGAGTCACCTAGACTGTTTATACGTGTGTTGCTGTTGTGCCACCTCGCATGAGGATTCGCAATGGTGATCAACTATTATTGTTTTTTTTTGTGTTGTATGTTTTGTGTTTGCATTGTAACTGCCTCGTTAGCCTAGTGGTTTTAAGCGTGTCTGCTCCGCTAAAGGTCTCGGGTTCCATTCCCAGGTCGAGCAAAAAGTCTTGTTCGGTTTTTCTATGAAATTCTCAGTAGCAACTCGGAGTTAGGATTTGTGCCCGGTTAAAGGCAATAGGCTTGCCCCCTATTACATGGGACCTAAACATATCGGCGAAATGTGGTTGTACATTGGTACACCTCTGCCTACCCTTTAGGGGAATACAGGTGTTTGCCAATATGTTTTAAGCGTGCAAAAATAAATGGAAATATAATCATCATCATCATCAGCTTAGCCTTTTCTCAACTATGTTGGGGTCGGCTTCCAATCTAACCGGATGCAGTTGACTATCAGTGTTTTACATGGAGCGACTGCCTATCTGACCTCCACAACCCAGTTACTGGGCAACAAGATACCTCTTGGTAAGACTGGTTGTCAGACTTTCTGGCTTCTGACTATCCGTAATGACTGTCAAAGATCTATGAATGACAGCCGGGACCAACGGCTTTACGTGCTTTCCGAGGCACGGGGGTGTGACACCACCAACTTCCAAACTCCGGGCTGCTTCTGAGAAATTCGCAATGGAAAAACCCAATAACACTTTTTGACCGACCCGGGAATCGAACCCAGGACCCCGTGCTCATCAGTCGCGCTTGCGACCACGAGACCAACGAGGCAAATGCAAATATAATACAAACACAAAATATAATATAAATATCGTGATGGTCAAGTGGTTAAAGCATATGTACTTTCTAAGTTTATCTTGGACATCCCTAGCATCGGTGAAGGAAAACATCGTGAGGACACCTGAACTTATCTATACTAATATAAGAAACCTGAAGAGTTTTTTGTTTGTTTGTTTACACGCGTATAATGTGTATTATGACACATAAAATATCCTTGCGTTAGCTAATGCAAACATTTTTTTAGTCCCTAAAGAATTTAATAGATGTTTCAATCTCGCATCTATTCGTTACCAGGGCGTAAAAATGACCACAATATATACCCCATAATCCCTAGTAATAATAAGCTATTGGTAAAGTTTTTTTGTTTGGTTGTAAACGTGCAAATCGCTGAAACTCCCAGTTGGATTAGAAACATATTTCTTTGTATATTATAGACAGATCCATGAGGAATAGTATAGGCTATATAACCTCATGCTACGACACACGGGAGCGGAGCAGTAAAGTTCGGACAAAGTCGCGGGCAGAAGCTAGTCTATTTATACAACATAGGATGTTTACACAAAAAGCTGACTGTAATAAAAGCCCGTGGCTATTAAATGGTTTCATAAAATTGAACTCAATTCAAACGAGCATTGAGACGCTTTCCAATCATTCTTATGGCATCGTATGGCTATAAGAAAGAATTGCGTTTGGTATTGCATTTCAAATTAAATAGAGAACCGCTGTTTTATTTGAATTCTGAAATTGGGTCTTTTCTGCTAAAGAGAGCCAACACACGAAGTCTCAACAAATGAATTAATTAACATACCATCGCAGCATTGCGCAGCGTATTAAGACGTATAATATATAGATAAATAGATAAAGTGGTTCATGAAGATTCTTACGTGTAACACATCAAGCTACGGCCAGTGGAAGGGTGACACGGAGTATTTAGCTAGTAAAATTATAAATCTGAAGACTTTAAAATGAAAACCAGTTTCCATTACTCAGCAACCCTACTTTTCAGCAGATTTCAGCAATCTCACTAATCCTCCAAAAAAGACTATAAATTACACCACAGCCAATCCTCAAATCGTCGAACACTTCAAATGGGAACCTAATAGGATCCCGAACAGACTTGTTATCCCTCCCGATGCAAATTGGACATATTCGGAGAACCTCACCCAGGGGCCGAACACAAAATGGACCGAAAAAGGAAAATTTTAGAGAAAACGGATTTTTTCGTACTATCTATAATTCAATGTGATACCAGTTGTAGGTAAGTAAAAGGATTTAGGAGAACATGTGGCACAGATAATAAGTTGCATGATAGATAAATAGCATCTAAACAAGCAATCTCTTGTTTTTTTTATATTATTGGATGGTAATACAAGCCGACGGCCCAATGTGGTCACCGCTGCCTATAGACATCTGCAATATGCAAATGCGTTGCCATCCCAGAAGAAAAGTTGACATATCTCATGTGCCTGTAATTACACCGATACACATACCCCTTAAAGCGGAACACAGCAACGCTGCTTTGCGGCAGAAGTAGGTATAGTGGTAGTACTTCCGCGGACGAGCTCTTTCACACGGAGCTCTACTACTGCTAATAAAATAAATTTAAAGAGTTAATGTATTTGTTTGTTCAACGCGCTAATCTCTGGAACTACAGAACAAATTGGAATAAGTATTTTTTACTCATGAATCTAGCTATTCTTAACAAATAAATATATATTCGTAGATTCATAACGAATAGTATGGGTTTTATAATATTCTTCACCCATCCCAAACGGAATGCCAGTGCGAAGCTCCATCACAGAACATGCGTCACCTTCTTAGTTGCCCGTTGTGCACAACCACCTGCACCATCCAAGATCTAAACGAGGGCAATGATGGAGCTGTACAGGATGCTCAATACTGGTCGGACAACATTTGAAACAAGATCATCGACACAAAAATAAGAAGAAGAACATCACGCTACGACACACGGGGTCAACCGAAGACGTAACAGAACTGGGAAGAAAGCTAAGTTAACGTGAGAGGTACTCTTGCAGCAGTAGAACAGCGCCTTTACCTGCTGTATAAACACGATTGTCATGTTCCAACATGTCGGAAAAGTCAAACATGGTACAATACATGTTAACTTGTTGACATGTCCTCGTTGTACAAACAATCTTTGTATACAAGACATTGCTTTTGTACTAAGTAATCATATTTTTCTTTATTTTTCCGGGAAAGTTAAATATGATTTTGCTAGCTATATGGATACACCCCGCGGTGTGATCTGCGTTCAGTTACGTCTTCGGTTACTGCTCCGCTCCGTTTGGCTTTAGCTTCATGTTCAATACATATAAATCGTCGTCTTGAATCACTCTATTTATTGATAATACATAAAAAATTTAAATAACTCCCGGCAGAAGAAATAAATCACTACCGTAGCTAACAAAAGAGCTAATAACTTTGAAACCGCTGAACCGATTTCCATCAAACAAAGCTAAGAACACTCCCGACTAATTCACCTTTCAAACATAAAAAAATAAAATCAAAATCGGTTCATGCGTTCGGGAGCTACGATGCCACAGATGGACACACACACACACAGACACATCAAACTTATAACACCCCGTCGTTTTTGCGTCTGGGGTTAAAAAGACATAATCCATTGGGGAGTTCAAAAGATCTAAGCGTATAGATAGCGGGAAAACCAGGCATTTTTTTTTTAATTTTTTGTCGACCGACCTCTTGTTACATCGAACCAAAATTTATCTAACGAAATATGGACTACAGGTACATATCTGACTAACCCTTTTTGTAAAAACAGAAGACGTTACAAAATGTTTATGTATAAAACGAGTGGCTCTTAAGTAAAATTGTCTTTTAAGTCTTAAAAACAATCCTAATCCTTAAAGCCATACATTCAGTGATTACCTACTTGTTGACCTAAGTTCTACAAAGCTGAATCAGTCCACGTAGGTACTCCGTTGACATTCAAGGGTCACTCGACTGTCGGAGGGTTGACCCTGAAGGCCCTCCACACTATTGAGCACGCCCACTTGTCGTAGAAGGACTAGCAGCATTGGACTAACCTATTAGATTTCGATTACAGACAAGTATTTGGAAAAATTGTTCAAAAGTCAACGATTTTGGTAATTTGTAGAGTTACTAGTCTTAGTCGGGAAAGTACTACCACCTTACATATTTCTGTCGCAAAGAAGTTTTGCTGTGTTCCGGTTTGAAGGGTATGGGTGCCGGTGTTATTACAGGCACATGAGACATTTCATCTTTGTCTCTGGGAAGGCAACGCATGTCTATAGGCAGCGGTAGCCACTTAACATCAGGTGGGCCGTGGGCATAGTCTGCATGCTTGCCATCCAATGACAAAAAACCATTAGTTTATCCCGCAGTTTCACACGCGTTAAGGTTTTGCTTTTAGTAACAGAACACATAATTATGTAACATCTGAAATTGACGCAGAAAACACTATAAGGTAACTTGGACTTTATAATTACGAGTAAATTAGATCTGAAATCGCTAATCAACCATGAACAAGCGTAGTGATCAAAGCTCGTGCCTTCTCTGTATGAGAAGAGGCCATTTCCCGCAGTAGTATCTCCTTGTCTGTTGTTATTTTTTTGCCATGTTATAGTGACGTAGGTCTGGCGACAAATCATTGGACTCAGTGACCAATAATTTGCAACACACACACCATCACGCCTGTATTCCCCATTCCCCGAAGGGTTAGGTAGGGTATCAATGTACACCCACAGTTCGTCGGTATGTTTCGGTCCCATGTAACAGGGGGCGAGACTTTTGCCATTAACCGGACACAAATTGTAATTCCGAGCAGCTGCTGAAATTTTCATAGAAAAAACCAAAAACTCTTTATTTTCGACCTTGGAAACCACTAGGTTAACGAGGCAGTTAAAGCCAAAACATAATATTATTATTAAACTGCCTCGTTGGCCTAGTGGTCCTAAGCGCGACTGCTACGCTAGAGGTCTTGGGTTCGATTCCCAGGTCGAGCAAAAAGTGTTATTGGGTTTTTCTGTGAAATTCTCAGTAGCAGCTCGGAGTTAGGATATGTGCCCGGTTAATGGCAATAGGCTCGCCCCTTATTACATAGGACTTAAACATACCGGCGAACTGTGGGTGTACATTGTTACACCTCTGCCTAACCCTTCGGGGAATACAGGCGTGATGGTATGAATGTATGTATAATATTAGCCAAAGCTAATCATTTACAATTTAACAAGAATAGAGTTAGGAATATATTAGTTTTTAAAATCTTCTTAACTAAACTGTCTTTTCATAGAATATAACCCTCCCACAGACGTAGGTAAATAAGCTAAACTCATCACATTATTCTCTGTAAGCCTGCCTTCAGTTTCTATACGGAACTAGGGGGGTTAAGCCAAAAAGGGTTCATCGCAGATCCTATAAAATGTACGCTGTATTTTAAATAATGTACATGCAAAGACTAGGGGTTCTAGATCGTTATTACAGTGTAGAATAAAGCTGGTTACTCACGCAGATATTAAATAGGGAAATATTGAGACAAATAATTGCCGGAGATTTTCAGACACCTCTTTTTTTAAGGTAGGCTATGAGGACTGCGCAATTTGGGAAACTCGTTTTTATGTCTGTGATCAGAAAGTTTTAATTAGTTATTAGCTTTAGCCCTCGACTTCGTTCATGGAATTTAAAATAAAATCCGTTGCTAGCTTAGCTACGTACAAAGTGCCTACCGCTCAAATTTCAGCTTCATAGGTTTAGTAAGTGAGTACCCTTTTGTATTTATAATATCAATAAGATCTGAATCGCTTGGAGTTTGCGTCCAATAGATGGTGCCACAGTATTTACTGCTATTCATCTGTTTTAGTGATACAATTATAGCATTTTCTTTCTTGACAATTTTAAGGAGGTTTCTGTTGAATCTTAAAATACATCATGATCATTATCTTCACCACAGTTCATCCATTGCTGAGTATAGGCTTATCTTTGTATATGCCAATCCCCATTCTATTTTTTTTTCTTCCGGAGTGGAAAGCTGTCATGGATGGGCCCATACAGCGAATAAAAAATTATAAAATTGATATTTCCCCCATACTAGGAGGGAGTGGAGAGGTCTATCAGACTCTTATGACTAAAGGGAGATCTCCCTGGTGATCCCTTTCTACACTTGCACCGGGGATTCAGGGATCGTACGTGCCTTCCGCGTTCCCCGACAGAATATCCACGCTTTTATCCGTGATGGTACCAATGTCGTTACAGTATACCAACATACGATTATTTATACTCAATATCTTTATTGCTTTTCCATATGTATACTTAGGTGGTAACATTATTATTGAGATCATTATGGAGCCTGTAGGACACACCAACATTGGGTTAGGAGAGAGAAAATTAAATGTATCTAGCCAACATTAGTCGCCTCGTGTACACGCGGCCTACAGTCCGTGTATTATTTAAAGAGACCGACCTTTCCGCGCGTTTATTTTTGTGAAGGAACAGCAGCTAGCGAAGTGATTTGTGTATGTAAGGAGGGGTCGAATTTGGGTGGGTCAGTTGTAACGCTTGAGATATGAAAAGCGCCCTTATTGCTACTAAATAAAGATGCTGTCAAAGTAAAATTTGGACTATGAACGGACTTCAAGGGAGAAAGTTTGTGTCGATCGCATGTGTCACAATAGGTAATAGTGTTGTACGAAAACTTTGTTGTAATAATTGTATGTTTTATTAGTATTATTTAGGTCGTTAGTATGGTTTTGAGTAGGTACCTAAAAGATAAAAAAAAAATATTAAGCTGGACATATATAAATTAAAAAGCTGAAAGTTGCTAGCATCTGCCCGCGTCTTCATGTTGTCTTCTTCATGTCTTCAAAGTTAACATGTTATCCCGCGGGAACCGTTCATTTTTCGGTATAAAAAGTAGCCCATACGCTTTTCCAGGCAATAATCTATCTATTTGCCAAATTTCATCCAGTTCTGATCAGCCTTTTTAGCGTGATTTAGTAACAAATAATAGTACATAATATAGTAGGATAGTGAGATTACAACATTCTCTAACAAATTACGTAAACTAAAGTTATAGGCCTCAAATAATTTGAATTGTTTGATCTTGTCCGGTTAGCCGCTAATTGGCGAAGTAATTACTGTCAAAGGATTGTTAGTCCCAACCGCAGTAATTAACGTGTCGTTATTGGTTAAACTCTTTATTCTGAGGTTAGGTACAGGTAGGCCCAAAGGTGTACCGGCAATGTGTCCAGTTCAATTACTTATTTCAATTAGAATTGGTCACTTAATTGTCATGATTTGGTTAACAACCCCGTTGGTCTCTTGGTTGTAAGCGCAACTGATGAGCGTGGAGTCCTTAGGTTCGATTCCCTGGAATAGAAGTCGGTGGTGTCCTCGGAAAGCACCTAAACCCGTTGGTCCCGGCTGACATTCTATGATGAAAGTCATTACGGATAGTCAGAACCCAGGAAGACTGACCACCAGTCTAACCAAGAGGTATCGCGTTGCCCAGTAACTGGGTTGTGGAGGTCAGATAGGCAGTCGCTCCATGTAAAACTCTGGTATTCAGCTGCATTCGGTTAGGCTGGAAGCCGACCCCAACATGGTTGGGAAAAGGCTAAGCAGAAGATGGTTGTTATTGTATGTTAGTTTGTATGATTAGATACAAACTATAATACAGAAGAAATCGCTAGCAGGGGGCAATGTGGTGTAAGGAAGGATGCAAAAAGAAAAACAAAGAAATAGTCTTGTAATACAATATTTCGATAGAATGTTGTTCAGCATTCACTACATACGTACATTATCGGAGCAATTGCTCCAAGAATTTCTTTCATGTTATTGGTTCGTTGCCCTAAAGGTACGAACGTCTCATTTTTTGTAATATCTTGTTCATTTATTTAATATCGTTACAATATATTATTCTTTACTCTTTTTATCGAAGAAAAACCTGTCGTCCGTAGGTACTCTAGATTTCTAAATCGTTTGTGTGTTTAAGAACACAAATGAGCTTGGTTCTGCCAAAACGAGGCAACCGACAATATCTCAATAGTAAAATAATTTCATCATCATCATCTCAGCCACACGTTGCCCACTGCTGGACATAGGGCTCCTCCTTCTCCATAATTTTCTGTTAAAAACTTTCCATACCCTAAGACAGGCTAAATGCTAATGATAACCTGCCTATTATTGTCCCATTGCAGGGCAAAAGCCTCTTCTCATACAGATAAGGCGCGACGATTGATCACCACTCTTGCTCAAGGCGGATTGCCGATTTCAGACTTCTATTGATTTTAATAATAGTGGTCCTTAGCACGACTGCTACGCTAGAGGTCTTAGGTTCCATTCCCAGGTCGAGCAAAAAGTCTTATTTTGGTTTTCAGCGAAATTGTTAGTAGTGGCTTGGAGTTAGGACTTGTGTCCGGTTAGTGGCAATAGGCTTGCCCCCTATTATTTGGGACCTATAACATACCGGCGAACTGTGGGTGTACCTCAGCCTAACCCTTCCGGGAATACAGGCATGATGGATTTTCTGTATGTATTGATTGAAGTTCAGATTTCCTCATGATGTTTTTTTTACCGATGTCAGAGAAGTCCAAGATAAACTTAGAAAGTACATTTATGCTGGTATCGAACCCGCAACCTCAGGTATGAGAGGCAGGCGCCTTAACCACTGGGCATCATGAGGATGTCTGTGTTTTTTTTTTACATTTGTCCTTGTATGGCAAACAAGCCGACGGCCCACTTGACGATAAGTGGTCACTGCTGCCTATAGACATCTGCAATACCTGACGCCTTGCAAATGCGTTGCCATCCCAGAGACAAAGTTGAAATGTCTCATGTGCCTGTAATTTGACGGCACGTTTGGCGCAGTGGCTGAGCGATTGGCTGCTGCGCTGCGTGTCGCGGGTTCGATTCCCGCACGGAACAAATATTTGCACGGCCTACAGATAGTTGTTTCGGGTCTGGCTGTTTGTGTATGTGAGTTTATATGTTTGTAAACGCACCCACGATACAGGAGAAATTCCTAGTGTGGGGCAATGTTTAAAAAAAAAAAAAAAAAAATTAAACCGGCACCCATACCTTTTAAACCCGAAAACAGAAACGCTGTCTTGCGGCAGAAATAGGTATGGTAGGAGTGCTTCCCCGGACGAGCTCTTTCACAAAGAGCTCTACTACTTAAATCTTTCAGTGATCAAGAAAACAAATCTAATTTGTCAGCTATTATAAATCCTTTATGTACGTTTAATCCTGCTTACCCTGTAAAATGTTTAGGCAAACATTTTCTCTTTGTCAGCAACCACTGAAGTTTGTAACCTTAATTGTTCACTAACTTGCCTGTAACTTGAGTGGAGAAGTTAGTTAAGCATAATTTCTACATTGTACATCAACACTGGATATATGGTTGCATAGTTTCTATTGACTAAACTGCCTCGTTAGCCAAGAGGTCCTTGCTTCGATTCCCGGGTCGAGCAAAGTGTTATTGGGTTTTTCTATGAAATTCTGAGTAGCGTTATAGCGGTAACAGTGAAAATTATAACTGTCTAACTATTACGGTTCATGAGATACAGCCTAGTGGCAGGCGGACGGACGGACAGCGGAATCTTAGTAATAGGGTTCCCTTTTACCCTTTGGGTGCAGAACACTAAAAAAAACAAACGTAAGTCGTAGAAAGGTGTAGGTACTACTCGGCGGCCATCTTGTATCATATGACGTTTTAAAGCGGCAACGTGTCCATAGATACATTTCCATGTGACAAAAACAGTTTCTGGCAGCTTCCGAAGTTTGGAAACTTAATTTGTTCACTAACTCCCTTCCTTACCTCACGCTTTAACAATTAGTTAAAATATTAGTTTAGCGTGCAATTTGTGCTACACTTAAGGTTGTCAAATGTTTTGACAATATTTCATTGCGTTTTGTGTATTTCGTTGTGGAAGTTGGAACGGATCCATTTTAAATAGATCTTTGGAAATTGTACTTAACTAAGTATTGTATACCTAATTGACATTATATACTATTAGTTTCAGTTTCTTTTTTAAATATCGTTGTATTGCAAGCAAGCTAAATCACAGCTTCCGTATAAAAAAAAGAAGGATGGATGGAAAACGTTGGATGGCGGCTTTCAAATCGAATTAATTTTCTTTTTAAAACTTCCCACGCCTTATGGCTGGCCTATTATATAAAAGCAATAGGTCATTCGGTCTCTGACTATACACGATTTCTCAAAAATTGCTTGACATACGGACCTAAGTCAGATAGATAGGAGATATCCGCTAAAAAACGGACTTTTGACTTTAACTTGACTACCATACGTACAAAATAAACTGAAACTTCACTAAGGTTGGACGCATGGTGGCGAAAATAAACCTTGACATTTAATAATGTGCATGTGACATTCAACGTTAGCGTGGTAAAGCAATTACGAGGTCGACCAAAACTAGATATCTTGTGTTAGATGGAGCGACGAAATTACGGAGACTGTAGCCAGAGCGTGCTTCGTACGAAAGTAGTTAAAAAGTTAATCTGGTGTAAGGAAAGTTAATGAAGTCTTGTCAGATTTATATTCATATTTATTTACTACCTTCTAACCGCGGCTTCGTTCGCATGATTTTTTCACTAGTCTTAAGTTTCGTCTTTAGTTACTGCTCCGCTCCTGTGGATCGTAGCGTGGTGGTATATAGCCTATAGCCTTTCCCGATAGATGGACTACCGAACACAAAAAGATTTTTTTTAATTTGAGCGAGCAGTTCTTGAGGTTAGCATGTTCAACCAAACGAACTCTCCAGCTATATAATATTAGTAACTATAGATTTGCATACTATAATGTGTATAAAAAATGTTACATAAAGCAAATGCACAGTTGTGAGCCCTGTTAAGGCATAGCAACATAATATCCTTACATAGTATAAAACAAAGTCGCTCCCGCTGTAAGTAAGCTTATATCTTTTAAACTACGCAACGGATTTTAATGCGGCATTCAGCAATGGATAGAGTAATTCAAAGGGAAGATTTATAACATCACGCTACGACCAACGGGAGCGAGAAATGGCTAGTTAAAAATAAAAGTAAGTAGTACTAAGGAAGTTAGTAAATATAATCAAGAAGGGGTTGGAACGTAAATTGGGAATTCTACACTACATAACTGCTGTGAAATGAGCTTGAGGTAAGCTGTGAATACCTGGCATCGGCCGGTTTATTTTGTAAAAGTCTCTCAATTAGTCTGTCAATTAGTATTTCATGGAAAGACAAAACTAAGACAATTTTTTGCAGAATAATACTGCAGGTAAGAAAGCAGCTTAACTCTATCTCGCTTCACTTAGATAGAAGTTTACAGAATACGTAGTCCAACTGAACACTATTAACTCACAATTCAAAACGTATTCATTATTTTTAGAGTTCCGTACCTCAAAAGGAAAAAACGGAACCCTTATAAAATCACTTTAAACTATTTATTTAATTCTGTTAGTTATAATGATCCTACGTACGGAACCCTCAGTGGACGAGTCCGACTCGTACTTGTCCAAGTTTTCTTTCATGATTTTGCGATTAGCGAACCGTGCATTAAACAAAATCCAAAATAATAACTAAAAACACCACACAATTCAAAATCCAACGTAAACATTCACCACAAATTTCATAAATCGTTCCAAAACGTTCATCGGCGCACACGCAAGCCGTAGTCAAAGAAAACAAACTATTTATAAACCCGGCGGCCATTTTGTGAAACAATGGACGGTTTCGGCAAACGTTACGTTAACTGTTGAGTCGTAATTAATAGACTTAAGTTTGTGACGTTAACGGTAACTGTTTTTTACGTTATCATGAAGACGGATGGTATGGTTATCGTCGTAAGAAAAATTAATGGCGGTATTGTTCGATTTGTTTAAATCAAATACAAACAGTTTATTAGCTAAATAATTATTTATTCGTTGTTACAAAAGCATAAAAGGTAGGTACACTGTATTCTGATTATAATATAGTATATCTAATACTGCCTCGTTGGCCTAATGGTCCTAAATGCGACTGATACGCTAGAGATCTTGGGTTCGTTTTCCAGGTCGAGCAAAAAGTGTTGCCGAATTTCTCAGTAACAGCTCGGAATTAGGATGTGTGCCCGGTTAATGCCAAAAGACTCGTCCCCTATTACATGGGACCTATACATACCGGCGAACTGTGGGTGTACGTTGGTACACCTCTGCCTAACCCTTCGGGGAATACAGGCGTGGTGGTATGATTTTGAATTTAATAATTTGTTATAAATTATCAAATAATAAATTGTAAATCGTAGACTATTACGTTTTTTGATATAACAGCTTTCATCCGCCACTTTCTCCACGGGAATGTTGATTTTAACGAACACAGACGAACTAATTAAAAAAAATCCTTTGTAATTATCCAAATCTAAAATTTCAAGTTTACTGAGGGAGTTTTTTCCGAATAGCACTGGTAGCCTTTGAGGGATGTTTATTTATTTATTAAAACTTTTTGCACATAATGTAAATAATACACTGTACAAAGGCGGACTTAGGCATTTTCTACCAGTCAACCAATCAGTCAATGTTTGGGGAGACATATCTATGACGTCAATCACAAATATCGCAGTCTATTTTGATATAATAAATATTATTGTCCTAGTATTTCATATTTTCATTTTATATTCAATGAATTATTATAAAAGTGACAAGTTTATTGCGACGTTCTGGCAATCGATAGATATTTTACACGATATTTTCCATAGAAATATATTAAATTATGTATTATATTTTTGTTATTTTTCCAGTGTTCATATAAATCCCCATTTACATGACGATGAACTGATGAATATTTGTGCCCGTTTAAAAACAAGTGCGAGTCAGACTCGTGCACGAAGGTTCCGTACCATTATTCTGATTTGGAATATTATGTAACCTAAAGGGTGGAGACCTGGTGTCCTGAAATACAGGCCCAAGCCTAGTTTAGGCACCAGTCTCCCGCAATATACTTACTGTATCCAACTGTTCCCTAAAAATATGTACTCAATATGTATTGTAGCGAGAAAATAAATAAATAATTATTATTATTTATAAAAAGAGCCAAAAAAACACGTTTGTTGTATGGAAGCCCCTTTAAATATTTATTTTGTTCCATTTTTAGTATTTGTTGTTATAGCGGCAACAGAAATACAATCATCAATATTTTAACTGTCTAACTATCACGGTTCATGAGATACAGCCTGGTGATAGACGGAATAACAGACAGCGGAGTCTTCGTAATAGGGTTCCCTTTTACCCTTTGGGTATGGAACCCTAAAAACTGAATATAAATAAACTTTAAAAACCAACGAGCTATCAGTTTTACTACAATCAGAGGGTGTTTGTTATATGACGGTTAGAAGAGACAACGTGGCCAAAACTTTTCCTATTTATTCAACAATTGATTTTAGACGCCCAGTGATGGAATTTTTTGGCTGTTATTCAGTCTAATATTTTAAATGCGAAAGTAACTTTGTCTGTCTGTCTGTTACCCTTTCACGCCTAAACCGCTAAACCGCTTTTGATTGCCATAGATTAGACTTTGGAGAAGAACTTAGGCTACATTTTGTCACGAAAAAAAATTTAAGTAACCTCCCGATAGAAAAATAAAAATCCCTACCACAGCTAATAAAAGAGCTGATAACTTTGAAACCGCTGAACCGATTTCCATCAAACATAGCTAAGAACACTCCCGACTAATATACCTTTCAAACAAAAAAACTTAATCAAAATCGGTTCATGCGTTCGGGAGCTACGATGCCACAGACACCAAATACATAACAGAATAAAATTTTGTAAAATTTAGAAACAGAAAATAGTAATAGAATAAAAAAGCAAATAATAGATTCAGTTACAACTGGAAATAAACTCTAAAATCGCACCATTTAAAAGCAAAAGTTCCACAACAGAATAAATGCACTCTTCAACATAACAGAAAAAGCCACAACATATATATATAGCTAAACTTGCTGCCACAAACAGACACACACACAGGTACGTCAAACTTATCCCATGTAATAGGGGGCGAGCCTATTGCCATTAACCGGGCACAGATCCTAACTCCGAGCACCTACCGAGAATTTCATAGAAAAACCCAATAAATATTTTTGCCAGCGTAGCAGTCGCGCTATGGACCACTGGGCTAATGAGGCAGTTTAAAGAAATAAAAAGGGCTACCCAAAGTAACTATTCCACGCGAACGAAGTCGTAAGCAAATGCTAGCTAAAAATAAACACTTAAACTGGACGGAACAGCAAATATTCGTTGATTGAATTCTGTTTTGTTAATTATACAATATATATTTAATAATAACTGCCCCGTTGGTCTCGTGGTCGCAAGCGCGACTGATGAGCATGGGGTCCTGGGTTCGATTCACAGGTCGAGCAAAGTGTTATTGGGTTTTTCCATTAGGAATTTCTCAGTAGCAGCTCGGAGTTAGGATTTGTGCCCGGTTAATGGCAATAGGCTCGCCCCCTATTGCATGGGACCTAAAACATATCGGCGAACTGTGGGTGTACATTGGTACACCTCTGCCTAACCCCTCGGGGAATATAGGCGTGATAGTATGTTATATTTAATAATTATGTAGAACATTGTACGGCGCCAGAATATTCTACTAAAATTTTGGACAGTTAACATAAACGTTGAAAATAAAAATGATGACGCAGATTATATTGGCTGGAATAATTTAGTCAGCATTGTCAACAAATGTCTCACGCAAATGTGTTCACGTTAAGGCATACTTCCTTGCTGATAAAAAGACGGCTTGACTTGTGAATAAGATGAAAATGAAGAGAGATATAACATACCATCACACCTGTATTCCCCGAAGGGTTAGACAGAGGTGTAACGATGTCCACCCACAGTTCGCCGGTATGTTTAGGTCCCATGTAATAGGGGGCGAGCTTATTACCATGAAAATGAAGAAATAATTATTAAAAAATGGTCTGTGACTACTGCTCCGCTCCTGTTGGGCGTAGCGTTCAATACGTATAAACCTTCGTCTTGAATCAGTCTATCTATTGATGAAAACTTCATGAAAATCGGTTGCGGAGTTTAAAAAATCTAAGCGTACAGACAGCGGGAAGCAATTTTGTTTTTCGTCTGCGTGTTTTTTCAGCTTTATTATTATTAGCATACATAGTAGTTTTTATGCAATGTACATCGCATTTCATTGAATCATGTATGATTCTATGTACAAATTTTGTAAAACATTTATTTTATAAGGGTAAATATGGAGTTTCTTGCACATTTTTCTTCATACGAAATTACATTATGGAATGGGCAACTAGATTAACCCTAAACTTAAAATGAATATAAGTCTGAAATCACCAATCCGCTTTGGGCAAGCGTGATCAGTGCTCGTCGCCTTCTCTGTATGAGAAGAGGTCCTTAAATTGGACAATAATAGACTGGTATTCTTTTTTATTTTTATAACTAGATTAATAGATAATTCCTTTTTTCTTGTAACCAGGAATTTGATAAAAACAAATCGAAAAGAGTGTCCCTGGAGTGTCTTGCTCGTTCTTCTCCATAGAGGCTTTCGTTTTGGGAACGAGCAACCAGCTTCAACTTTGTGTCTCTTTGTGAAAATTCAAAAGTGCCTGTAAATAGTCTAATTGAAATAAAAACTGTCTTGTGTCCTTTACACGTCTGATTTCTCATCCTTAAAAAAAAGGTGAGTGTCTATGGAGTAGAACATGCAAGAAACTCCACGAATACTCTTTTGAATTTCGATTTTACAAAATCCTGGTTACAATATTCTTGTTGCTTCTATTATGTGAAAACAATAAAGCTGAATATTAAACAATAAAGAAGTTATGTAATGTTAATGTGATGTTATATTGCTCATTATATTCCTCAATAAACAGGCTATTTAAGGCAAAAGGATTTTTTCCAATCGGACCAGACGTTTCTGAGTTTAGCGCGTTTAAACAAACAAAATTTTTAGCTTTTTGTAATATCAATATATAGATATGTACCTATTTATTGAATGGATTGCTTCCCCTGATTTTCATGTTGAGCTACATATCCAGCTTTACAATCTATTCAATCAGTTCATGCTGCTCTGTAATTTTTAACCTCCGACGCAAAAGCGACGGGGTATTATAAGTTTGACGCGTCTCTGTGTGTGTGTGTGTCTGTCTGTGGCACCGTAGCTCCTAAACAAATTTTTAATTTGTTTTTTGTATTGAAAGTGTATTTAGTCGGAAGTGTTCTTAGCTTTGTTTGATGGAAATCGGTTCAGCGGTTTCAAAGTTATCAGCTCTTTTGTTAGCTAACGAAATGTTTTTTTTTTCTGTCGGGGGTTACTTAAAATTTTTAATTTTAAAGAATTCCAATACTATGAGTGGTCAGTTTACAATGGAAATGTATAGCTTCATATGTAGCTGTGTGTACGTTAGTAAGAGCAAAGGAAGTGCACCTGTATTTGCGCACACTCTTGTGCCCTATAATATTTCCTGCTCACTTGGCCAGTCTTTATCGCCGCCGTGACCAAAGTTTAGTCGGGAGAATATTACTAGTTTTTTAAATAGGCAAATCTTTGGGTCATCTTTGTACTGTTTATAGTTAAACTGAAAACACTGTATGTGATTTATATATCCGCAATGAGGAGTTAACATCTCACAATGTTGCAGGTACAACAATAAAACAGTTTTCACGCCATTTTCACATACTTTGTTATTTACTAAAACAATTGCCAGCTATTAAAGCAGACGTTAAATGCTAGCGGAATAATAAGTGCCCGTTGTGTGGCAACCCAGGTCGTAAGCTGTGTTAAGTGCTGCAACACTGCCCATAATGCAGCCCCCAACTATAAACTAAATGCAATTAAAAGGTTAGGTATGGCAACATTCTTTTGCCTGTAAATATTGCAAAGAAGAAAATTTTCCTACAATAACTTTTGATAGATAACTTGTCAAACTATAATAATAATACTAGCCTATTATTGTCCAACTGCAAGGGCAAGCGTCTCTTCTCATAAAGAGAAGAAAGGAGTATTGATCACTCATGAGAGCTTTGAATTTTCCACTTAAATTAATTACTAGAATAGCTCGCAGTTTCACCCGCGTTACATCTTCGGTTAGTACTCCGCTCCCGAGAGTCATAGCGTGATGTTATAACGCCTATACTATGCCTTATAAATCTGGCTATCATACGCAAACGGATTTGTCCAATCTATCTGGTAGTTCCAGAGATTAACACGTTTAAACAAATAATCAAACACTTCAGCTTTATACATATTAGCAAAGATAAAGGTTTGAATAGATACGTCCTCTCGATGTTTTACTTAACCTATGTAATACATAGGGACAGGTGGACTAACTTCGTCATGCAGTGGATGCCAGAAGACAGGAGGCGTCGCTGAGTAAGGCCTAGGAAACGCTGGACCTAGAGACGTTTATGGAAGATATGCCAGACAACGCAACATATAGAGAAGGGTTGAAGGCTACTGGGGCGACCTTTGCCTAGCAGTGGGACGTAAAGTGAATAAAAGTCGTTAGATCGTAAAAAACAATTACGCCGCCGTATTCCCCGGAGGGTGAGGCAGAAGTGTACCAATGTACACCCACAGTTAGGTTAGGTTAGGGCCCATGTAATAGGAGGCGAGCCTATTGCCATTAACCGGTCATAATAACTCCTAGCTGCTACTGAGAATTTCATAAAAAATCCCAATAACACTTTGCTCGACCTCGGAATCTTACCCAAGACCTCTAGCGTAGCAGTTGCGCTCAGGACCACTAGGCTAACAGGCGGTTCAAACGGGTAGGTAAACAATTTAGCATTTTGAACGGGTTCAAAAATGTCGTCGTTTTGAATAGCTAAGATGTTTAATCATCACAGTTGGTTTATTGGTAGATAATTGGCATCTATTCATGTCATTAAAAGATCGACTAAAATAAATACAAACTGACTCACGGTTCCCGTATTTCCGGGCAACAGCCAGGCATACGGTTCCAAAGAATGTCACTAAGTCACGCGAACTTCACCGTGAGCCTAATGGACGGCAGTTTTACAAGTCAATAACCTTTTCAACTTTCCCTTTACGTAACTAACATGGACGCCATTTTGTTTTTTTATGGCTTGATTAGAATAATTAAGTGATTTTTATTTTTACTTTTGACTTTGGCTGCCTCGTTCGCCTAGTGGTCCTAAGCGCGACTGCTACGCTAGAGGTCTTGGGTTCGATTCCAAGTTCAAGCAAAAAGTGTTATTGGGTTTTTCTATATAATTCTCAATAGCAGGTCCATAATAATATCAGTTCGGGATGCTAAGTGTGAGTTTTTTCACTCACGTTCGATTGCGAGCGTTAGTATGTTGTATGGGAAAAAGTCATAGCGCCACCAACCTGTATGTATCTTTACTTAGTAAAAAACAAAGTCTCAGTCCAAACAAAGTCTGCATTTTCCTCGTCTCAGATCTTTTAAACCACGCAACGAATTTTAATACAGGTCTCATCAGTAGATAGAGTGATTCAAAAGGAAGGTTTATACATATAGAACATCACGCTTCGACCAACGGGAGCGGAATAACCAAAGACGTAGCCGAACGTGGATGAGGCCGCTGCGTATTTATACAATAAATGTAAAGTCGTCTGTTAGCGTTCTCATACCATGTAATTGTGATAAATAGTCAACTAAATCTGTAAACTCCAGCTTAACAGACCATAATTAATTCTATGATGGAGTTTAACATGAAGATTTATGTATATTGGTCTATTAATTTTGACGTAAATTGTTGTCACTTCACTCACTAGTGCAGAAGTACTAAACATTTATAGGAAAAGGTGCAATTTAAAAAAAAAAATAGTGTAGCTAATTTGCTATGACGTGCTAAAAATGTTAAATCTATACAAATATAATAAAGCTGAAGAGCGTTTTTTGTTTGCTTATTTAGCCGCGCTAGTCTCTGGAACTACTAATGGGATTGGAAAGAATCTTTTTTTGTATATGATATTATGTTAGTATAAGATACTTAAACAACATCACGCTTCGACCCACGGGAGTGAAGCAGGAATCAAAGACGTAACTTAACTCAGGTGGAAGAAATCATGTCGCGGGCAGAAACTAGTTAGTGAAGTATTGAAGAAAAAATACTCTTTATTTGCTACTATCATTATGTTTACTTTTTCATGTTTATTTGTATCAAATTAAAGGTTACTTTGATTTCTACTGTTGCGAACTATATTCGACCAAATAGCTCTATAGATTTTTTTTTTTTTATTTTTTAAAACGTTGCCACACACTAGGAATTTCTCCTGTGTCGTGGGTGCGTTTACAAACATATAAACTCACATACACAAACAGCCAGACCCGGAACAACTATCTGTAGGCCATACAAATATTTGTTCCGTGCGGGAATCGAACCCGCGACACGCAGCGCAGCAGCCAATCGCTCAGCCACTGCGCCAACTGTGCCGTCTTATTATTATTGTATGGATTTGCCAATTATTATTTCATATTGTGCCACCACTGGCCGCGTGGCAAGGGTTTGCTACCCCTGCGCTAGTGTAACTCAATTTTCTTGACATAGTATTTGAATAATGTACGATATTGTGTACGATTCAATTATAATTTAAAAAAGGCTTAGATGACTTTGATTGATTTGATCAAATGTATGTAAAACTTATTTTGTATATTTATTATACATTTTCCATTAGTGAAGTTGTATAAATGTTCGGAACACTTAAAATTACTTGTATCTAGTCAATTTTACTTGAAAAAAAAATAAGACACTTTCCTAATTAAAATAAGTGGTATAATTCTCTAGACCGATTTCCGGTCATGGCGGCCCATTTAATGAAGACGTATCTAGTACGCAGGAGATAATTATTAAAGAATACAGTTAGTGCGTAAACACATGTGAAGAGAGGTCAGGGGCAAAACTAAAAGCTTCCTAGCTATCCTAGGCAAGGGGGTGTCACACCACGAACTTCCAAACTCCATGCTGCTGAGAATTTCTAATCGTGAAACCTAACAACACTTTTGGCCTAGTAATCGAACCCAGTACCCCTAGCTGAGCTGTCGCACTTTCAACCACACGACTGATCAAACTAAGTGGTAAGGTACATACAAGCACAACTTATCAAAAAAAAAATACACATAAAATAGCTGAATTATAATTTATTTATGATTACTTAAACCCACTTGAATGCTTCGAACATGAAGCCAGTAAGGTAATAATCAAAAGCGAACCCTTCCCATTATGTAGCTGTAGCTACCTTTAAACGTAATTTTATGAGGAGTGAGGGAGCAAAACACAGGGTTTCATTACGCGCGAGTGTTTAGCTTTCATTTCAATTATACCAACGATTCAATTTCAAACTGAGCCAAAGATTAAAGAATATAAAGGGTGAAAGGGATACCGTTTTGAAAACTTATACCATGGGTTCAGTGCCTACATGATTCTAGATCCTAAAGACAGCCAGTTCCATTCATTTTAACCGTGTTTTCATTACACTTTTGAATGTGTTTTTTAATGACCGACAAAAAAATTCATGGCTTTAAATCCGTGCCTGACAGTGTTGCGGAATTTGTTCGAAAGAGTCACCGCGGCCCTGGAACGCAAAGGGCATTAGAAGAACACGGATAGGTTTTAGTTTGTAAGAGTCTGACACTTCCTTTCTCTCCGCCCAGTGTGGAAGAAGACATTTGATGATTATCCGAACTTTTAAAAAAATCTGCTGTTCCATAGCTTTGTATTTGTATAAACAAATGCTTTGTCACGCTGAACTATATTATTATTTATTTATTTATATTAGTTGTAGTATTTACTTATTAGAATCAAATTTTGTTTTATATTGATTTTATAATTTGCACCTGCCATGTTATCTCTTCACCTCCTTTGGTTGACTGGTAGAGAATGCTTCAGGCATTAAGTCCGCCATTGTATTTTTTGTTGCATGAAGTTTAAATACATAAATAAATAAACTATAGTTTTTTATTTATACATTGCGGCGTTTCGCGGTCCCAGCTCGTTCCTTTTATTTGGAAACCAATCAAAGTCCAATCGTTTATTTCAATAAGACCATTAAAATGTACTTTTGAACGTCATAAAAAAAATAATAGAATCTAGTTGTTTCTTCCAAAATATAGTCTCGTATGTAGAAAAATAGGCAAGACACTTGATACTTCCCTCATACTACGCCAGTGAGCGGTTGATGATTTTTTTAGGTATTTTCGCCGGCATCGGCAGTCTTAACCCAAAGAGGAGGAGAACCGCTTCTATATCTAGCTCTTGGTTAATCTATGACGGAACGTTTTACATTATTAACGAGGTATTTTTAAACGTAAGCATAATAATTATTAACTGTGTTTAGATTTCATAATGACTACAAATAGATGGCGAATATGACGTAAGCATTTTGTGTTTTTCTTGTTCCCCCGGCATGCCTGGTGGCCAAACGGTACATGATGTGCCTGGTGGGTCTGACAGACCCAGATTTCTCATTTTGAATCATTGTCAGGGACACAGTTAATTAATGTGTGCGAGTTCCTTTTATTTTACACTAGCGACATGCCCGCGACTTGGTCTATGTGGCTTAGTTCACCCACGTAAAGTTACGTCTTTAGTTACTGCTCCGGTCTCGTGTATCGTAGCGTGATGGTATATAGCTTATATTACTCACGAATAATGTAGCTATTTATTGGTGAAAATACGGTTATAGTCGGCTCAGTAGTTTAGGAGCTTTTTTGTTACAGACATAAACAAAAAAATCTTTATAATATTAGTGTACATTTTTAATTATTTTTTTCGTTCAAGTCGTTTCGGTTCGTTCAAGTTACAAAAAAGTCAGATTGGTACTTATCCGGTGTAAGTACCAATGTGTCTATTTCAACTGCTCTGAACTATACTGATATGAACTGATATCTTTTTAAGTTTATCTTGGATATAACTGACATTGGTGAAGGAAAACATTGTACAGAAATCTAGACTTACATAATAAATGTAAGTCTGGAATCGCTGACCTGCTTTCAACAAGCGTGGTGATCGATGATCATACCTTCTCTGTATGAGAAGTGGCCTTTGTCCCGGAGTGGCACAACAATACGCTTACTACACAGGCTTATTTTATGAGTACTTCAACTACTTGAAAGATGGCCAGCGAATTTAAATTCAGTAAGTGATTTAAATTCACTATAGTAATACGGGTACACGAATCCAACCCAAAATCATAATATATTCTTCACAAAATATATCTCTGTGTAAGGCATACAAATATTTGCTACTTGCGACTCGAAGGACCCTTATCGTAGAAAGCCAAATGCCACTGTGCTAATATAGACGCCGTAATGTATCGTTAGTCATGTAACCCTAAAGTTAATCGAGTTTTCGAGTTGTCATATAAATTTAGATAGACATTAATTGACATACATACATATAATTGAGCTTTGTTCTAATATAACTGAAATAATTAAATTAATAACGAATGCCAAAGTAATTTAATTTGTATAATATAATTTAATATACATTGGCATATTGAATTAGTTTGACGAACTAATTTAATATGCCTAATATATTATTTTACTGTCCAAAAATATATTTATGGTGAGGTAAAGGAAGACCAACATTTTTTTGTTACATTTGCGGTTTAACCGAAAAGGTAAAAACACAATACTTTTCCAGTGACATGTTTATCTGGAAAAGCGACCATAAGCCTCAAAGACCAATGAACTGCAGGCACGAAACAATAAAAAAGGGATCGCTGGCCGAAGGACCAAAAAAATATTCTCATAAATCTGATTTGCCTAACCGCCCACAAATGTTTGTGACATATTTATTTAAACAAATATACACTCCTTTTGACCTTATTAACTGTGTTTGATTGTTGTTTTAATATAAAGTCGATTATTTCTCTTTTTCCTGTCAAAACAATCCCAGTTTCAGTTTTTGGTGGGTGTCTGAGTTAAGTGCTACTGAGCTTCGCCTTTATTTTGTATTTGTTCGCCTTATTTACTTTTCGATAACGAGATTGAGTAGGTAAATATCTAATTCAAATATTATTATATATAAGCCTCTTGCGACACCATTTTATCTTTCGGAATATATTAGGTTAATATTTTTCAAAGGTGTTCGTAAGCTGATTTTAATAAAACTTCGCAAAAATAAATCCCTTCCAGTATAATGTCGGTAAATTGCTTATTTTCTTCTCCGTCATCACAGATTACACCAGCAGTGCTATTCTGTAAAATGTTGCTCGATGAATTTAAATGACGTGATATAGAAGAATACGTGTTACGTGATATGTGGTACATACAACACGATACAGGAGAAATTTGGGTGCGTGACTTCGCAAACTGAAAGCCTATTAACAGGACCTCGTATTTTTACTATTAAAAATCATTTGACAACGACTGCACGTTACCACCAAAAACTGAGCAACGACCATGCAATCTCAAATAACTAATCTTCTAATTCACCAATTCAAATCAATCGAATCGATCAATCATATCACAATTTTTTTATGGCCGGAACTACGCAACCTATCTTATATGTAAATAAAAAACAATCAATAAGTAGCTTATTTAAATATCTTTGCCAATATTATTACCATGAAATATTGTATTTTTTATAGCTTATTCTGGAAAATACTATAAGCAGCTGAAGAAATGTAACTCTAAGCGTTAAGCAAGTAACAAATAGAAAAGGGCAACAAATTAATGGTCTGTCTTCACAAACTTGTTTGCCCTAATTAACTTTAACAACTTGCGCAGAATAACTAATTAGTTTAAGGGTCATGTTTTTATTTAATTTTCCTATGTTCGCCCAATGTCTATCAAACATTCATGTGTAGTTTTAGAATTGGCCATACATTGTACTTTGGCAGTTATCAAGAACATGTTTTTTTTGTTCTGGTTATACGCCATTAAAATATAATTTATCTGCATCTCAACTCGCATTACAGAATAAGTGAAACATGTTTGCATCATTTTTTGTAATGTTCTCATTCAAAAATGGGCTTCAAGCATTCATAAGTAATATAAAATTAGCATAGCAAGGCCTAGCCAAAGCTTACACGTTACATTACCCGAAGGTTTTCCGAAATAATTTAGTAACAAGCGAAACCGTCCGAATGAAATATAATAGTCACGAGTCCGTTTCATACAGAACCCGACGCGAAGGACCCAAGTCCGTGGTAATCCAGAAATCTAAAATGGACGCTAGCTCTTTGAAGCAGGCATTAATTATGCTTTAGTTATGAAGTACTTTAGGTTCAAATTTTCGCTACCTACTTGCAGTTTGACGGAGAGTTTAAATATATTTTTAGTTAAGGATAACACTAAAAAAATACTATTATTAACATACCCTTTTAATAAAGAGAAGGGACTTTGTTTGATTGGATTCCTTTAGACTATTCTTAAACAAAGTAGTGGTCGACCACCCCTAGAACTAGACAGTTTTATAATACAAAACGTATTTATTATCGATTACTCAAGATATTACAATTTTGTTTTCCAGGGTATTATTTTACTGTTACAAGCCAGACGAAAAATAATTATGTATTGTATCCACCATAAAACATTATTTCACCCTTATTATACTAAGTTACATTATTACCCAAGGGAAACGCAGCCACGGGTATACCGACCTATTTATAGCAACGAAAACCACACCTCTAATTGGACGGCTCTTACAAAGCTTTTACGGATCTCTATTTTCGACATCAGTAACAAATTTTATTCCTTTATAAAATGTCCGTCCTCCTAATTTTTGACAGTCAGCTTTTATCATACCTACCTTCTAAATTAAATTTCGAGTAGAATTTATTCGTTTACGAGTCATATTCGGTCTTAATACATGGCAAAGTTAAATTTAGAATACCCATTAATTTTTCGTATTAATTTCAATTTTGCGTTGTTCAATAGACCATAAAATTAATAATTATAAAGAAGTAAACAAACAATATTTAGATAAGTTTTAAAAACGCAATAAATAAGAAAGTGTGAAACGACTTAATAATCCATTGTTAAACAGAAAATCTTCAAGGGTTTCGTTTGAAAACAAGACTCGGAAAATAACAAAAGATTCCAAAGAAAACTTGGCTAATTTTAAACGACTCATATTTTAACTGTCATCTTTGTTAAAGCCAATTGAAATAAATGAAAGCCCTTTTTTTTTCGAATTTGTTTTTTTTTATCCAGGTTTGTCAGACTATCGTTTTTCTTAAAGATATGTCGTACAATGGCTGGTATTTTAACTGCCTTACAGAGACGACGCGCTACCTCTACCTCTTATCTATCGCTGTATTGTCTTGCAACCCTTCAAAGACTGCACAGATATACACTTACAATATACCATAGAACTAGAAGCCTATTGAGTGAAGGGTTCGGGTAACAGACCCAATTTATTCTCCACACTGAACTTTTACGTTTATCAGGATGTTTCCGGCACTTTAAGTGAATTGGCGCAAAAAAATCCAATGGTTTTATGGGGAGAATGGATTTTATTTTGAAGAAATAAAAAAGGATAGACCGATGCAGTGTCTGGTTATTGTGGCCGGCTAATGATTACAATAGGATTACTACCTTTTTCAAATGTTTTTATCTTAACTGCCTACTCCATAAAAGAAAACATAGGTGACGTTATTTTATGATAAAAATATAGATATTTAAGTGCGACTCGCAAGACCAAATAAAGTGGGATTCAAATTCTTATTTTAGATTTTTTTTTTTTTGCCTTGCTAAAGGTAAAGAAAATAAAACTAACGTTAACTTCATAATCCTTACATTACAAGAAATAGGTATATTTCGTATAATGAAAGGATTATGAAGTTATCCTTTATTTTACTTTTGTCTAAAAGATACTTGAAAATGATACCAAGACGTGACCTTATTGAAGTTGGTTTGGAAAATATTTTTTGAACAAAAACCTTTTCAAAATAAGAGAAAATGGCTACATCGTTTGTTTATAAATTGAATGCCTACTGAATATTGACCTTTGAAAAACCATGCTAAAATAAATTGTGTAGAACGTAATTTATTTCTTCAACTTTATTTAAATTTTAAGCTAATTTAATTTGTAATTACGTGAAAGAGATTCACTTGAAATATGGAATCTGAATTTACATCTAGTTAGCTTCAATGAAACGTGTGTTCATTATTTATTACTTTATTGTACGTTGTGCTTATATATCAGTGTAGTGAAATATATATATAAAAAAATAACAGTAAAACGTCACTATTAAAATAAAAATATAACGTACCAGGACATACCATCACGCCTGTATTCCCCTAAGGGTTAGGCAGAGGTGTACCAATGTATACCAACAGTTCGCCGGTATGTTTAGGTCCCATGTAATAGGGGGCGCGCCTATTGCCAATAACCGGGCACAAATCCTAACTCCGAGCTGCTACTGAGAATTTCCTAGAAAAACCCAATAACACTTTTTGCTCGACCTGAGAATCGAGCTCAAGACCTCTAGCGTAGCAGTCGCGCTTAGGACCACTAAGCTGACGAGGCAGTTCAAAAAACAAAATAAAATATGTCGTATTAATAACTAGCTCTTAGGAATATTCTTATCTTTTTATCAATAAAATATATTCTAATTCATTCAAAGGTAAGGTATAGCTTTACTCAAGCGAAAGAATTTCCAAAATTGTAACAGTAGTTCCAAAAATTATCGTATTCAAACAAAAACAAACAAACAAACTATTCAGCTTTACAATTTTACTAAGAAATAGTAAAGTTACTGTCTATCAAACCTGTCATACCCAAGAAATCTCATTGTATTGTCTCTGACAGCCTCTTTAGCCCCAATCTTCCCCCAATTTTCTTATCACAAGTATTATACTATTGATTCCGTGTTATCTATGGTATATAATAAAACTGAAAGAGCAGAGTAATAATAAGTGACAATACAAGGCTATGCCCAGACGGTCGTAAAGTGACGATATGAGCGTCCCCTTAGGTCGGTGACCTCTTTCTGTAGACGGGTTGTGGTCGCATTTTCTTATTGAAACATTATTAAAAAGAGGTGAAATTGTTTGTAAGAAGTTATCTGTGGAATTACTGGTCTGAGTACGATAATGATTTCACTGGTAAATAGCTATCTAGTATTAAAAAGCGTAATAGGGAGCCATGTAATAGGGGGCGAGCCTATTGCCATTAACCGGGCACAAATCCTAACTCCGAGCTGCCCCTGAGAATTTCATAGAAAAACTCAATGACACCTTTTGCTCGACCTGGAAATCGAACCCAGGACCTCTACCGTAGCAGTCGCGCTTGGGACCACTAGGCTACCGAAGCAGTTACAATATATATTATTTCAAAACACTTCCGGTAAAACGGTATTTTTGATCCGCGTTATGTTACGTTTATTTTTACTGCTCCGCTCCCATACGTCGTAGCGCAATGTTATATAGCCTATACTATTCCTCATGAATAGCTATCATATATATTTTTTTTTCAATCCGACTATAACTTTAGGGTTCCACGTTTAAACAAACAAAAAGTTTTCAGCTTTATTATGTTAGTGCAGATAATCCAATCGGAACTAGTCTAGATACTTAAGAAGAGATTTCCATAACTTATCTCATTATTATGTAGGTACCGCTAACATTATCTTTTATTCCTCCTCTATGGATATTGAATATTACTGAAGGTCATTTGAGCACTAAAATATTAGTGCCTTATAAATAAATGCATTGAAAAGAGAGTGTATTGCATTGGTTATGGAATTCCATTACAATTATTAAGTAAGAAATTTCTTAACAATTCATATCTACTGAACAGAATAAAACGAGAAAATATTAGAAGTACTTATTTATGTACCTAATTTATGAGTGGCTTCATATGACATGCAGTGATAGAGAGATTTATTTTTGTGTTCATTTTTAAATTGCCTGTCCACAGAAGCGGAGCGAGGCTGCGGAGTGGAAAAACGGAGAAATATTAACCAATAGGATTGCATAACTGGGTAAGTGTGCGAGCGTTTCAGGGGAGAGGAGCGAAGATTTTATGCAATGCTATTGGTTAATATTTCTCCGTTTTTCCACTCCGCAGCCTCGCTCCGCTTCTGTGGACGACAGGCAGCCTTATAGTGCGTTTTGTTTGTACTAAATAAAGTTTTTCTTTTCTATTTTCAATATTATATTTAGGTACAAACTATTACAGACATTTGCACTACCTTATTAATTATACCTAAAGTACCTACTATTTTTTTAATGATTATGTGGCCGCTGCCCTCAGGTACAATGTTATCATATGCCCTAATCTATCCTAATCTAGCAATTACTATGATATCTTGCTTGTGGCAGTACTTCAAATACTCATACCATCACCACATACCATCACGCATTTATTCCCCGAAGGGTTAGGCAGAGGTGTACCAATGTACACCCACAGTTCGCCGGTATGTTTAGGTCCCATGTAATAGGGGGCAAGCCTATTGCCATTAACCGGGCACAAATCCTAACTCCGAGCTGCTACTGAGAATTTCATAGAAAAACCCAATAACACTTTGCTCGACCTGGGAATCGAACCCAAGACCTCTAGCGTAGCAGTCGCGCTTAGAACCACTAGGCTATCGAGGCAGTCAAAACTCAAAATCAAATACTCATATTTTAAAAATACCTTCAAAGTATTTGCATACATTAATAAAAGCTCATTTCAGCCACAAGGCCAAATTAAACAATTTAGGTACTCTATAACCCGTATTAAAGACCTAAATGAAGCCAATAAAACGCGTAATTATTACACCGAAGTTTTCGCACAACACTATTATTACTCATTCGCATGCGATCGACACATCACTACTAAAAATAAATATTATAGTAACGTATGATTGTCCCACTAGAGGGCAAAGGTCTCTTGTCATACAGAGAAGGCACGAGCACTGATCACCATTCTTTCTTTAGGCGGATTGACGATATCCTTATATTCAAGTTAAAGTCAAATCATTTATTTCAATTAGATCATTAAAAGGCACTTTTGAACGTAATTTACAAGAAATAAAAACAATAATAATATTGAATGTAGATGCCCATTCTAAAAGTAGTTTCGTATGGAGAAGAATGGGTTAAATACTCAACTTTTTAGACTTTTAAAAAATTGCATCACTACATAGTATAAAACAAAGTCGCTTTCTCTGTCCCTATATCCCTATGCATGCTTAAATCTTTAAAACTACGCAACGGATTTTGATGCGGTTTTTTCAACAGATAGAGTGATTGAAGAGTAAGGTTTATATGTATAATAACATCAGCATTGCATCCGCGCGAAGCCGGGGCGGGTCGCTAGTATTACAATAAGTTGTAGAGGTACATTTATTTTATAAGTCCACATTTCCTCACGACGTTTTCCTTCACCGATGTCAGTGAAGTCCAAGATAAACTTAGAAAGTACATATGAAATAAAAAAGTGACATCGGTACTTGCCCATGCCCGGTTGCAAGACCACAGCTTCGTCCATGTGAGGCTGCTGCCATAACCACAGCCACCACGACGATCTAACCATAACCAAAAATAATATTCCGTAGTCTTTGGAGCGTGGCGTGTCGGGTATTAAGCTCAGTGACCGAATACGCAATACCACAAAACGCTCCAAAACAGGAATCGTCGGCGAGGGCCATGAGTCTGTAAAATTGAAATGAGATTGGGCAGGCCATATAATATGTAGAATGCGTTAAGACAGATGGGTCAGGGTTATCTCTCGGTGAGTACAGGTGAGAGGCCTAGGAAAAGCTGGGGTGATGACAGGTTTTTATGGGATATTGGACAGAAAAGTCAACGCATGTAGTCGAGTGGAAGGCAATGGAGGAGTCCTTTGGCCAGCAGTGGGGTAATACAGGTTGAAAAAAGAAAAAACAAATTTTGGATAACCAAGTATAGAAACAGGTGACAACAGGTTTTAACAAATTTGGAACAATCTTGTTGAAAAACACAAAATTAAAAATTTCAAGTAACCCCCGACATAAGAATAAAGATAAAGCCCTACCGCAGCTAACAAAACAGCTGATATCTTTGAAACCGCTGAACCGATTTCCATCAAACATAGCTAAGAATACTCCCGACTAATTCACCTTTTAAACAAAATCAAAATCGGCTTATGCGTTCGGTAGCTACGATGCCACAAACCGACACACACACACAGATACGTCAAACCCGTCACACACCGTCACACACACCGTCGTTTTTGCGTCGGGGGTTAAAAATAAAACCGGTTACCGCAAAACAAAAATAAGTTGCTGAAACATTGTTGTGCAACATTGTTTGCGAAACGTGCCGCTTGGATAACGACACGTCATCTACATTGTTGTTTATTTTTACTTTTACTATTACGAACAGATTGAACACGTGAGGATTAAAATCTTTTAGCAGTCAAAGATTTAGTGAATACGTGATGGCGGAAGACAGATTTACGTAAGTGCTTTTTGAATTAGAATGATGTTGGATAATGTTTTTGTTTTTACTGCGACCTTTTTAACCCCCGACGCAAAATCGACGGGCTGTTATAAGTTTGACGTGTCTGTGTATGTCTGTGTGTGTGTGTGTCTGTGGTATCGTAGCTCTCTAACGAATGAACCGATTTTGATTTAGTTTGATTGATGATTTGATTTGATTTGTGTTTGAAAGCTAAATTAGTCGGGAGTGTTCTTAGCTATGTTTGATGGAAATCGGTTCAGCGGTTTCAAAGTTTTACCTCTGCGACAAACAATGGCAAAATAAAAATGCAAAATTATTGATATTTTTGACAGATTGAGAGAGACTGACATTAGATAGCGTTCCTAAAACTAAAACAACTAAACTTAATACAATTCCCCCCCCCCCCCATACACAGTGAGCAAGAATTGTGAATGTACATGTTTGTGAAGATCAATGAAGCTCTTCCCATCTTCGTATGAGGAGAAGCCTTTGCCCTGCAGAGGGATAATTATCTGCAGTGCGTACAAACGAGGACCACTCTTCAACCTTATGTCTAAGGTCGTAAGTTTGAAAACGGTTCACCGCAATTGTGTAATTATAGGCACAAATGTATGTATGTTGGTATCATGAACGTGCAAAAAAAGATCGTAGCGAGAATAAATTTTCAAGGAGCAATGACATCGGCGCATTACACGTGCGCTTCCGACCGTACGTCGTGGATGCTAATCGACTGTCAGAGATAATTTTAAATGTGCGGGTATTTTAAGAGAAACGTAGCTTATTTTGCAGACCGTACAGAGAGAGAAGACGAAACGTAAATTCGTTCGATTTTTAAAATGGAAATATTTCCATATCAGCCTACTATTGTCCTACTGCAGGGCAAATGCGTCTTCTCATATAGAAGGCATAATCATTGATCACCACGCTTGCTCAAAGCGGGTTGGCGATTTAAGATATCATTATATAAAACAAAGCAGCTTTCTCTGTCCCTATATAGGGATATAGGGACAGAGAAAACTACCTTGACTTTGAAAGTTAAGGTAGGTAAGGTATAGGGACATCCCTATGTATGCTTAAACTTTAAAAGCATACATATGCTTAAATTTTTAAAACTACGCAACGGATCTTAATGCGGTTTTTTTAATAGATAGAGTGATTGAAGAAGAAAGTTTATACGTATAATAACATCAGCATTGCACCCGTGTGAAGCCGGGGCGGGTCGCTAGTTAATTATAAGTCCAAGTTTCCTCACAATATTTTCAGTCACCGATGTCAGTAGCGTCCAAAATAAACTTAGGAACTACAAAGTCCAGCACCCCGAGCTGTCAAATTTCTTTGATAGTTTTTTAACTCTATTACAAAGGAATAAGGTAATTTTTGGCAAATTGGGATTGTTTGTTTGTACATATGGATTAGAAAAACTCACAGGACACCGACGCTGCACGCGATTGTTCCGTCTGTCGGACCTTTGCCTGTCGCCTTAAAAAAACCAGAAAGGAACCAAAAACCCAAAAATTATGCTAGTATTGTGTGCAAACGTTTGTGCTCACGACTCGTTGCGGCTACTATACTAGCCCCTGCTCAGTTGCGAACCGGACGCACTAACAAATCGGCAAAAAAACACTTCCACTAGAATCGTATGGAAAAATACGCCTCATTAAAACTTGGCAAGTTGTACGAGCATTGTTTACATTTTCTAAACAATGTACCTACGCGAATTAATAACAAAATAACCTATTTGTACACAGTACATGTTTTTCATGACGATTTTCTAAAATGTAAGGCAAAACAGAAAATTCTTTATCATAGGCAGTCAGCCTTTTCCAAACGACGTTGGGCTCGGTTTCCAGTCTAATTCCATGCAGCTGAGTACCAGTGTTTTACATGGAACAACGGTCAAAGTCAAAGTCAAAGCATTTATTTCAATTAGACCATTTACAGGCACTTTTGAATGGTCAAGAAGTAACATTTAAAAGTTGAAGCTAGTTGCTCGTTCCAAAGCGTAGGTCTCTATGGAGAAGAACGAGCAAGAAATTCCATAAACATTATTTTCTTCTATTTTTGTTTTTACAAAATCTTGGTTACAATATTCTTGTTGCTTCTATATGTGAAAACAATGAAGATGAATATAAAACAATAAAAAAAATAGTAGATACTAAAGATGTAAGCCACTAAGAGATGACTAATCCCAACTGACAGCGCCATTTTACGAACATGACGCGTGCATCAGTACCATTCAGCTCAACCATCTTGAAGGGAGCCGAACGATCCAACGCACGCGCCACCATCAACGGGACATTTATGTGAGCATGACAAAGCTCTCAACCACCATGCTTATAGTGTCCAAAACATAATAACTTAACAAGTAAATGGCTCCATGGTACTGTCTATCTGAGCTCCTGAACCCAGTTACTGGGTAACACGATACCTCTTGGTAAGACTGGTTGTGACTTTCGGGCTTCGGGACCAAGGGCTTTACGAGCTTTCCAAAACACGAGAAAACATAAAAATACATTTATCTAATTGTACATTTAAATCCCAGTATTGCCATACCTAGACTTTTGGCTATGGAGATATTCAAGATATTTATTAAGCTGTATTTATTTAGTTTGAACGCAAAAGTCCTTCAGAATACTTATCTAAATAAAACTCACGCCTTTACCCAATGGGTATGAGCAGAAAGTACTGAAGTAATTCTTTTTCTTCATCCCTGTCTTAAAAACTTTGAAATAAGTATTTATAGTTTCATCAACAAGATTAGAACACCTTGCTCTTCAGAATATAAATAGAAAGCGAAATAAATTGACGACGTCCTTCGAAGAGGTCACTCCCGTACTCACGTAGTACGCTCAACGGCACTGCGCATGCGTGAAAAGATACTATGAATGTGAGTACAGAAAGTGACGATTTGTAGCTTTTACTTAGGTATTTATTACATTTGGTTGTCACCTAGACTAATCTATAGAAATAAAAATGAAGTTGAAGTGTCTATTTTTTGTGTCAAAATAACCGATTTTTATAAAATGCATACAATATCTAAACGGTACTTGTCTGTTTGATCCGGTTAATCTCTGAAACAATTAGACCAATTGGGACGAGACTTTCACTGGAAGCTAGCTGATGTTCTAAGGACTAATTCAGGCTTACTTTTATTTTAAAACAATAGCTAGGGATATTTGCAAAAAATAAAAAAAAAAACCCACAGATTGCCGACATTTACGTGGACCATGACACAGTTACCATTAACGCTCAGTAAGTTAAAGGAACTGCGTGTAATTTATGTTTTTTCATACGAACTAATATAAACGGACGAGCTGGATATTTTACAAACATATTGTTTTTTTGATGTTGCTTCAGACATTTGGCACACGCTTCCGAATAAAAAAAGTTTTGTTGCCAAACAAAGAAAGTGAGCAACACCTCGTAGTCAACGCGATAGTTTATACATTTGTATTAGTCGCCACGAGTCGTGCACAAATGTCAAGTTAATTCTTGGGTTTTTTGGTGAATATCGGGGTTTTTTGGCGCGCCGACGCTGCACGCGATTACGGCCTTTTTTTTTTTTAACGTGGGGAAATCCTCATGGACTATCCCCCGTCTTGGGCGAGACGGGGGGGCGTGCCGGACTCTTACCGGCTAAAACCACCACGGTGTTCCTCGACCGACCTTCGGGCGGGGGTACGGGGTCGCTCGCGCATTCTACCGCGCCCCCGCCAGACGCGATTACGGCCTGGCTGACAGAACTATCGCGTGCAGCGTCAGCGGTCCAAAAAACTCAGAAAGGTACGGAAAACACATAAATTAACTTGACATTTGTGCTCACGACTCGTGGCGACTAATATACTAGATCCAGCTGTGTCACCCGGGCTCTGTTACATCTTTGGTTACTACTCCGCTCCCTTTGGTCATAGCGTGATGTTATAAACGTATAAACCTTTCTCTTGAATCTTACGATAAATAAATTTGTAGAGATACTAAGATAATAAAGCTAAATAGGTGTTTAGTTTGCTTGTTTAAATGCGGTAACCTCTGAAACTGCTAGTCCGAATGGAAAATATCGTTTTGTATATAACAGCTAGATTCATGCACTATACCGACCGATGGGATCAGAGCAGTAATCAATGACCTAACCAAGCAGCTGAAGTCGCTGGCAGAAGCTGGTGTATAATAAAATATAACATACCATCACGCCTGTATTCCCCGCAGGGTTTGGCAGAAGTGTACCAATGCACACCCACAGTTCGCCGGTTCTTAATAAATGGACTATCCAACACAAAAAGATTTTTTCAATTCTAACCAGTAGTTCCTGAGATTAGCGCGTTCAAACAAACAAACTCTTCAGCTTTATAATATTAGTATAGATATAAAACCCCATTAAATCGAAAGGTGCCATTTATTACCGAGACGCTAATAAATAGTACGCAGTTATTTACTTGAGGAGAAAATCAACTAAGAAAAAACGCTTTGATTAAAAATGATTTGAAAAATGGCGCTAGAGCTATGAATATATTTAGTCAATTTCAGACGTCAATGAGTCAGCTGTTAGTTCTAACAAAAAAAAATAAAAATAAAAAACCACTTCAAAATGGCGTTTAAACAAACAAACGTACAAGAAAAACTCTTTAGCTTTATTGTTTTAGAATATAGGAAAAGTTTTTAATACGTACATTTTTTTTTATTAATACAACACATTTTCATTAATTGTTCCAATACTTTATATACATACATAAACTCATAAACTCACGCCTTTTTACCATGGGGGTAGGCAGAAACCACAGAACGCCACCTGCTACGATCCTTACATACTTTTTTCGCCTCGTCCACGTTCATACATCTGTTCATACAAGCACGCCGGTTACGAGTACTGCGCACGCGACCTTTCTGAAGAACCCCACCAATAAGGTCAGGGTAGGTCTTTCTAGGGCGTCCTCTCCCGGCGTTGCCACTCACATTTGCCATATAAATACACTTACTTACTTATATACTTTATATGTTTTATTTTTTGCATTTTGAAACTGAAATAACAACTTTTTACTTCGTAACTGATCAAATTAGCGGTCAGAAACCCACGTCGGGGTAGGGACCGCACGCTCAGTTAAGACGAGCGCCCATAAAATAGTTTAAAAGCATACATTTTTTGTAAGTATTCCTGGGTGCGAGACGTATAGACGAGTACGTACAGACAGGTCCAATATGACATTTTCTTATTCATATGGTGCATTCTTTTATCTTAGACATCACTGACACCAGTGAAGGAAAACATCTTGACTTATCTAAACAAATAAATGAAATCGAAGTGTCTGTTTGTAATTCCAAATTAACAGCTTTTCACTAAATGCATATTATGAAAGTATATACGGTACTTACATCAAATAATCAATTTAGACATTTTTGTCTGTCTGTCTGTTTGTTCCGGCTTATCTCTGAAACGGCTGGACGGATTTTGACGGGACTTTGACTCACAGATAGCTGATGTTATAAGAAGTAACTTAGGCTATTTTTATTTTTTATTTACTTTAATTAAAAAAGAGGGTTATGCGAAAACAAAATTGATACCAATAAAATAGTGAACGCGAACGAAGTCGCGGGCAACAGCTTGTAATGAATATAAGTCTGAAATCGCCAATCCGCCTTGAGCAAGCGTGGTGATCAATATTCCTGTCTTTTCTATATGAGAAGAGGCCTTTGGCCTGCAGTGGGACAATAATAGGCTGGTATTATTATTACTATAGGCCTCCAAATAAATGTACTCGAAGGCGTTGTTGTCGGTCGCAAACGTAATTACTAAGTGGGTCTTCAGGTCCGCGGACAAAGGTAATTGAGTTTTTTAAATTATAGGAATTTCTCAGTAGCAGCTCGGAGTGAGGTAATTTAGATCTCGGCTAGTGACACAGTTAAGTGTCAATAGGCTTGTCGTATCTTCATAGGACTTATAAAACTGTCTGAAAAGGCTATAATGGCAGATAATAATATGATGATAATATATAAGTTTGAATTGCAAGGACAATAAACTAAACCTAAACGTTAATGATTAAGCGTTAATGAAAGTATCTTGAACTGGCTCGCGAGGTTGTCGATATGTGGGATGTGAGTACAGCAATCATTGTGCCGATAGTCGTGACGGTTAATGGCGTAATAGCCAAGAGCCTCGACCATCACCTGAGGAGGCTCTCGTTGGGCAGTTGGATCAAGGGCTTGATTCAGAAAGCGGTACTCCTAGACACGGCGCGTATTGTTAGGCGATTCCTTTCTCAGGAGCCCTGACTACCGGTAGCTTGGACCCTGTTCCCGATACCGGTGGGCTACTATTTTTTATATTTTTAAATGTTTTTATATTTTTTATATTAATATTTAAAAATGTAAATTATATGTATATAAAATAAATAAATGGAAGCGTTAATGAGAAAAGTATTAAATAAACTTCTTTCCCCTAACCAATAGATGGTTATTAATTAGGATTTCAGCGGTGGAATTCTTCTCAAATCTTATTATACGGTCAGCAAAAATATTCTTTATAAGAAGGTGCAGCCTCGTTAGCCTAGTTGTCCTAAGCACGACTGCTACGCTAGAGGTCTTGGATTCGATTCCCAGGTCGAGTAAAACGTGTTATTGGGTTTTTCTGTGAAATTCTCAGTAGCAGCTCGGAGATAGGAATTGTGCCCGGTTAATTGCAATAGGTTCGCCCCTATTACATGGGACCTAAAAACATACCGGCGAACTGTGGGTGTACATTGTTACACCTCAGCATAACCCTTCGGGGAATACAGGCGTAATGTTATGTAGAAGGTAAGGGAAAAAAATATAATTTCGTCCATTTATTTAAATAAATAGTTAATATTTTTTTAGTACTTACACAAAACATGTTGTACACTATAGAAAGTTGATTTGCAACATACCTGTAACAAATAAAAACATTTGTTGAAAATAACAGTAAAAAAGTAATAAAAGTGAACAGGAATTATGAAATGACCAAAGACTTACTTAATTAATTGAATACCGTATAATAAAATACCTACAAAAAAAAAATTCACCTGACGTTATTTATTCTCATCATCATCTGCTTAGCCTTTTCCCAACTATGTTGGGGTCGGCTTCAAGTCCAACCGGAAGCAGATGAATACCAGTGTTTTATATGAAACGACTGCCTATCTGACCTCCACAACCCAGTTACTGGGCAACACGATACCTCTTGGTTAGACTGGTGGTCAGTCTTCCTTGGTTCTGACTATCCGTAACGACTCCCAAAGATCTACGAATGACAGCCGGGACCAACGGCTTTACGGGGGTGTCACACCACCAACTTCCAAGCTCCGGGCTGCTACTGAGTAAATCCTAATGAAAAACCCAGTAACACTTTTTGCCCGACCTGGGAATCCAACCCGGGACCCCACGCTTATCAGTCGCGCTTGGGACCACGAGACCAACGGGGCAGTTCTTCATTCACTTTATTCATTCTCTAACAAAATGATATATATATTTTGTGTTTTTACATGTTTTTATTTTAATTAACATTTAACACAGGGAATAATTTAAATAACTGTAATGTGACATAGGAATAAAATTTTAAGACGTAAGATAAGATGTAATGAAAATCATAAAGTGTTTTTGCCAACTGTATCACCGGAATTTTCACGGAAAATTATTTTTATACGCATAATGGTTTTTAATACCAATCTGATGAACAAAAAGGCTGGCTGTGACGTCGCATAATAACTGCTTATCCGTCTTTCGAAACAAAGCATAATGAAAAATAGTTATTGCTTTTATTGTTTGCGAGGAATATAGGTTGGTTTCTTCATAAACCCGAGTAATTTCATTCAAATTACCCGGTAATAAATAGGTGAAGTATCATTTGTGCCGAACGAACTTTGAAACAAGAAAATGTTATTCATGCTAATATTATAAAGAGGAAAGATTTTTAGTTCGTTTCTCCAAAACCAGTGGATAGATTTTAACCATTTTCCACCAATAGATAGGTACATTATTCCTCAGTAACATACGCTATAAAACATCACGCTACGACCCACGGGAGCTAAGTAGTAACCAAAGACGTAACTTACCGCGAGTGATGTAAGCCACGCGGACGAAACCGCGAGCGAGTCTTTAATCTAATACAATTAAGTAACAAATTCGCTCTAACAAACACACACGACAAACTCATTACCGCCCTTTCAAGTTGTCTGTAATTGAGTAAAGATTTCCGACAAGATCAAAGTGACGTCACTTGACATCAGGTGCGACACAAATACGAAGTTTAATTAACAAATTAATAGTAATCACCCTTTTAGTTTAATTTGTACTACTGAACACGTCAAACGGATCTTTGAATCAAGAATCTAGATGAAAGCGAAGTACATTCCAGGAAAGTGATTTTGTACCTTATTATTAATATTAAATAAAAGGGTTTGTTTTGAATTTGTATCAAAATTCATACTTCTATATCTGTCTATTTAAATAAATAAAACACATAATAACATAACATACCATCACGCCTGTATTCCCCGAAAGGTTAGGCAGAGGTGTACTGATGTACACCCACAGTTCGCCGGTATGTTTTAGGTCCCATGTAATAGGGGGCGAGCCTTTTGCCATTAACCGGGCACAAATCCTAACTCCACCAAAAAAACCCAATAACACTTTTTGCTCGACCTGGGAATCGAACCCAAGACCTCTAGCGTAGCAGTCGCACTTAGCACCACTAGGCTACCTAGGCAGTTAAATAAATAAAAATAATTAGGTAAATGATATTATAATCAAAGGTAAAGCCTTTGAAGAAAGAAGATCTGAGTTAGATAAAAAATACAACTCTAATGCCATTACTCACCTTCATATACTCAGAAACAAAATGATATTCTATTCTATTCTATTATAAAAAGTCCTCAATCCATAAAGGTCAAATTTCTATCGTTACAAAATCCACATGAAACATGAAACCACCACATATCATTCAGTAGTAACATCTTCAGCATTCACATCACGTACCCTACGCTCATGGCGAGGACCGCTTATTCGACAGATCCAATTTATTTCAAATGTTTGAACCTTGCTGTGAGGAATTTGTATGAAGTTTTGTGTGATAGATTGTGTTTTTTAGTAGACTATGTATTGACCATGTTGATCGATATTTAACTTTAAATGGTGCAAATAGGTTTCTATTTTTGTTGTCTATTTTTTCGAATGACTAAACTATAATATTGTCAAGAGAAAAATATTTTTGTATTTTTGTTTGTAATGGATTAACTCAAAAACTGTTTTAGCGTTTTTGAAATTTCTTTCACTGGTGGAAAGCTACATTATCTGCAAGTTACATAGGCTATATATTTTTTTTTAAATAGGGATCTTTAATGAAATCCGCGAGGACGAAATCGCTAGTTTGTCAATGAATAGGTATATGCGTACTTTTAAATAATTTACTTACCGAAATATTGCGTGGTTTTAAATCTTATTCTTACTCAACTAGTTTAGGCAAAAAATTCAAAATGACGGCCTCTGTCAAAAGACTCCGCCCCTTTTGGAACTTATACGTTTTAACGCCGTTTTTTCGCAACGCCATTTCGCTATGAAACCGGTAGGTACATAAAAACTTAAGACTCCTTCGTACCCCAACTTTTCCAGTAAAAACCTACTACTGAACTAAATTATATATTTATAAACCCTAAGTACATAATAAAAGTCAGCATTTTTAACAAAACTCTGCAAAAACTTTAAAGTAAGAATTAGTAGGTATAGATAAAAAAAGTCAAATAAAAGGTCTACATTAGACACTAGATAGGTTCTGCTCCATAGAGACCCTACCACGTTTTGGAATGAGCAACGAACTTCAACTTTCAGTCTAACTTCTTGAGAATTCAGAAGTGCCTGTAAATGGAAAAATTTAAAGACTAGCGACCTGCCCGCGACTTCGTCCGCGTAGCTTATTTCACCCGCGTTAAGTTACATATTTTGTTACTGCAGGCTCCGCTCCCGTGGGTCGTAGCGTGATGTTATATAGCCTATGTTTCTCAGGAATAATGTAGCTATCTATTGGTAAAGAATTGTTTAAATCGGTGCTGTAGTTTTGGAGCCTATTCGTTACAAATAAACAAACAAATCTTTCCTCTTTATAATATTAGTATAGATAATAAACACTTTTCTAAAGTCAATTTTCTCAGTCAATTTTTTTTTTTTTTTTTTTTTTTTTTTTTTTTTTTTTTTTTTTTTTTTTTTTTTTGGTGGGTGGGAAATCATCAAATAACTTCTCCCGCCCTGGGCGGGGCGGGAGGGAGTGTCAGACTTTTACTGACTAAAACCCACCCATGTTCCTTCTTGTGCCCTTTGCGTTCCGGGGGCGCGGTATCTCTTGCGAACAACCCGCAGCCCCGGCAGGCATCGGCCCTCAGTGGCCCCTTCCTTTTGCTGACATCTCTTTGAGGCGCGCGTGGAACACGAACGCGCCGTCGACACGGCCTGTCGTTATGCAACGTAAGGACGGTGAGCTACCCATTGCTCACCGTCCACAGGCCAGTATCTACGGTGGCCGGGAGTCGTCTCGCGGCTCCCGACGTCTCTAAAGTCTATTGGGACTTAACCGTGAGTCCGTATGACTGACAAGGAGTTTTTTATATATATAATAAAAGATGACAACAAAAAGTATTTCAAAACTAAAGTTACAGCATATTTTTTTATTGTTTTTATTTACCTACATAACTAATGTTCTTAGAATTACTGAATAGTCATTATCATCTGCTTAGCCCTTTCCCCGAATATGTTGTTGTCGGCTTCCGGTCCAACCGGATGAAGCTGAATACCAGTGTTTTACATGGAGCGACTGCCTATCTGACCTTCAGAACCCAGTTACTAGGCAACACGATACGTCTTGGTGAGACAGGTTGTCAGACTTCCTGGCTTCTGACTATCCGTAACGACTGTCAAAGATCTACGAATGACAGCCGGGACCAACGGCTTTACGACCTTTAATTTGAAGATATATAGATAATAATTTTAGTTTTAAAGTGTAGTGTAAGATTTCGATACAATGTAAAAATTATTAAAGAAAGAAATTAAATAAAATTAATTGAATTCGCCTTATATAATTCGAAGTACCAAATAAGTCAGTGAATATTTCGGTTATAATTATGTAATCTGAACCCCACCCAATACTGTGTACCTCAGTAGATTCACAACAACACCCAATCCACTAAACACGACCCCATAATTCTAACAATAGTCCAGGTTAAAATTCCAGCACAAAACGGTCGTTTTTAACTGAATCATGATATAATTTGAACGCAATCCGGGGGCAATCTAAAAGGGATCAGTTGGAGCTACGGTTGGATTGCCGCGGGCAGATATCCCGCAACGAAAAGCGATGTGGCCCCACCACTATAATGAAGCCTATTTTGCTTGCGAACTCAATTATGACTGCCAATTATTATTGGAAATGGGGCAATTGGTGCTTTTACTGATGTAAAAGAAATAAAGGACGTTCGTTTGCTGATTGGAGTTACTTTTGTCGGAGAAAGCAGGGTTGTCTTGTTTGTTTGGATGTTTATCCGTTTTAACATAAGTTTGATCCTAATTATGTATATTGGTCTTATGACTTACTGTGGTAACGTAAAGGTATACTGACACGTCTGCCTTATCTACCGTCTCAAGAAATACAGTTATGATGTCAATACACCATCAGGCAGAGGTGTACCAATGTACACTCACAGTTCGCCGGTATGTTTATGTCCCATGTAATAGGGGACGAGCCTTTTGCCATTAACCGGGCACAAATCTTAACTCCGAGCAGCTCCTGAGAATTTTATAGAAAAACCCAATAACACTATTTGCTCGACCTGGCAATCGAACCCAAGACCTCTAGCGTAGTAGTGGCGTTTAGGACTACTAGGCTAACGAGGCTGTTACGCTGTTTCAATGTGTTTTCTTGTTGTGTAGTTGTCACAGTCAACCCTCATTCCACAAGGTATTTTGAGGACAGTTATCTGCGTTTTGAAGTCATTATTTTGATATTGGTACATTTGCGTGTTTATCACGTAAAATTACAACCCCCGTAGCACTAGGTCGCTAATTTAACTTGGATTTCAAAATACGTCTATCGTAAGGAATATTGATATAATTATGATCGACAACCTTAATTGGTTTCAAACAATGATATGAAAAGTCTTAAAGCATTTCCTATTCAAAAGTCGAATTTACGTTACGCTTACCATTCGCACTAATGCTGGGGGGTAGTAATTTTAGGTAATAAACACTCAAAGCAACAACGGCAGCAACCTTAGGAACCAAATCCGAAAATTTCAATAGAAGTCTTCAATAAATAGCTCCAAATAGTTTATTACGTGAAGCAAAAGGGCCGGCCTTGCCCTAAACACATTACTGAGTTGGGGCATGCCCGGAATACCCCTGACATTCTTATTGACCTTATCCAATAGTATTAGTAACGTGGTTGTTCGGAATGCTCCCCTGATATGCCAACTTTACGGGCTAGGTTCCGAGACTGAAAAGTTAGGTTTTGCAAATTTTTCACATGAAATACCACGTATTTAATAATTATGTATTATCAACGATAATTTATCTTGTAGCTAGAGCTAAAATGATGACATAGTCAAAGAAAAACATGATAGTCATGATAGATAACAAAGAACAACATATAGGGAGTTTTTTTTTTCGGATGGGAAATCATCAAATGACTTGAAGTCAGACTTTTACTGACTAAAACCCATTCATGTTCCTTCTTGTGCCCTTTTCGTTTCGGGGGCGCGGTATCTCTCACGAAGAACTCGCAGCCCCGGCAGACATCGGTCCTGACTGGCCCCTCCAATTGCTGAAATCTCTTTAAGGCGCGCGTGGAACACGAACACGCCGTCGATCGGCAACAAAATGGGAGTAAAGAGACACATTACATTGCCGTTAACTACGCATAACGGTCATCAAACTAAGTAACATTGAGCAAATAATTATTATTGGTAGGTCACGACTCTTTGTGTGACAAAAGCACTGTTTTTGATAGGGCGTAATATAACGCACGCAAAATATTGTGCTTATGAGTGCAAGTAACAGTACAGGTGTGGTGGTATGTTGCTGTAGTTGTTTTTAACCCCCGACGCAAAAACGACGGGTTGTTATAAGTTTGACGTGTCTGTGTGTGTGTGTCTATGGCATCGTAGCTCCCAAACACATGAACCGATTTTGATTTAATTCTTTTTGTTTGAAAGGTATATTAGTCAGGAGTGTTTTTAGGTATGTTCGATGGAAATCGGTTCAGCAGTTTCAAAGTTATCAGCTCTTTTGTTAGCTGCGGTAGGGATTTTTATATTTCTGTCGGAGGCTACTTAAAATTTTTAATTTTTATTGTAAAAGAAAATAATATGACTAGAAGTTACAACTTTGACCTTTAACATCTCCGTAACCAAAAGGTTCAAAGGTAATACCTACGGTCCAGGACAAAAATATCACAATGATGAGAAGCACATTTAAATTTTGGCTTCGTAAAGTATCTTTTTACACTCGTTATTACCTACACTCGCTCAAACTCGAAGGACCAAAAAATATTCGAACAGAAAAATATAAAATTTCAAAAGTGCGTAATCTCATTCGCCAGCCCTCCTTTTATGATCACAATATCCATATGAAGGGACAACCATGCAAGGAAAAAGAAATCTAAAATGTTCCTATATTGTTCCCAGAGATTCTTTTAAGATTACTCTCTGAGCGAAAAGAAGTTATAATGAGTTTCTCAGAGTTGATGTCAAGTGATACGGTAGTTTTATTGGACAAAAATGCCCGATTACCTTTGAATTGGAGTTTTGTGTAATAGTCATCATATTTTTATTGCTGTTTAAAATGCTTATGAATTAAATGGTGTGAAATCGTTCACATTCATGAAACAGAAGTCTTATTCTGGTCCTTTGGATAAAATGCTAAAAGGTAAACTGCCGTGAAAGACGATAAGCCAGTCTCCTTTGGTAATATATGTAAAGTGGGCTTGCTTGTGTTCTACGGAACAGCTGCAAGCGGTTTATGAAGACGTATTAAAATTACGCACATCAATAATTAAATTAACCTATCTTTGATTTTTTTCTTCTGAGAAGATACAAGAAATATACATTTTGAAAGGGACATCGTTAATGCATTTTTGCCTGGAACGACAGATTCTTTTTTAATACCTGAGGCAATAATTCGTCTGTTTGAGGAGTCTAGAAGCATTTATTTACTGAATATATTGTAGAAAATCTTCGTATCGATGTCCGACCGAACTTGCATTGTAAAGTGGCCCTCTTCAAAATTAAAATTATTGCAGGTTTGTTCATTCTCTTCTGACATTTGAAGGCCATTTTGTACGTCAGAGTACCTACTTCAGAAACATAATATTATTTGAATGAGTCATATTGTAACTGTATGTACATTATTTGGCAGACTGTTTAGACTGATTATTTATATTTTTGTTTTCACTGGATTTACCACGTGGCTGGAGACGGATTTTTTTGATTAAGAATTCGTCATCCATTTTAGTAGGTACTAACATTATTTATATTTTAGTATGTACCTTATGTAGGTACATAAGGTAGGTGTTTATTACTGGTCGGTTATCCTCAAATAAAATACATAAATAAGTTCCGTTCAGGGTAACTTTTAATTTATTGGCAGTGAAACTACAAGCCATAATAAAAAACTGAATTAATATGAAAATAACAACAGCTGATCCATACATTTTGATGATTGATCGTACTGTACCGCATGTTATTATTATCTAAAAGAAAAACATAATTTTTAACCTTTTTCAAACGATTTTTCTTTTAAGATATCCCATCTTAGGAAATAGGAAAGTAGGAAACCTGTTCAATTCGAACGTTCCGTCTCGTATATCACAGTGACACTTTAACTTAAATAAAATGTGAAACTTTACAAGTCTTTAGATTTTTTTAAATGGATCGAACATTCAATTGATTATATTCGACTCATCGATTCTGTTCGTAGGACGATAGTTGTATGTATAAACTAAACCAATTATTATGAAACGTGATCATTAGGGAACATTGTAGTGATATTTAAAATTCCCTATCTAGAACATATGACATAACAGTGTTCAATTTAAAAGTTGGTCCTTTGATCCGGATAGACGGAATCAAAGCAATATAATGTTACACTTTTTTTAGAATACCTGACAGTTTTCCTTTTGAAAACTACTTAAAATAGTTTTATTCCTAACTAGTTTCTGTCCACGACCTCATCCACCTGGAAGACAAGTGTATAATAAAACATAACCTATATAATTTCGCAATAAAGTAGCTATTTATTAGTGAAATCATATTTTGTAATCGACCAGTACTTTCAGAGATTACGTCTTGCAATCAAATAAAGAAACAAACTTTACAGTTTAATAATTAGTATTAATTATAAAATATTCAAAAAGCCTTTACAATGAAGACAAGTTGTATTGTGCATAGCTAAATAAACTCTCCAAAACTAACTAGGTATCTATTTAAAGTCCACATGATCAGGTACCTTAATATTACCAAAGGATAAATATTGTTCAAAGCAAAAATCTAATTGAATATTTAAATAAAATGCCTGAATATTAACTAAGTACCAATAAAGTAAGTTAAGTACAGTCATGTTGAACACTGAATACATACTTAACTTGAGGTTTGGGGTTGACATTTTGAACGACCCTCATGACATGGGTCGGCTCAGAAAAATAACATTTGGACGTCTGCACACGTCAGCTGTTTGGGTATGTCAAATTATTTTGTTATGACAAAAACAAATAACACTTTTAGGAAATTGTAGGTAAGCGTAAAAGGAACACGCTAATTTTATAAAAATACGCTTTGTAAGTGGTTACAATCAAATTTAAAAATACATACATATATTATAAATAATTTAAGGGATGTAAAAAACATTTGAGGAAGCCGGAAACCGCCATGGCCTTTCCATCCCTGGACCTTCTGGGTACGGAAATAATGGAAGTTAAAGTCCCAACGTTATTTTTTACGAAAACAAGTTTAAAATGTTCTATCTAAAATTGAAATACTCCCATGACTCATTTACTGTAGAATGCAGTAAACACGTTTTACGCTATCAAAAACAGTCTTTTTCACACCAAAAATAAAAGTCATTTTCCAGCAACAATTTTCGCTCAAAGTTATTAGCTAACTTGATTGACAGTATGTGAAGTTAATGGCTAGTTGTGTCGTTTGTGCCTCACCACCCTATGATTCTACTTCTAATTCCTTCCTTTTTGTATCAGTTTACTGTCCCATCGGATTAAAGAGTGAAAGAAGAGGGAATGCACTTATCTTTGCGCACTTATTTGTGCACTATAATATCTCCTGCGTAGTAAGCTAGTTTTCCTTGAGACTGGCCGCTGTAATCAAAATTCGGTCGAGATTTTTTTTTCTTTATTTAAATCCTTTCCAACCTTGCCAAATTAATGATAATACATTTTCCACATTAAAAATCCCTGTCTATTACTGCCAAATAGCTTTTTATTCCATTTGTAACATTACTAGTGAACATATTTGTTTAGTCTGGTCGTTGATGTCAGTTTAATTTAATCTTGCTTACTAATTCTACTTATTTGTGTGTGGTAATGGTTACTGAAACACACGAGACAATGCATGGAGAAGTCTTAAAAAAATACAAAAAAAAAGAGTCATGCTTATGCTTGAAAATGGCTATTACACTAATACACACTAGGTACATTATCATAATTGTTGCTAATTTTACGAAAGATAACTGAATTTTTACCTCAAGCAAGCGTGGTGACCTACTTTCATGCCTTCTCTGCATAAGAAGAGGTTTTTGCCCTGAAATGGGACAATAAAGCCAAAGTTCTTTGTTTTTTCGGTATGGAAAAAAGAATATTGATAAAATGTACCTTTTTTATAACCTTCACTTTAAAAAAGATCGTAGATATTATAATACATCACAAAAACTTGCTACATCACGTACCTATTCTGTATAATGTATTCTTTGAAAAAGGACCACAGATGTTATTCTAATAAAAACTACCCACATTACGGTTTACATTGACGAAACTTTTTAAGTTTTCCACGCTTTTTGTCAGAAATGTACCTACGTACCTACTATCACATAAGCAAAAAAACCGTCCCAAGGTAACAATATGCAAGACAGGTTACAAAGGGAACTCTTTTTTTTGCGTCGAACAAGAACATTCATTTATCTTAATCGGAAGGAAATCGATTTTCTTTTTACCTCCCTCGCCTTAGGCAAAAGGTTCGAGTTTGTAATTACCAAATGGATTCGTCCTTAACAAGAAATGATGACACGCTGCGTGTGGGGCTTTTAAATCATCCGTTTTATTCGGTAGTGTAATTTTTCTCGGGGTCTCTCTGCGAAATTTAATCAGAAATGAGATGATCCGCAGAAGAACTAAGGTATCTGACATAGCTCTCAGAATTGCGAAACTCAAGTGGCAATGGGCATGGCGCATAGCTCGTGGAGTAGCCACCTGAGAAAGCTCTCGTTGAGGAGTTAGCACATTCAATTATCGAGTCGTTACAAATACAACGAAAAACATTTTCAATATCGAAGAGAAAGTAAACGTACGTGTTTTAACCATAAACTAAGATATCAAACACAAAGGAAACAATATACGAAAAACAATAATTTTGTCCGCCAAAGCCTGATAGATATTGACAGTAATAATAAAGCCTCAATCACAAATAAAAATACAACAAAGACCAGATTTCCCCATACCTGGTCCTTTGTCCCCCTAAGAATATTTCTCTCCCGCTGAACATAAAAACAAGCCGTATCTTTCATGGAAGATAAAGTTTTGGTGTACTTTGAGGAAGGTTCGACTTATTATCACAGCTGTTGTAGTTACGATGTAAGTAAAATTAAGTGGTGACTATTAAGAGGTTTTAACGTGTAAAAGATATGAGCCATGAGGGACCTTAACTGCGCAATAATGAGTATAATATGGACAAAGACATATATCACTCACATTGTAAATCTGGTCTTTCTTTCTATGTTCATGAAGAATGACTTATTACTTATTAAAATTTAAGATCAATAGTAAATTGTATAAACGTCAATAAATTGGCTACCGAGGCAGGATTATATAAAATATAATCATAATATTTTCGTATCAATGAATTTATACCAATATTTTCTCTTCAAGAGTGTGTTGAAACGCGTGATCATTACATTGTTACACTCTCGGCTCCAATATACCCTTGAGTACGGGTTCGGATTGCAATCTGCAATATTTGACGACCCTGATTAAATAACAAGCAGCTGAACTCATTTGCAATATTTAAGGCATGACCATATTGATAATAATTTATTTATTTATGGCAACGAGGCCTAATAAATAAAATAATAAAACACAGACACAAAAACAAAAAGAAAATTGTAAGGTCAACTGTGGGGTCTTTTTACTAGCACCTCCACAGCGTGCGACAACCAAGGAACATATATTGTATATGGATATTATTCCATTACCAGACTTAAATCAGTTTATTTATAACACCAGCTTATTATTGTAAATTGAAAACGTCACATTGGTACTTTAGCAGATTTGAACCCACACTCTCATGCTTGAGAGATAGATAGACCTTAACCACTGGGCCATGACGACACACAACCCGTTTAAATGAAAAAAATATATATTTTGTTTTTTTTTTCCAAAACGTGATCGGAATGATTTTATATATTTTTTTATATTTATGAATCAATTTCCGTGTCGCATCTGCGCGTAAAATGAAATGGAATTAAGTATGTATGGCTGTTGATGAAAACGTATGAAATAAACATACATTATTTATTTGGTTTTTCGTTACCTACCAAAAATAACAGCTCACGTAAAAGCTTCCATATTTGTATACGTAATAATATTAGCGGTAAGGTTCTCTGCGAATTTGGATAAAAATAACTTTTACTTTTTGTACGAAAAGTTATCCTAAGACGTTTATAGAAAATCGTGCAAATATTGATAAAAGTTCACTTTTCAGCATAAATGAATGAATAACTGAATATAGGTAGGTACATCGAATACGGTAAGAAATACGTAATAACAATGACTTGATAAATAACATACCATCACGCCTGTATTCCCCGACGGGTTAGGCAGAAGTGTAACAATGTACACCCACAGTTCGCCGGTATGTTTAGGTCCCATGTAATAGGGGGCGACCCTATAGCCATTAACGGGCACAAATCCTAACTCCGAGCTGCTACTGAGAATTTCACAGAAAAACCCAATAACACTTTTTTGCTCGACCTGGGAATCAAACCCAAGACCTCTAGCCTAGCAGACGCGCTTAGGACCACTTGGCTACCGAGGCAGACTTGACAAATATAATAAAAAAATACGGATTAAACAAAAAAAATAGATAAAGTGCCCATATCAAAAGAATCGATCTGTCTCCAGTAAAACGCACGATCTTTCACAGTAAAAATAATAATAATTGCAGTCTATTATTATCCCTCTCCAAGGCAACGGCCCATACAGAGAAATAAGATCATTAATCACCACGCTTGATCAAGGCGGATTTACGATTTCTGACCTATATTAATTTCATTTTGTAAGTCCAGGTTTCCATTATGTTTCTCTTCACCGATGCCAGTGTGGAGCACCATTACAGGATATGCGTCACCTCTTTATCTCCTTACCTGCACCATCCGTAACCGTAAACGAGGCCAATGAGAGAGCCATGCTGCAGAATTGCTGAATACTGGACAAACAAAATTTAATACTAGTCAATCGACACGAAAAGAAGTGATGATAAACTTCGAAAGTACATACATTATGAATTAAAAGTCCCATTGATACTTGCCCGCGAATTCACAACCTTATGCATGAAAGGCGCAGGGGCTGCGGGTTGTTCGAACGAGATGCCGTGCCCCCGGAACGCAAAGGACACAAGAAGGAACATGGATGGGTTTTAGTCAGTAAAAGTCTAACAGTAAAAGGCGGGAGAAGTAATTTGATGATAACCCAGCCGGAAAAAAAACAAAGCATAAAAAGTCTTGATCACTGGACTAAGAAATATTACAGGGTCATCCAGGTATAAGGAACAGAGCTCTTTGTGAAGGGGAGGTACTACAAAGTACTTGCTTCAAGTACGTCTATCGTCCATTTTAAAGAGGTCTTGTTTCTCCTCTAGTTTCTTGTCTTAGAAAACTAGTCTTAAACCCGTTGATAATAAAGTTTCAAAGGTCTTTGGCTCCTGCGAGAACTTTCAATTAACAAAATAGTTTAAGTTCAGCTCTTTAAGATGTCAAAGAAAGTGCTTTGGACTGGTAAAGGTCGCGGGAAATCGCTGGATGCGGGTAGCGCAGGACCGGTCATTGTAGCTGACATTGTGATGATAATGATGAAGTACTTTGACATTTCAACTGCCTCGTTGGCCTAGTGGTCCTAAGCGCGACTGCTACGCTAGAGGTATTGGGTTCGATTCCCACGTCGAGCAAAAAGTGTTATTGGGTTTTTCTATGAATTTCTCAGTAGCACCTCGGAGTTAGGATTTGTGCCCGGTTAATGGCGTTAGGCTCGCCCCCTATAACATGGGACCTCAACATACTGGCGAACTGTGGGTGTACTTTGGTACACCTCTGCCTAACCCTTTGGGGAATAGAGGCGTGATGGTATGGTATTTCCAGATTTAGGGGTCGGTGACTTCACCAAAGAGTTACAGGATTCTATTTATAATCAGTTCCATGATGCTGGTTGAATATTAATGTAAAAATAATAGAGCCCTTTTTATAATAAGGTAAAATCAACAGTCATGGGCAGAGAAGCCTGTGTGATTTAATTTTCACAAGTTTTATTAAATAAAAACAAATTAAAATGTTAAACTTTCTACGGATATTAACAAAAACAATCCCCAAACAAGGTTTAATGGAACATTTTAGAACGTTCCTAGACAGGGTGTTAGGGTAAACGAGCGAATTGCTTCAAGGGAATACAGTACTCATGAAATGAATAACTTTTACTTCACTTACACGAACCGTAAAATCGAGAAAAAAAAAACAACTGCTCCATACATTTATCGCATAACTCGGAAACATTTGTAAGGAACTGCTGATTTTTATTCGCAATTTTAAATTATATTTCATAGTGAAAGTGGTTTACTTTCACTTTCTTAAAGTAAGTCCCTTGTTTAAGCTAACGTCTTCTATATACAAGGTGCCTCTTCTCATACAAAGAAGGCACGAACATTGATCACCACGCTTGCTTAAGGCGGATTGGCGATTGCCGATTTATATTTATTTATTTATTAAAGCTTTATGCACAAATGTAAAATAAAATACACCGTACAAAGGCGGACTTAATGCCTTAGGCATTTTCTACCAGTCTACCTTAGGGTGATGCAGAGACAAAATATAGTAGGTGCAAGGAAGACGAACTGAAAATTTCCAAGAATAAAATATAATAATAAATACATATATACATACATACAAACAATATATACAAAGTAGATAGAGATCAAAATACATAGGTGGAGAAATATAACAAACTAATTGTGGGACGAGTCTGCCAACTTTTTATGCAAGTATTCGCGAGCGTTTATCTTGAATGTGAACCGACTAATTATATATGATGATATTATATATTATTTTATGTATTAATTACAAGTCTAGGTTTTCTGACGAAGTTTTCCTTTACCGACGTCAGTGATGTACAAGATAAACTTAGAATCTACTTATAAATTACAAAAAAGTCACACAGGTATAGTAACCGGTACGAGGCGAGAGCACTTCAAGTTCACTTTTGGGTAAATTCTTGGGTTTTTTGGTCCGACTCACGACCAATCGTGTGCAGCGTCGCCCACCCAAAAACCCCTCAAAAATGAATTTAAAGTTTGTGCGCACGACTCGTGCCGCTTACTATACTTGCCCGTGCTCGGTTGCGAACACACATCCTTGTGCATGAGAGATCTGCAACTTAACCACAGGACCATCGTTACCAGTATCGTTAGTACTATTGCACAATAATTATTTCTGGGAAATTATTTTTGTTTTCGTGTGAAAAATGACTGTTTATGGTAGCCCATAGACCAAGACCCTTTGACCTTTGACTGCCAGACCTGAAACTTTCTCAGCGCATTTTCCCGAGCACGGGTAACAACGATTGGCTACTATGAAGTTTGGATCATGGTGGCTTTGACAGTCTCCCTGTCAAAGCCACCATGATCCAGCAGCTAAGGTCAAATTCTTTTTATATTTTCTTCGGAGTGATGTTAGAAGTCACGGTCATCCATTGCCAGACACTTTGCATGGTGGCTTCGCCCAGCCCGACACTTCGTAACTTGAAAAAATGTGGTGATCGCTCGTGGGCTATATTAAAAGTTTCACTTTGAAAAGAGTTGAAGCTCTGTCCTTCAATATCTCCGTTACTAAAGGATCTTAAGTCAGAACAAAAAAGAAGTCAAAAAGATCGCATTGACGGCAATAACGTTTAACTTTGTCATTTGACAACCGCTAAAGAAAGTAATAAGACAACTTTTATTAAAATCAAAACGGCTTCTTCAGGTTTGTTTAAATACTAGGGCCCGCCCCGGCTTCACTCTCCACCAACACGGCAATATATCAAAAAGAGAACCTACTAATATTAAAAAGCTAAAGGGAGCTTTCTTCTTCAACAATTGGAGGTGCCAGTTAGGGCCGATGCCTGCCGGGGCTGCGGGTTGTTCGAAAGAGATACCGCGCCCCCGGAACGCAAAGGAACATGGATGGGTTTTAGTCAGTAATAGACTGACACTTTCTCCCGCCCCGCAAAGGGCGGGAGAAGTTATTGGGTGATGTCCAATCGGAAAAAAAAATGGGTGGAACTGTGGGGTATAGCCAGTGTTTCTATAACTACGCTTAAGTATATAAATCGAAGCAGAATGGTAAACAAAACAAAATTTCCCGGAAAACAGTGAACTTTCGACTTCTTCCATATAAGGTGTACACAAGCGATAATATCCCAGTATCCTAATATCCCAGTTTCCGAGTATCGTGATCGCATACTTTTACTTTCACTTACAATATTCTGTTAAACCCTCACGCTCTGTTATAAAACCAATTACCTGACCCGTCGGTAAAATATTTGCCTCATATGAAAATGTTTCAGACTTCGTAACTTATAACTTTGCTCTTTTCATTCACCTAGGAGTTCTATCAATATTATCTTTTACTTTGGTTGTATCAGCGAGTACTATATGACCATTTATACGGGGTGTAAGAAGACACATTACACAGCCATTAACTGCGCATGCTCCTCATAAAATTAAGTGTGTTTAAGCAGAAACGTATTTTATTGTTGGTGCGAAAAAATCACCGTTTATTATAAAACATATGAGAGAATGCATAAAAATTTAAATCCCTACCGCACCTAACAAAAGAGCTGATAACTTTGAAACATAGCTAAGAACACTCCCGAATAATTCACCTTTCAAACAAAAAAAAACAAAATCAAAACCGGTTCATGCGTTCGGGAGCTACGATGCCACAGACAGATACACACACAAATACACGTCAAACTTATAACAACCCGTCGTTTTTGCGTCGGGAGTTGAAAAGGAATGTGATAACGCAGTTTGAAAATGATTTTAGATTAACGTATCATTGCACTTATTGACCAAAACACGACTACACTACGTCTTGTATGGGCAGCGTTATCAGTACAGTTCTCTTAAAGCCTCATACATCCTTCCTCTATATCCAGACATCCAATTATAACATCCATTGGTATGTACAACAGATCCCGCTCCGACAATTTGTAGTCATCTACGGAACTTAGCGAAACGGTTACGCCCACTAACTTAACATAGTTCTCCCATCAATTTGACCCCATCATTTCTCCTTTATCCAATTTAATTGGATCGTGAACTTTGGTAATTTTGAACCATTGCGAATTAAATTAAAATATTCAGAAGAGTTTTCGAATTTGATTGAAAGTTATTTGTGCTAAGGAATTTGGTTTGACGTGCCCGCCATTTTGGTCAATTACAACCTTTTTAGAAGTTTGTTTGTTGATAAAAAAGATTGCTAACTTTTATTTTTTTTTCCACTCATTTTTTTGGTTTCGTGTTACGCAGAATTTTATCGTCAGTTCTATGTAAGAGTTTCTTAATCTTCTCAAACAAATATACTTGTTTCTTGTCCCGTAATATTTATTACTAGCTTCTGCCCGCGATTTCGTCCGCATAGTTTTTTTTCCCGCGTTAAGGGTGCACCAAGCTTCTGGAGCTAATATTCCGTTCGTATGATCCCTTGCTGCATCGTCATTACTTATTGTTTAGCTATGCAATTAATATGTAAGATATTTACGGATTTACTTTATACGACATACACTTTAGAAACACGATTACCTTTAGTTTCCCCGATAGAAAAAAATCCTAAGAATTATCTAAAAAAAAAATTTTAACCAGCGTAAATACTTCACGGAACGTCATCAGTTTTTGAATAATAACAAAACTACATGTTTTCCAAGCCATATATTCCCTTACGAATAAAATAAAATAAAAAATATACATCTTACATTTTATTGGTTTTAATAATACGAAGGAAATACCAAAATTAACGCGCGTTTCACCCATTCTAACCAAAGCCGCCACGCTGCCCTCCTATCCGCTTTAATCCTGTTTCGGCCGTCGGACAGGGAGCCTGTGTCGCTTGCACTTACCTATGGTTTTAAAATCATAACCAAGGATTTTGAGTTGATTCGCTTTATTTTATATGGGGAACGAAGTAAACAAAAAAATGACGCCCGACGCCCGGCTCTGCCTCACGCACACATACACGAGCACATAGAATACCTAAAATCAAATAGAGCCAAAAGCTCGGTGCGCCCTTAAGTTGCCTCTTTAGTTAATGCTCCGCTCTCATAAGTCGTACCGTGATGTTATAAAGCCTATATAATTCCTCATGAATCTAGCTATCATATAAAAAACTCTTTAACTTTATACCATAGACAATCTCATTTTACCTATTTTGTAATTCTGCAAGTTTTTTCCACTTTTAAACTATGCACTTGCCATGTTTTATCTTCACCATTCTTGTTTGACTGGTAGCGATTGCCTAAGGCATTAAGATCACATTTGTGTCTTTGTGCGTGAAGTATAACCAAATAAATCTACGTAAAACAAAGGACGGTTTTGTTTAAATCGCTAATCGCTTGGGACTGCCAGTCGAATAAAAAAAAAACTGTATGCAAGAAATGTTCTTTAAGGGAGTGCAGTCTGCGGGTTGTTCGCATGAGATACCGCGCCCCCGGAACGCAAAGGGCACAAGAACGAACATGGGTGGGTTTTAGTCAGTAAAAGTCTAACACTCCCCCCCGCCCCGCCCAGGGCGGGAGAAGTTATTTAGTTAGTTGACGATTTCCCACCCACCAAAAAAAAAAAAAATTGAGTGCAGTACTCATGAAAATGAACAACTTTTACTATAGAACGAACAGTAAAATCGAATAGAAAAATCACCTGCTCCATACATTGACGTTCGCATAACTCGACAACATGTAAGGAACAGCTGTTTTTTGCAATTTTAAGTTTGATTTCATAGTGAAAGTGGTTTATTTTCATAAGCACTAAACTTCTTTAAAGTCTCTCCGTTGTTTAAACTAACACCTTGTATAATAGCCAGATTCATGAGGAATAGTATAACCTATACAACATCACGCTATGACCAACAGGAGCGGAGCAGTAACCAAAAACGTAACAAAATGCGAGAAAAAAACACAGCACGAACGATGTCAGGTCTAGTAATAATAATAACTAGTTGCTCATCTCACTTAGAAGATGTATCTTCTAACATAATAGTTGGTCCATTTGCAATATCATTACAAAAGAAACTAATCTCTCCACAAAAACATCCGACAGGTGCTACAATCATAATGATACTCTCAGTTCATATTATACTAGTGTATGCCCTCGACTTCGCTCTCGGAAAAGCCTGTTATCACAAAGTTTATTTTTAACCCCCGACGCAAAAACGATGGGGTGTTATAAGTTTGACGTGTCTGTGTGTGTGTGTGTGTCTGTTTGTGGCATCGTAGCTCTCGAAGTCATGAACCGATTTTGATTTAGTTTTTTTTTTCGTTTGAAAGTTATATTAGTCGAGAGTGTTCTTAGCTATGTTTGATAGAAATCGGTTCAGCTGTTTCAGAGATATCAGCTCTTATGCTAGCTGCGGTAGGGATTTCTATTTTTCTGTCGGGGGTTACTTAAAATGTTTTCTATAATAACAGCTTGATTACTCCTTATAACATTATCTGTCAGTCAGTGCAAGTCCAGTCGAAATCGGTCAAGCCGTTTCACAGATATGTCGGAACAAACAGACAGATAGATTGACAAACATTCAAAAAATTGGGTTTTGTATATTACAAACAGATACTTAAATTTTATTATTAGATATATTTGTATATAGGTATAAAAAAAACATTAAATATAATGTACAATTTCATGCTGTTTTCGCTAGAGAAAATGACGCATAAATGTAGACCGCGAATGTCCAATTAAAATGAAAGTATTTCTCTCTTACATTCTCTAAGGCTTTTCTGAAATTCAACTTGAGAGTTTTTAGCTCATTAATTTTCGTTATTAGGGGCGACTGTAGACTTTTGCTTAGTTCCCTTGTGGGGTTACCGTAAAGCTACGACTAATGATTTATCATGAACAAATATTTATATTGTTATTTAAAAAACATCTATCTAAATACACATACTAGCTTCTGCTCGCGACTTCGTCCGCGTTATTTTTTCACCCGCATTAGGTTACGTCTTTGTTCACTGCTCCGCACCTATTGGTCGCAGCGTGATGTTATATAGCCTATAGCCTTCCTCTATAAATTGACTATCTAACACAATAACATTTTTTATATTCGAGCCAGTAGTTTCTGAGATTAGCGCGTTCAACCAAACAAACAAACTCTTTAGTTTTGTAATATAAGTACTGATAAAACTGAAGAACTCTTTTGCTTGATTAAATGCTCTAATCTCTGTGACTGTCAGTCGGATTAGAAAAAAAAATTATAAATGATAGCCAAACTCATTAGGCTATACTATTATAGATTATATAACATCACGATACGACTTACAGGACTGGAGCAGTATTCAAAAACATAACAAGACGGAGCAAAAATGAGGTGGACAAAGTTGCGAGCAAACGCTAGAATTGGAAGCCGAAGTCGGCAAGTAAAAGTAAGTTTTCTAATTACGGGAAGTAATTGATTTTAAAACGGTATTTGAATCTAAAGGCAAGTTAATTAACTGGTTTCCTATTGATACTCAAAACTCTAATAAAAATAATGTTTAAGTAAGTACATTATAATCTTTTCAATATTGACTTCGTTTGGGTGATATTTTTCTTCCGCGTTAAATTACGTCAATGGTTACTGCTGCGCTCCCTTGAGTCGTAGCGTGATGTTTTGTAGCCCATATTATTCCCCATGAATCTAGCTATCATATACAAAACTAATTATTCAAATCTGACAGGGAGGTTTAGAGATTAACGCGTTTAAACAAGGAAAAAAGAACTCTCCAGGCTGCCTCGTTAGCCTGGTGGTCCTAAGCGCGACTGCTACGCTAGAGGTCTTGCATCTGATTCCCAGGTCGAGCAAATAGTGTTATTAGGTTTTTCTATAAAATTCTCAATAGCAGCTCGGGGTTAGGATTTGTGCCCGGTTAATAGCAATAGGGCAATAGGATCTCACTCTATTATATGGAACCTAAACATACCGGCGAACCGTGGGTGTACATTGTTACACCTTTGCCTAACCCTTCGGGGAATACAGGCGTGATGGTATGTGTGTGCAGAAGCAACTAAAACAACCCGAACCACAAAATGAAACTAAAGCCACCACAAGTTTGTAAACTTTTGGCAAACTAACTAAGAGGACCTTTAAGAACGAACTCTGAATAGCTGACTTTATTAGAAACTTTCCTTGATACGATCAATTGGTATTCAATAGAAATATATAGCCTTTGAGTCAACCGCTGCTAAATCAATTTCATCGGCGATATTCATAAGTTCTACCTTCTATTTAGGAGTTGGGATTGTTGAAAAAACATCGATGAGTTATGGATAAAAGCTTTCTGCAAAGTTCTCGTTTGATCTGAAGCCGCAGACGTCTATCTCATACGTAATATCGGCCGACTGTTGTTTTATCTCGACGGGACAATGAACAGATATTGTCCCCCGTCGGCGTCTATTCAATATGCATTATGCTAAACAGATGCGACGGCCCTTTGTTTACGGAAACGCGCCATTTTGATAAATACGCTTCCACTATTGGAAAACCAAGAACTGTTCTAACCGGCCTCACACTGACGTGTACTGTCTCAAGCGCTACTTCTCTCGAATAGTCGGCGGAAACTCTTTGTAGTCCCTCGAAGATTGCGGATCCGCTCCGCCGCTGTGCAGGGTTTTCAAAACTTTAAACGCCGATAGAGTGTACTTTCGTGTGTTTACTTCGTGCGTCCCGATTTATTTTTACCTCAAAAGTAAACTCAAACGTTCTTGTATCTTGATTTATAGTGGCCTCGTAAAAGCTGCTCAGCATGATTCACGATGACACAAAAATATTTTAACGATGGCTTTTTTAACCCAATTTTATTCCAAACCCGAGTCCGTCTCCCGGACTCCATACTCTTCCGCGTTGGTCTTGCGCACAATGTTCTCCAATGCAGCACTTCAAAGTCATGTCAGAAGCCGAGCCGGCCGTCTGCCAAGTTTTCCATTTCGAAGTCGAATTAAAAAAAGACGTTACACTAACTTTCGCGCGAGTAAATATAGTTGGGGGTGAACGAACGTGTCGGCTAGCACTGACCTCCTTTTTGGGTGATGTTGAATGTTCGGAGCCGGTACGAGTCCTCGTCCGGCTCCTCCTCGGGCTGATGCTGCGGGGTCCGCGGCACGTCGAGGAACGCGTTGGAGCGGCGCGGCTGGTTGTGCTGGCCGGGCGGCGGCCGGCGCCGGGCAGACGCCTGACGCCGGACCTGAGGCGGAGTCTCCGCCTCGGCCAGGCGAGGCTCCGAGCTGTACCGGGTCCTGGTCTCCCTATCCAGCTGCTGCTGCTGCTGCTGGCGCCGCTGCCGCACGGAGCGGCCGCCGGTGATCCGGGCAGACTGGGAGCGCGCCGCCGGCCTGCGGCGAGGTGCCGGCGTGGTCTCCATGGGGGCCGCGAGGGCTTCCATACTCGCGGAGGCGGGAGCGCATATCGACTGCGAGCGCTTCGTGCGTCCGTCCGTAGCCATGGTCGCGACGATACTGAAGCGTCGAGTGGTGTCGGGCGGCGTCGGCTCCCCCCGAGCCGCAGGGCGGGCGGTTACTTGTTGCATCGAGGATTATGAGATTAGTGCTCTTATAAATGTCACTAATTGTGCTCTTTTTATGAATGGTTAGACTAGGTACTGTTTTTAAAAATGTAATTAGAACTAGCGCGCATTGTTTGTGGTTTACGGTAAATATACTGACGTATGCTCACGTACAAAGTTTATTCAGTGAATGCTCAACTGTCCAGATCACTGAGCTGTGCTCGTTGGCCCATTAGATACCTACGTTTATTGATTTACATCTTTGTTTATTCACCATTTTCTTTAAAGTTGAAAGAAATTCCTATCGGTTGTAAAATTTATAACATCTTTTTATGTATATATCGTGAAGATTTAAAAGGTGATGCGGATTTTTCAAAACTTTCTGCTTTGCTTCAAGACGTTTCAGCATACACCTGGCCGTTTAAAAAATATTCCCTATTGGAATGTGAAATTAATGGTATTTTTCACCTTGATCTTATTTTTGCTTTTTACTGAGAAAATTTGCTAAACCAATGAATTATGGTTGATCGACGGAAAAATATATTTTACCGAGAATGAGGAAATTTGTTTAAAATGTTTGAAGATACAATGTGGTAACTTTAAGGTCCGGTTTTAGTCAGTGAAAAAGTCGATTTACACGTGAATAATGAATAATTTTGTTTATTGAAATCAATAAGACTTAAATATACAAAATGACAATAATGAACTGAAAAATAACTGAAATAGACTTCAAAATTGCCTGATTGCGTGCAAGATAATATTTAATTGCCGCACGGTTTATCTTGCACACAATTTTCACCCCTATTTGTGTTGGATTTTAGTTCATTTATCATTTGACAAGCCTTTTCCCAACTACCTATATTGGGGTTGGTTTTCAGTCTTACCAGATGAAGCTGAATAACTGTGTTTTATATAATTATCTTACTAATCAAGAACTTTCAAAAATCTACAAATGATAACGGAGACCTTTGAGAAATTTCTACTGAATAAACCCAAGAACACTTTGCCCGACCTGGGAATCGAACCTATCACTCTGCGCTGAGCCGTCGTGCTTATGATCACGAAACAGTATTTTAGTTAATTAGGCCTCGTTGGCCTAGTGGTCCTAAGTGCGACTGCTACGCTAGAGGTCTTGGGTTCGATTCCCAGGTCGAGCAAAAAGTGTTATTGGGTTTTTCTATGAAATTCTCAGTAGCAGCTCGGAGTTTGGATTTGTGCCCGGTTAATGGCAATAGGCTCGCCCCCTATTACATGGGACCTAAATATACCGGCGAACTGTGGGTGTACAATGTTACACCTCTGCCTAACCCTTCGGGGAATATAGGCGTGATGGTATATTTATTTATTTTATTTATAGGTAATAGACACCAGTAAACAATAACTCCAGGACGCAACTTCTCCAGGGCTGCGGGTTGATCGTAAGAGATACCGCGCCCCCGGAACGCAAAGGGCACAAGAAGGAACATGGGTGGGTTTTAGTCAGTAAAAGTCTGACACTCCCTCCCGCCCCTCCCAGGGCGGGAGAAGTTATATGATGATTTCCCACCCCCCCCAAAAAAAAAAAGGACGCAACTCCTGTAAAAAAAAAACTCTTTATTTTATCCCTGAAAACCCGATTAATTTTTAAGTGACTGTAAAATTTGATTTTTAGTTACTTTAAAAACAATTAATAGTTAGTGAATTGAGTTGTCAAATAAGTGACGTCACAGTTTAGTATTGTCATACAAAATCTATGGGGGAATCGCGTTTACGCAGCTCATGAAAAATATGTTAATTGATTACATCATGGTATCATTCACCCAATTACCAATTAATAATGCAAACTACTCAAGAATTTCTCTACACCATTTGCATTAAAATATCTCTCTGCCCCCAAAATAGAATTCCAAGTTTATGGTAATTCCTTTGTCCCTTTGGTAATCCCCTCCACCGGAGACAAGAATAGATTAAATCCAAAACATGGTAGATTGGTAGAATCTATAGAGCTGTCCCCAGTAACGTCCAGGTAATTGGGTAGGAACAAATCGTATGTATGGACCTCACGTAGATCAAAGGGGCAAGGGGTATTTTGTGCTGAAGCAGATAAATGGTGGTATTGAACGGGTTGGGGAAGGATTGGTATTGCCTGCGATTTAGGGTTAAAATTCCAGGTTTCGATAAGGTCATGTATTGGCTATGTCAGTGTTTTGTCTCACTGTATTGCCTAGGCTAATATGGAGCTGGGGAATTGGTTTGTTTGTTGGTATAGCAAGTGTTTATAATAATTATTTTAATATTTCACTTACTTTTTCTATTTGTAGTTTCTCAATCTATACTAATATTGCCTTGCCTTGTATTGGCTAACTGCCTCGTTAGCCTAGTGATCCTAAGCGCGATTGCTATGCTAGAGGTCTTGGGTTCGATTCCCAGGTCGAGCAAAAAGTGTTATTGGGTTTTTCTTTGAAATTGTCAGTAGCAGCTCGGAGTTAGGATTTGTGCCCGGTTAATGGCAATAGGCTCGCCCCCTATTACATGGGACCTAAACATACCGGCAAACTGTGAGTGTACATTGGTACACCTCTGCCTAACCTTTCGGGGAATACAGGCGTGATGGTATGTTATGTAATCTTATAAAGAAGAAACATTTTTTGGTTTGTTTGTTTGTACAGAATAGGTTTAACCATATTTTCACTAGTGCTACATTATTCCGGAGTAGCATAGGCTATATAACATCTCGCTACGACACACGAGAGCGGACCAGTAACCGAAGACGTCACTTAACGCTGTTGAAATAAGCTACGTGAACGAAGTCGCGGGCAGTTTGCTAGTAATAGATAGATAAGTTGTATTTTTTTTAGTTATTTTATTTCACCTTTGCCTTCTAATTGGACAATTATAGCCAGATTTTTTTTTTTTTTTTCTAAACCGTATTTGTTTCTCTCAACCAAACTAGCGATAAATTCAAAACTATACCAAAAAAATAAATAAACAAAAACAAAGACACACTAGACATGTTGTTATTAAACGTTCCTTCAAGGCGAAAATAATTTCCTCACAAAAAGACGTATATACTTAACTTACTTATTTTGTAATATCTTTCTTCATTCTCTCATAACGTCTTGGGATACCTACTTGTCACTTTCATATGTTATAGGTACAATAGCTTAGGGACTGTGCGCATGGAGTTTAAGACACTCAGCTACGAGCACGATTTTCGAATTGAAATTACGATTTTCCTATAGATTTTGTTCGCGTCAATGTCGAATATCGAGGGGCTTTCTTTTCAACCGACTTCAAAAAGAGGAGGTTATCAATTCGACTGTATGTTTTTTTTGTATGTGTGTTGCGCGATAACTCCGCTAACCAGGAATCGATTTTGATGATTCTTTTTTGTTTGATAGGTCATCCTTAAAAGGTGGTATATAAATTTTATCGAAATTGGTTCAGGAGTTTGGTAAAAAAAAAAAACTGAAAAAATTATGACATCCAAGTAAACAAATTAGCGTATTCTGCTTTCTTGTAACATTTAAGTGGTGTCCTGTTAATTTACGTAGTATAACTGTTCCTTCATGGATTTGGATGACATGAAATTGATACTAAAAAGCGAAAAATAAAAAGGTTTTTTCCAAAAAATACAACTTTCTTCAAAAACTAAAAAGTGAAAAATAACTTTAGCTTTGAAAGTCGCTGGAAATATAAACAACAAACAGAAACGAAGCCGCCGACTTCCAAAGCTAAAGTTATTTTTCACGTTTTTAAAGGAGGTTATATTTTTTGTAACAAGGTTTTTGTTTTGCATGGAACATTAATTCTTTTTTAAAAATAAACTAATTACAGGTGGATGGATGGAGAGGAAGACGGAGGCCAAAGAAAAAAATATTGGATGGATTGTGTGAGGAATGACGTGAAAGGAAGGGAGTAAGTAATAGAATGACGGTTGACAGGATGGAATGGATGAAGAAAACGTGTTGCGCCGACCCCAAGTAACAAGGAATATGGGCAAGAAGATGATGATTAAAGGTACCTATTTAAAAGTTTGACATAAATAACTTATTCTTAAGTTGTAAAACAAGAACTATTAAAGCCATTTATTAGAAATCTTCATTCATGGAGGTCGACAGAGCGTTGGTACATCCATGACATCCAAACTACAAAAAATCAAGAAATACCGATCCCTCTACACGCGACTCACAATCAAGATGGCGCATTGGAATAAATGAAAACTCGTGAATGAGCTTGACGTAAGCTGTCATCGAGTGAGCTCACCTCAAACTCACTTCACCCAAATTCACTCTCGAGATTCCTACATAACAAATCCGCAGATGGGCCATCGAAATGATTGAATACAGCTTCTAACAGAACGGCAAAAACATATCTTTCAAAAAAATCTTTTCATATTTCGTGCGCGCATTTAAAAATCTAATTTAGCTGCTTTCATATTTCCTTACACAATTTATCCTTCGTCGGGTACGTAGATAAGGATGATTTGGCTACATCGCAGCAGGGGGGAATTAATCTTACTTTTCCTGTATCATGTGAATTAGATCACAAAGCGTTGAGAGTGAGATTAATGCTATTTGCATGGATGTGTATTCTGTTCGAGAGCTTTGCCGTGAACCTTGGTACGTAAGTAGATTGTGATCGATTGATTTGAAAAACTAGAATAGAGTGAAATAGAATAACGACGCGGTGTATGTCGTGAGTTTGATGTCTGGACGGAGAAAATATTTAGTAGAACTGTTCCAGGTCTAGCTGTTTGTGTATGTGAGTTTGTATGTTTGTATACGCACATACGGTGTTGGAGAAAGACAATCTATGGGGCGACGTCTTTTTTAAAGATTAATAAAAAATATATTATTTTTTTCTTTTTCTTTATGTATAGGTATAACGAACTTTTTTGGGGAAATAAGTTGACTCTTCGATATAAGAAAATTTAGAAACATCAGAAGGGCATAGAATATAACTCCTTTTGAAGTAAAAATATCAAACAATTGAGATAAGTTTTGTCAAAACGAGCACAAGCTACAATCTCTAAATAATTAACTAATTCTTATACCAAAAGTATGTAACATTATACGTGTACGAAATATGCAAAAACAGTTTAATATATATCTCAAACTTATGCTTAAAATATTAAAATTTAAATTTAAAAAAATAATTTAAAATTAGAATTTTTTAATTTTAAAATTAATCAGTGTTACATATCTAAAAACATTATAATTACTGGTCGAGTTGTTTTGACAGACCTAACCCCAATTCATGGCCGCCATTTTGATCAACAACAAATCAGTAATCCTAAAACTGTAGTAAAAAGTTTATATGAAAAGCCATCGCAAACTAGGGACCACCAATTACAGAGAAAAACGAACTGAAAAATATGAAACTAGTTTTCAACTATAGTTCGTTACACAAAAACTTTTATTTGCATTTACAATTTTAAATTGTATGCAAACGGAGAATTCAGTGGTGTAAACCAGTGCTCCGACATATTGCTGTATCTATTGACTCAAACTTTGCAAACAGATTTTTTTTTTATGAAACAATGAATTTTTTTTTTCATTTGTTGGCATTCTTATTATTTTGACAGAGTCATTAATTTTAATGCAAAGTCAAAGCATTTATTTTAATTAAGTAAGCCTTTTCAAATTGTCAGAAAGTTGAAGCTAGTTGCTCGTTCCAAAACGTAGGCAGGCCTCTACGAAGAAGACCGAGCTGGAAACTCCACGGATACTCCTTTCGAATTGGTTTTTACAAAATCCTGGTTTCTAAAAACGCATTGACGAAACCTGAACTTACAATGAATTTAAACCTGAAATCACCAATCCACCTTGAGCAAATGTGGTGATCAATGGTCGTGCATTTTCTGTATGGGAAAAGGTCTTTCCCCTTCAGTGGGACAATAATAAACTGCTTATTTTATATTACTTATACCATCACGCCTGTATTCTCCGAAGGGGTAGGCAGACGCGTAACGATGTACACCCACAGTTCGCCAGTATATTTAGGTCCCATGTAATAAGGGGCGAGCCTATTGCCATTAACCGGGCACAAATCCTAACTCCGAGCTGCTACTGAGAATTTCATAGAAAAACCCAATAACTCTTTGCTCGACCTGGGAATCGAACCCAAGACCTCTAGCGTAGCAGTGGCGCTTAGGACCACTAGGCTACTGAGGCAGTTACCACTATATATTATCTCTATATCTCCCTTGTGATAACATCGCACCTATGTAGAGAGGCCTTTAGGTGCCTTTCATGAGACCCAAGGACGAGAAGTAGGTGGTCGAATAAATGAAGAGAAGTACATGAACCCCTGGGGGCGAATTGTTAAAACATTATTTTCTTGATTATGTACGTGGGTTATTACGTGGGCTAGGGATTATGAAAAGATTACCCACGTAAAACTAAAGCCTCAGAGATCTTTTAAGAATATTTAGGTTAAAAAAATGTACGAAATTAACGGACAAAAAAGCAGATTTACGAAATCTATACTGTATATAATAAATCTGAAGAGATTTTTGTTTGTTTGCTTTTTTTAAACGCGCTTATCTCCGGACCTACCAGTTAAAAATCATGAGGAATAGTAGTAGACACACAACACGCTACGATACACGGGAGCGGAGCAGTAATCAAAGATGTAACCTGGTTGAAACTGCGGGGTATAATTAGTAAAAAATTAAATGTAAGTACAACAAGATCGCTCAAGACCCCTGGTTTTGTCAACGAAAAATGAATGTGTCATATTGACAAGCCTGTGGAGTATGTGGATCATACATCCAACCAATCCACAGCACCTGACACGCGCTTGATTTATCATATACATTTTTCATTCGGCACACCGGGAGTTTTTCATAAAATTGTAACCAACCTTATTCTACTTTGACCCTTTATCAAAATCCCTTGCGATTTGACCACTTTAACATTATGCCAGTCAACGAAAACGAATGAATGTGTAATCTGAGAAATACGTGCTATCTTATTACGTATTCTAACCACGAAGATATAGAATAGAAATTCTCTTTATTCAAGTATCAACGAGATTAATATAGCAGGCTTAGAATTTATTTAAAAGTTGTTTTTTTGGAATAAATTAAACTTAATTTAACTTAACAATTATCATCATAGTATCATCTTTTGTATGAGCCATTTAAAGAAAATAAATAACTTTAACATTGAAAAAAAAAAATTACCTGATAACCCCTTTATTTATACAAAATAGTTCGAATAATTAGAATAAGCATAATATTCTAGATTAAAAAAAAACTTTAGGTAATTTTAAATAGGTCACATTTTAAAATTACTGATTAACCCAATTATTATTAAAAAGCAGTCCAATTACTACAAATTAGCACAAGATTCTCCATTTAAAACAAGCTTTGCGTAATTTTGAATAGGTATACTTTTAAAATTACCCAATAACCCCTTATTATTACAAAGCAGTTCGATTTATTTAGCATAAAACCCTCCTATGAAAAAACCCCAGTTGATTACGTTCGTGTTCTTAGAGATAATTTAAACAATACATAGTAACAATACACATTGGAGGTGTGCACTGATTCCTCGTATAATGTTGAATATGTCATTTGTTCTTGCCATGACGTGACCAACCGTCATTAGTTTCATATGATTTGTAGCACGAATGGTACGGTGCAAGCTTGGACTTTCCAACAATGCTTGTTATGGAGGGCTATTTACAAGAATTTTCAGGATGTACATAGCTAGTTAGGTGTAAAAGGCGTGTTTTTCTCTTAAGTCATAAAAAGCACTTAGTACTTTATTGTAGGATGTTGTGATTTTTATTTTAGGTACGTCGCTTCACATTCGGGTAATTATTTAATGAATGTACAAATTATTGTAAAACATGAGTATGTGCGGAGTTTTTAGCGCGTTATTTTAGTTTATTTTAAAAAAATAATTATTCGTTTACAAATGGTAGTTTTAATGATCTAATTGCAATAAATGGTTTGACTTTCAATTCGACCTTTTTTTATCAACAAAAGCGTACGTATTTTGCGAAGATCATATTCAGAGTAAACTGTACAGAAGACGGATCTCTATAATACATCTTCAACATTCGCGAAAAACGATAAAAGGGTAACATTTGAGATTCATTTGGGATTTGATATCACATTTTCACATAATTCAAAGTCCAAGGCAGTAGTCACAATAATTATTCAATATATTTACCAGCTAACTTCACAAATAACACACCATCATCCCTGTATTCCCCGAAGGGTTAGGCAGAGGTGTAACAATGTACACCCAAAGTTCGCCGATATGTTTATGGTTTAGGTCCCATTTAATAGGGGCGAGCCTATTGCCATTAACCGGGCACAAATCCTAACTCCGAGCTGCTACTGCGCATTTCATAGAAAAACCCAATAACACTTTTTGCTCGATATGGGAATCGAACCCACGACCTCTAGCGTAGCAGTCGCGCTTAGGACCACTAGGCTACCGAGACAGACCGATCGCTTCACAAATAGATTTGCAAAACTGGTCTATCACAAGAGGCTTGACTCGTACATATCACAAACACAATACTTTAAACACACCAGATATATCCATACAATAAACAGACGTACATCAGACATTCAGGAGAAACCCTCGTCATATATATATTGTTTGTGAAGGCTTTCATTATGAAGGGTGAACCGAATGTATCAAACATCAAACAATGCAAACACAACGTTCTGTGTACTAATAAATATTTATATAGACTTGGACTGTTATGAATTTAATTAGCAGCAGATATATATTTCATGGTTACGGAACTTGTTTGAAAGAGTCACCGTGGCCCTGGAATGCAAAGGGCTTTAGGAAGAACACGGGTGCGTTTGAGTCAGTAAGAGTCTGAAACTCTCTTTCACTCCGCCCAGGATGGACGAAGTAAAAAACACACTTCCAACACTACATATAAGAGATGTCAGCAAAAGGAAGGGGCCACTGAGGGCCGATGCCTGCCGGGGCTGCGGGTTGTTCGCAAGAGATACCGCGCCCCCGGAACGCAAAGGGCACAAGAAGGAACATGGGTGGGTTTTAGTCAGTAAAAGTCTGACACTCCCTCCCGCCCCGCCCAGGGCGGGAGAAGTTATTTGATGATTTCCCACCCACCAAAAAAAAAAAAAAAAACACTACATATAAACAGCCAACCTTTTTCTACTATTTCTACATGGTTTGTGTGGTCAGAACGAGCTTAGCCAATCACGGCTTGACAGCACTGCTAAGCGTACTGCTACGTTCTGCTGTGAACATATTATTGGCGGGTGTGAGTCGCTTCTTTATGTAGGTAATATTTTTTGGTAAAAATTATGAGTGTGTTGTTTATTAATAATAACTTGTTAAGGGGTTGCTCCTGGCTACTATGTTTGGGTTATTACAACAACATACCATCACGCCTGTATTCCCCGAAAGGTTAGGCAGAGGTGTACCAATGTACACCCAGTTTGCCAGTATGTTAAGGTCCCATGTAATAGGGGACGACCCTATTGCCATTAACCAGGCACAAATTCTAATACCGAGGTGCTACTGAGAATTTAATAGAAAACCCAATAACACTTTTTGCTTGACCTGGGAATCGAACCCAAGACCTCTAGCGTAGCAGTAGCACTTAGGCCTACTAGGCTAATGAGGCAGTTTTACAGAATTTCTTGTCTAACGTGGGTACGTTTAAAACAGATAAACTGGTGAGTTTATCTATGTGGGTGCACACAAACAACCAGTCAGTATTATATAGTTTCTATCAGTAATATTTTTAACCGACTTCAAAAAGCAGTAGGTTACCAATTCGACAGTACGTTTTTTTTTTATATGTGTGCTACGCAATAACTCCGCCAATTATGAATCGATTTTGATGATTTTTTTGTTAGATAGGTAGTCCCATATAAATTTTATCGAAATTGGTTCAGTAGTCTTGTAAAAAAAAAATAACTGAAAAAAATATATCGTTCAAGTAAACGAATTAGCGTATTCTGCTTTCTTGTGACTTTTAAGTGGTGTCTTGTTAATTTACGTAGTATAACTGTTCCTTCATGGATTTGGATGTCAGGAAATTGATACCAAAAAGTAAAAAAAATAAAAACGTTTTTTTTTACAAAAAAGATAACCTCCTTCAAATACTAACAAGTGAAAAATTACTTTAGCTTTGGAATTCAACGAGCTCAGAGGAAAAGTCATTTCATGATTTCCCATCAAAGACAAAAAAAAAGCTTTGGAAGTCGGTGCCAATACAAAACAACAAACAGAACCAAAGCCGCCGACTTCCAAAGGTTTTTTTTATTATTTAGTAGTTTTAAGACCTGTAGGTCAAATATTTGTTCCTTGAGAGAAACGAACCCGTGCCCTGTACCGCAGCGGTCAATCTTTCAGTCATTGCGCCAACCATGCCGTCGAAACATCGCCATTGTTATAACCAAAATTATGTATTGGTGAATTTTTATCATCATGGTAAGTGGGTAATCGGTCAACCGCTGAGATAATATAGAAAGATAATAGGTACTTTATTGTACACTAAAATTGCAACAAAAATAAGCGTTACCGATCAATATTCGCTTGTTTGTTAACGATTAATGAGTATCGCTTATTGTAATAGTACTGTTACGACACGGCTACAATCCGGCCGGAATCGCCCTTAAAACATTAATTCAACGGATTCAATCCAATGGATTTTTTATTAATACATTTTATTCTGGCTATATGTTTTTTAACTGCCCCGTTGGTCTCGTGGTCATAGCGCGACTGTTGGGCGTGGGGTCCCGGGTTCGATTCCCAGGTCGGGCAAAAAGTGTTGTTGGGTTTTTCCATTAGGATTTACTCAGTAGCAGCCCGGAGTTTGGAAGTTGGTGGAGTGACATCGTCATGCCTCGGAAAGCACGTAAGGCCGTTGGTCCCGGCTGTCATTCGTACATCTTTGGTAGTCGTTACGGATAGTCAGAAGCCAGGAAGTCTGACAACCAGTCTAACCGAAAGGTATCGTGTTGCCCAATAACTGGGTTGTGGAGGTCAGAAAGGCAGTCGCTCCATGTAAAATACTAGTATTCAGCTGCATCCGGTTAGGCTGGAAGCCGACCCCAACATAGTTGGGAAAAGGCTAAGCAGATGATAAATGTGACTAAAAGTTTTTATTATTTTATGCCTACTTTTTTGAGATTAATTAAACTAAATATGTTAATAATATCTACATAGTATAAAAGCAAGTCGCTTCCCGCCGTCTGTACCTCTATACACTCAGATCTTTTAAACTCCGCAATGGATTTTAATGCGTGTGAGCAATTATCATTACGCTTTTGGCTCCATTACGCACTCGCCATTGGCACTTTTAACTCGACAAATAAGTATTTTACTTAAAGTTAGAAAAAAAAGGATTGAATTTAAAAATATAAAATTACAAGCTTACTAGCGACTTTTAGTCATCCACTTAAGCCTCATGACGGTATAGGTACATTAAGTACTCGCGATAAAGAAATTTAGGTTATCAGAGAGATAAGGATAAAATAATCAATATAATAATGCGAGCTCCTGCACTATAATATTGTAAGTACCTCTGTTGTATTCAATTACGATAAAGCTTTTTGGCTTAGTATAATAAGTTTTGAATTTGACAGCTGTCAAAAACTATCCGTAGACGAGGCGATTTTCGAATCATCAAATACCTCCTAACGGAGGAATAAATATTAAATATGGCGGTTTGACAGCTTTTGTATAGTCGTTAAGTCAAACTGTCATATTTATGGTTCAGATAAAAGTTGTCCGAGGATTGAAAAATCGGCCTTAATGTTATAAATGCGAAAGTAACTCTGTCTGTTATGTTTTCACGCCTAAACCTCTAGACTTATTTTGATGTTTGGTACAGAGACAGATTAGATCTTGGACAAGGACATAGGCTATCTTTTGCCTCGAGAAATAGGCTTGAATGAGTTGAAATAGGGGATAAAAGTTTATATGGGAGTTTATCATTATTGAAGATAAAACCATGAAACTGTGTATTTAGACAATTGATAAAAAAATCATAAACATTTGTTCAAGCATATTAGAAAAAATTGTATCTTAAAAGTAAGTAAAAAAAGGCTGCCCAAAGTAACTGTTCCACGCAGACAAAGTCGCGGGCATAAGCTAGTAAAAATTATAGGGCTTAGGTAAAAATGAAAGTCACAATCAAGCGTCATTCTTAAATATGATAGTTTCGTTAGAAAAATTGAAATTAAAATGCAAAGAAAATAACTAATGTTTAACCAAGTAGGTTTTATTTTAAACAACATATCATCACGCCTGTATTCCCCGAAGGGTTAGGCAGAGGTGTACCAATGTATAATCACAGTCTGCCGGTATGTTTAGGTCCCATGCAATAGGGGGCGAGCCTGTTGCTTTAACCGGGCACAAATCCTAACTCCGAGCTGCTACTGAGAATTTCATAGAAAAGCCCAATGTGTAGCAGTCGCGCTTAGGACCACTAGGCTAACGAGTCAGTTTTAATTACCTATTAAAAATTAAAATTAAATGTTTATTTTTTTTTAAGTCGGAATAGGAATGTTCCCTTTTTTTAAAGATGGGAAATCATTTACTGTCTTCTTCCGCCAAGCTTGAGTTCTCAAAAAATAATTGTTATTTTGTAATGTTTTTGATGAGGAAGACAAAGGCTGTATGATTAAATGATGTTTGCCTAACCTTGGCAAAAATAGCAACAATACTTGAAATCCTTAGACTGATGTCAAGATTTCGTTAGTTCAAAATTTTACTTATTTGTCACGTTAAAGCTACTGCCACATAAAATGGTGACAATTCACACGGTAATTTACAATTTTTACGAAATTTACCTTGATTTACATCAATGAATATTTTTCTACGAAAATATGAGAAACGGTTAGTACCTATGTACCTACGTCAGGAGCAAAAATTAGCCCATATATCATTAATCAAATCTAAATTGAGAGAAACAGGAGCGGATATCCGCTTGTCTATGGCAGACGCGAAGTAGATACAAAATATGTACCTAATAATAAAAACATAATATATAATAAATATATTGTTAATTTGACATGACAGCGGTATCCTGCGGCAGATGACACTTTTATTTTTATTTTATGACTAGCTATGCCGCGCCGTTTCACTTGTGTTTAGTTACGTTCTTAGTTACTGCTCCGCTACCGTCAGTCGTAGCATGGTGTTGTTTAACCTAAAATCTTCCTCGATAAGCGAGTCATAGGAGATATTATAGCGCACAAGTATGTGCACAAACACAGGTTCACTCCCTCTTCCCTAACTCTCATAGTCCGATGGGACGGTAATCAGACACAACCGGGGAGAGATCAGGTGCAGGTCCAACAGATACGTGCTTCCTGAGGCACGGGGTTGACACTCCATCAACTTCCAAACTCCGAGCTGCTACTGAAAAATTTGTAATAGAAAAAACCCAATAACACTTTTTGCCTGACCTGGGAATCGAACCCAGGCCCCCACGATCAACAGTCGTGCTTGCGACCACGAGTACAACGGAGCAGTCATACTTAAGTAAGATTATAAATGTGTGCACGATCAACACACTATTTATTTTATACACCGACATGTTGCGCCATCTATCGGACTAAACGTGAACAATACTGGACTGTTCATCTTTTTCTCCCGTTCATTTTGCTTTCATTTATTATTGAATTCGGTGGGTGACCATTAAACAATAATTCCAAGACAACTTAAAAAAAAAGCAGTTTACTTAACAGTTTAGCATATGTACTTTCGAAGATTATCTTACACATCACTGACATTGGTGAAGGAAAACATCGTAAGCAAACCTGGACTTATCTATACATAATATTCTAAAGAGAAAATATTTTTTTGTTTGTTTGTTTGTAATAAATAGGCTCCAAAACTACTTGACCGATTTGAACATTTTTTTCACCAATAGATAACTACATTATTCCTGAGTAACATAGGCTTAGCCAAAGACGTCACTTAACGCGGTTGGAATAAGCCACGCGGACGAAATCGCGAGCAGTTTGCTAGTAATTAATATAAGTCTGAAATCGCCAATCCGCCTTAAGCAAGAGTGGTGATCAATGCTCTTGCCTTCTCTGTATGAGAAGAGGCCTTTGCTCCGCAGTGGGACAGTAATAGGCTGGTATTATTATTAATGACAAAAACTGTTAAAGACACAAACATCACTAATATTAATGTAATTTAAATGATATATTAATGGCTAGGTTATTATATCGTCGTGAATATAAAAATGCGATGCTTGAAATATTGTATGTCTATATTTATTTTATGTTACAAATCTAACCCATTGATCGACAGAAGTTTCATGAAACTATGGGGTACAATATATTAAACAGTTCACTAATTCAATCCAAAACAGGAATAGCTAACGTGGTTCAAAAGGCTGCCCAACTTAAATGGCAGTAGGTAGGGCATGTATGCCGGCTAAAATGTGGGCCCAAGTAGTCCAGAACTTGTGCCCTGAGATAGTGAGACGGGGTCGTGACAGGCCAATAAGGAGAGGGAAGGCAGAGCTGGATAAATACCTTAAAAACTGAAAAGATGAAGCTCGCCCGGGGAAGTACTACCACCACACCTATTGCTGCCGCAAAGCAGCGTTGCTGTGGGCCGGTTTGAAGGGTATGGGTGCCGGTGTAATTACAGGCACACGAGACATTTCAACTTTGTCTCTGGGTTAGCGACGCATTCGCAAGGCCTCTGGTATTGCTGATGTCTATAGGTGGGACGTCGACTTGTTTCATCCAATGACATTAAAAAAACAGAAACTTGAAAGATGGAAGTAGTGGAGGGAGGCATTTGCCCAGGAGTAGGACAGAAAAGGCTAATAAATTAAGGAAACGAATGTATTTTATGGCAACTTATACGCGAACGAAGCCGCGAGCAGAAGTTAGTTACAGATATAAAAGTAATAGAAGAATACATTATAATTCACATATTTTTAGGACCCAGCTACCTAAGTGAAGACCACGCTCCCGTTCAACCGGTGGTCACTATCGTAATTATAACCATAGATGATCAATACCAAAGACTGGACACCTTATGTTCATGTTAGTAAATAATAAAATAAATACATACATACTATCACGCCTGTATTCCCCGAATGGTTAGGCAGAGGTGGACCAGTGTACACCCACAGTTCGCCGGTATGTTTAGGTCCCATGTAATAGGGGGCGAGCCTATTGCCATTAACCGGGCACAAACCCTAACTCCGAGCTGCTACTGAGAAATTTATAGAAAAACCCTGTAACACTTTTTGCCCGATCCGGGAATCGAACCCAAGACCTCTAGCGTAGCAGTCGCGCTTAGGACTGCAAGGCTAACGAGGCAGTTAAAATATATATATATAAAATAATTGATTTCTACAGAATAATGTTTCTACTTAGTGATAGTGGCTGAGTGATTGGCTGCTGCGCACAGTGTTGCAAATTGGATTCCCGCACGAAACAAATATTGATATGGCCTACAGGTATATAATATTTCGGATCTGGTTATTTGTATTTCTGAGATTATATAATGTTTGTAAACGCACGCATAATCCAGGAGGAATTCCAAAATATTTTATTTTGGAAGATCTGTTTTTTTAAAGAAAATAAAAAAACCTCAATTTTCTTTTAGCTACCCCGTTTTTTTTTACTGCCCCGTTGGTCTCGTGGTCGCAAGCGCGGCTGATGAGCATGGGTTCGATTCCCAGGTCGAGCAAAGTGTTATTGGGTTTTTCCATTAGGAATTTCTCAGTAGCAGCTCGGAATTAGGATTTGTGCCTGGTTAATGGCAATAGGCTCGCCCCCTATTACATGGGACCTAAAACATACCGGCGAACTGTGGGTGTACATTGGTACACCTCTGCCTAACCCTTCGGAGAATACAGGCGTGATGGTATGTTATGTGTTTTTTCTTTTAGCTAGAGAGTATTTTTTGAGTGATGATATTATATTATTTACTTATCAATAATTCTGTAACATAATCTTCTCATTTCTCAAAAAAAACAAGAGCTTTTCATAACCGTTTCGTAACCCTATACTATACCTCATTAAAACGCTCGTTTTAATATCAGGAAACTTCAGCGGAATCTCGGAGATCCAAACTTTTCAATTAATTGAAAAGTGAAAGCAAATACTTCCTTAAACAAGAATTGTCTATTCCACTCTTAAACTTGTATCTGGGGAAGCTTATTCTACGATTCAGAATTATTATCGAACTAGCTTCTGCGCGCGACTCCGTCCGTGTCAAAGTTAATATAAATTATTCCACGGAAACCGTACATTTTTCCGGAATAAAAAGTAACTTTTGTGTTATTCGACACTACAATCTATCTCAGTGCCAAATTTCATTTAAATCCATTCAACCGTTTAAGCGCGAAAGAGTAGCAAACATCCATCCATCCATCCTCACAAACTTTCACATTAACTCGTACTTTCACAGTTCAACATCGTCGAAAAGTTCGTCGAACTTTGAGTACGCGTACTTACACCAAGTACGTCTATCGCCCATTTTACTCACAATATGGTTGAGCCAAATTAAACGAGTTCAATTTGTTAGAATTAGACGGCTCATCTGCCACCTGTGACCAGTTAAAATGGCCGAATTATTCATTTCTGACACGTATTCTATAATTCCCGGCTGTCATTCGTAGACTGTCGTTACGAATAGTTAGAAGCCAGGCAGTCTGACAACCAGTCTTACCAAGGGGTATCATGTTGCCCAGTAACTGGGTTGTGGAGGTCAGATAGGCAGTCGCTCCATGTAAAACACTTGTATTCAGCTGCATCCGATTAGACTCGAAGCCGTCCCCAACATAGTTTACTGTAGCAAAATTAATCTGTAAAATTAAATTATTTCTGTAATCAATTTTCTGTAACTTTGTACGCAAAGACTTCGTACTTCCCCTTCTTCTTCTATTTGAATCGATGATAAATAATAATATATGATAATGTATACAACATGTGCCCAATAGATGCCACCATTTATTGCCGCGTCAGAAGCGTTGTTTAGATGGCCAAGAGAGCAGGTAAACGGACAATTGGGACACTCCAGATACGTAATTATGAGACTGATCAGAAGCTCCGCAATTCCCTTAACACCATTTAGGCCCCCTTTAAAGGGTAGTTATCTAAAACTAATTAGGTCAAACTTTATTAATTACTTAGATTCGCTTTCGTGGCAAGTTTTGACTTGATTAACATAAGGAATAAAATTTTTTATTCAACTGATCTCCATCTCTTTCATCCCCTTAGGGGTTGAATTTTAAGAAATACTTTTTAGTAATCGCCTATATCATACAAAATTAGCAACACTGCATTTTCTAATTCCAGTAATTACGTCTGTACGCTGATAGGTCAGTCAGGTTCTCCGAAATAGAGTTGAAAATCGCATAATTGTTGCCAATACAATTTTACTCAACACCATTTATTCTTTTTTAATTGAAATTTTCTTACTAAAAACCATTTAATTTCACGACTTTACCATAGATTTTTTCAAAAAAAAAAATACTTCATACAGGCTTTGTCCTGACAAACGAACACAACAAAAAAACACATCCAAATCGGTTAAGCCGTTCTCAAGCAATGATCTTGCAGACAAGCGTCAATTATTTTTTATCTATAAACATACATGATAGATAGGAGATTCAACGATACTGCGTAAACTTGAACGCAAGTGCCACATATAATCAATGTCATAATCTGCACAGATGCTCAGGCGCATAATCCCGTCAACACCAAACGTCAGTCGACTGCCATCCGTTCTTGAGTACGGACGTCATGGCCCGCTCAACTATTTATTTATTAGCGGTAATCGCAACTTGTTTTGTACAACAAGGAACTGCTTACAAGGTGCCTGATGCGAAGCTGGAAGCCATCTGGCCAAAGGGTCTGAGAGTAACTGTGCAAGGTATGTTGATGATTATTATTATTATTTTAGTTAATCGGGTATTTCCGACCTTCATTGTTTGTTGTTGATGTTATTGTAAAGTAGCCGATTTCTATACTAATAACATTATAAAGTGGAAAGATTTTTTTGTTTGTTTGTACCGAATAAGCTCCGAAACTACTGGGCCGATTTTAACTATATACACCAATAGATAGCTACATTATTCCTGAGTAACATAGGCTTTATAACATTACGCTACGACACACGGGAGCAGAGCAGTAACCAAAGACGTAATTAATTAAGCAACGTGGACGAACTCGCGGACGGGTTCTAGCATTTTATAAAATACCTATCTTTTATTGTGTTACGATTCAAAATACCTGTCCTAATAAACTTAAAGATTTTCCTGTTTGTGTGAAAGAATGCTGTTCAAGTGTAGATGTTAATTTTTGGCGCGATTCCACTTTAAAGGGTCTATACCGACAGCGCGTTCCATAGATAAGTAGTCAAGTTATATTTTGGTCAATTAGTGAAAAGTCGATAAAACTTTGTAGATGGTTAGTTTGCCATCCCGTTTCAATTTGTAAATTATACGAGATTCAAAAGCTAGTACGAGGTTTAAATACATTTCGTTTCATTAATTACACACTTTTGAATTCCTCGAAAATCTATTTTATGCATTGTAAACAAATACAATATACTAAAATAATAAAGTTACACCGTTAATAAGAAATCGTGCGAATAATAATTAACATCTCTATGACAAATTCCTTTGTCTCTCTCGCGCCTTTTAAAGTTACTCCGGACAATATTTTTTCTTGTTTTCCTCGTAATAATGATTGGTTAGGTATTTAAATAGGCATATTTATTTAGTGACGAAAAAACATTAGTCTTCTCGTTATCTCAAATTTTGAATCATCATAATAATACACTATGATAATGACAAGGAACTCCCCGAAACACAACAACGTACAATCATCATCATATCAGAGGCACGACGTCCACTACTGGACATAGGCCTTCTCTATAGATAGCCAGAATTACCGGTCCTGTCAACACTTATATCACGCTGCACGCGATCGGGCCGACTGACGGACCAATCGCGTGGAACGTCGGCGGCCCAAAATACCCAAAATGGAACCCTAAATCCCGAAAATTAACTTGACATTTGTGCTCACGGCTCGTGGCGACTACTATGGTAATATTATTATGAATTAACTAGCGACCTGCCCGCGACTTCCTCCTCGCGGATTATTTCACCCGCGTCAAGTTACTTCTTTCGTTACTGCTCCGCTCCCGTGAGCCATAGCATGTTGGCATATAGCCTATGTTGCTCAAGAATAATGTAACTATATATTGGTAAGAAATGGTTAAAATCTCTCCAGTAGTTTCGGAGCCTATTCGTTACAAACATAAAAACAACAAAAAATCTATCCTCTTAATAATATTAGTGTAGATATTTACAAAGCTTAATAATTCGTTTGTTTGAATGTTATAATCTCCGTAACTACTGATCCGATCTGGAAATTATTTGGCTAATACGAAGCTAAGTTATACCTAAGTGTGGATTTATTTTGTTTTATTTTTTCAAACTTACGGATTCGTAAATAAAATATTCTCAAAAGTCTCTCTAAAAAGATTAATTAATGTAAACAAAACAAAAATATTTATGGTAAACCGCTATCACAACATTAAATAATATACATTACATAAATGAGATAATGAAGTGTTTGCGGGGAAACCCTGTAATTAACAAACCTATGCATTATTGGATGACTGGTAATTAGTGACTTCTCCTCATGATAACACAAAACTTTCTCAATGAAACATTTATTTATTTGCAATACGCATGACTTCACGCAATCAATAATGCCTAAGGCATTACTTTTTGTTGCCTAAAGTTGAAATATATAAATAAATAATGAGCAGCTGTAATTTTATTTAGGGCTGATTTATCAATTGACAAATAACTTTTATCTGAAGAATAAATATGACAGTTTAACATAATTGTTGTCTATACAAAAGCTGTCAAACCGCCATATTTATTCCTCCGTCAAGAGGTATCTGGCGATTGTAAAATCGGTAAAACAAAAGGTGGTAAATTCCCATTGTCCCCGGTTTTACATAATATCTAACATACCATAACATAACATCACGCCTGCATTCCCCGAAGAGTTAGGCAGAGAAGGGTTGAATGTGTTCGGAAATACACACGCCTATTTATTTTTACTTAACCATTAAGAACATGTAACGTGCTATCACGCCTGTATTCTCCGAAGGGTTAGGCAAAGGTGTACCAGTGTACACCCACAGTTCGCCGGTATGTTTAGGTCACATGTAATTGGGGGCGATCCTGTTGCCATTAACCGGGCACCAATCCTAACTCCGAGCTGATACTGAGAATTTCATAGAAACACCCAATAACACTTTTTGCTCGACCTGGGAATCGAACCCAAGACCTCTAGCGTAGCAGTCGCGCTTAAGACCACTAGGCTACCGAGGCAGTTACATAATATCTCACGTTGGTAATCGACAAATAAATAAATTACATAAAAAGAAATTTAAAAAGCCAATATCCATGTCTTCTTCAATATCGTGTTACCTTTGAACTTTATGCAGCATACTTTATCAGTAGGTACAGTCACACTCAGAAAGATGTAAACGTGAATAAGTTCAATTTGAATGTCTACATACATTGCGCCGTACCTAATGTATTCATAAATATATATTGACCAAACATGCCATTGCTATTTACAGAAGCTTGACGATTCTAAGTAAACATTATTGGTTTCATAATTATATGTAAACTTAGTTGATTCATTAACCTTAGGATAGAATGGAATATTATATTCGCATAGTAATATCCTTCCAACCCAACGTTTAACCTCAACGGGGATTGGTGCCGGGGCTGCGGGTTATGCCGGGGCTGCGGGTTGTGCCAGGGCTGCGGGTTGTTCGCAAGAGATACCGCGCCCCCGGAACGCAAAGGGCACAAGAAGGAACATGGGTGGGTTTTAGTCAGTAAAAGCCTGACACTCCCTCCCGTCCCGCCCAGGGCGGGAGAAGTTATTTGATGATAAAAACATAAAAAATCTTTGGTCCACATTAGGTATTTCTCCTGTACCGTGAGTGCGTTTACAAACTTCCAACCTCACAAGAAGACGCTGAATGCAGGCTGCCGTATTAAGGCGTCCCCATATACGAGTAGTATTATCGCCGGGTGATAATATAGGTCGTGTTTGAGAATACCTTTGTAATTTACTAGCTTTTGCCCGCGACTTCGTTCACGTAAATGTCGGTTGTTGTGGACGCAGACGAAGCCGCAGAATAAAAAGTAGCTTATGACCTTTCCTAAGGTTCAAACTTATTCCGTAATAAATTACACCAAAATCGGTTTAGTCGTGGAGGCGTAACAAACTCGTCGGCACGGCGTAAAAAATTTCGTTTTTTTTAATAATAGTTTGGAACTGCCTCGTTAGCCTAATGGTCCTAAGCACGACTGCTACGCTAGAGGTTTTGAGTTCGATTCCCAGGTCGAGCAAAAAGTGTCATTGGGTTTTTATATGAAACTCTCAGTAGCAGCTCGGAGTTAGGATTTGTGCCCCATGGGACCTAAACATACCGGCGAACTGTTGGTGTATATTGGTACACCTTTGCCAAACCCTTCAGGGAATACAGGCGTGATGGTATGTATGGATTCATAACAATTGTAACTTTGAAAGTAATAGATACAAAAGAAGATAGTGATTCCTACATTTTACACTGCGAAAGCTGAAGCAGTTTTCCTTATATATTCCATTAGGTACAATTTATATTAAAATCACAGTATTACAAAGTGGACAAATTCTGTAAATATAAATTATATATAATTATATTAATATTGTATTATTTATAATTGCACTACACTAGTTTGCCATCGGAACGCAAAGAAGAAGAATTACAAAACCACAGGAAAATAATATTGTTATTGTAGACTAGCTAAATACCCCGCGGTGTCACCCGCGTTCAGTTAGGTCTTTGGTTAGGTTAGCGTGATAATCTATACGTATAAACCTTACTCTTGAATCATTTTATCTATTGACTCTAAAATTAGGTACCTAAATCGGTTTAGCCGTTTTCGAGTTTTAACGAGACTAACGAACAGCAATTGATTTTTATATATATAGATCGCGTGAAATCAAATAATATGTTATTAGGGTGTTATTTAGTGTGTTATTGTTGTGTGTTCATAGAATTAGGGACTAATTGTTTGTGACGGGATTATCCTGTCTCAAAATCAACTTCAGGCGACACAGAAACAAATGACAGCCGCCATGGACGTATGAGTATACTAATAACTGCAAATAATAATAATTAGGTTCTCAGGTGACCAATCTTAATGGAAACGAGGCAAGTAGGTATGCAGGAGATGTAAAAGAGCACAGGTGTGTGCAAACACAGGTACACTCCCTCTTCCCTCACTCTCATAGTCCGATGGGACGGCAATCCGACACGACCGGGGAGAAATCAGTCGCCGGACATACGGTTTTACGTGTTATCAGAGCCATGCACCCGTGGTATCACACCACCAACTTCCAAATTCCGGGCTGCCACTGAAAAATACATAATTTGAAAAACTTGATAACGCTTTTTGTGCAACCTGGAAATGGAAGAATTTATATCGATCAGACAATTTACAGGCACTTTTGAATAGTCAAGGAGTCAGTCAGAAAGTTGAAGCTAGTTGCTCGTTAGGTAGGCCTCTATGGAGAAGAACGAGCAAAATTTTCCACGAATACTCTTCATCGGTCGTTCTCTCTCTGTTTGGAATCAAATCCAACCCCACGCTCAAGCAGAGGCGACCACGCGACCAACGTTATGTTATGCCTAAAGTACCTAATACAAAAAAGAAGTTGCCGGAGACCTTAACATTTTGATCGAATAATAAAATTACCATATCATGTTACTTGATATTTTATTCACGAACTACTTTTTTGTATACCTCAAGGTTTGAGGGCAAAGGGCCCGAGTTCTAGGAAGAATAAGAAATAAGATGATTTTATTACGACGGATTGTCGCAATAAAAATAAGCTTATATTTCATTGACGGTACCCTAAAGGATTCTAAATGATTTTATAAGTATTCTCTGTTTTCATTTTCCTCTGTTTTGTACCACCGGGCTTTCAAAACCCGGTTATTATTACCATTAGTAAGCTTGTTTTTCCGGGCAATATTGAGTTTCTAATTCTAAGTACAAAACCATACAAATAAATATAATTGAAATGTCTGTTTGTAGTGTCAAAATAACAATATTTTACTAAATGCATCAAATAATTTTTTTAGGATGTTTCTGTCTGTATGTTCGGGCTAATCTCCGAAACGGAGACTTATTTTGACGGGACTGGCACTGAAAGATTATAGCTGATCTTATAAAGAGTAACATAGGCTTACTTTTATTAGGTGCAAAAAATAAAAATCCCGCAGACAATCGACATTCACGCGCACAAAATCGCGGGCATAAGTTGATTTTTTAACCCCCGACGCAAAAACGACGACGTGTTATAAGTTTGACGTGTCTGTGTGTGTGTCTGTCTGTGGCATCGTAGCTCCCGAACGCATGAACCGATTTTGATTTTGTTTTTTGTGTTTGAAAGATTAATTCGCGGTAGGGACTTTTTTCTTTTATCGGGGGTTACTTAAAATTTTTTGTGTTTATTATGATAGAAAGAAAGAAATAAAAAAATGTTTATTGACCAAATGCTCACAAAAATAATAACTAAAAGGCATTCAAATTAAAATAAACAAAGAAAGAATATTGATAAGTGCCTCACAGCTGCGCCAAACAGATCCAGTTCAGCATAAATGTCAAACCACTTGTGCCTGTCGCTGGTTTTCAGCTGGACCTTTGTGTATGACGATAGATAATCAACCCTTTTAACGATTGGCCACAATTCAAGGTAAAACATAACCATGTCTCAGATACAATAACTTGTTTTAATTTATACAAATACATATTTTAAATTTCAAAACTTGCTTAGCAAAAAATTTCATCGTTTTTTTTATAATCATATTCTCTGGTCAGTGGTCATTGACACGAAGTCCTCGTGGTTCATGACGTTGGAGCCAATGAACCGCAGCATCCATACTAGTTAACAAGTAATTTATACAAACATAGCACAACAGGTTTGCTGTGACTACAAAAACTTGTTCAAATTGAATAGTAACGAAGTACAAAAGATAGTAATGAGATATTTATTTTTATAAACACGATTTTTTGTTAGCACTTTTTCTAGTACCTGTCAAAAGTATGAACTTTTGAGATACGGTTTTATTCAATGATGACTCTACTTTAATTGGACGGTTACGGTTAAAACTAATTACGTTAATTAAAGACACAATACTTTATATAGAAGAAAAATTAACCACAAAAATACATTTAAAACAATTAAGTTTAAATACCTAATGAATCATATCATTAATTCCTCTTACAGTACTTTTGAGATACCAATAAAATCATCGTATGAAGACCGGCCAAATGCGATTTGGAAAACCATACGAGCAGTTCCTACCATGGAACTACATTTAACACATTCATTTGGGATGGAGGGATTCTTAAGAGGATTGTTATTATTTTGCTCATTTATTCATTGACAATACATATTAAATACATTTTTAAATATTTGTGTCAAAATAAAAACATTTAAAAGTAGAACAATTAGTAGCCCACCGGCTTCGGGAACAGGATCCAAGACACCGGTGGTCAGGGCTCCTTTGAAATAAATTGTATTTTTATTATTATACGTTGTTATAGCGGCCACATACGGTGTAAAAATTTAAAATGTCTACTTATTAGGGTTCCAAAAGATACAGCCCTTTGACAGACTGACGGACAGACAGTACAGCCTGAGTAACAGAGTCCCGTTGGCACCCAATGGCTTTAAAAATTACACGCCATAATTCTTATTTTAAAAACATTCAAACCTTTTCCAGACGATGGCTTCTCCCTCTTTGCCTTCCACGGCAACCTGAACGTGGAGATGGAAGGCTTAGAAGCTGGCCAATGGGCTCGTGACATCACGAAAGCTAAAAATGGAGTCTGGACCTTCAGAGACAGGAATGTCGAGCTGAAGCCGGGAGACAAGATTTACTTCTGGACTTACGTGATCAAGAATGGGTTGGGCTACAGGCAGGATAATGGCGAGTGGACTGTCACACGTAAGGAAACCAATCTTTACTAATTATAATAATTAAGCAGTAGAGATTTTTGTTAACGCGCTAATTTAATAACTGGAACTGCCAGTTGAAAAAATACTTTTGTATATTATAGCCAGATTTATAAGGTTATATAACTTCACGCTACGAGTCACGGGAGAGGAGGAGTAACCAAAGACGTAACTTAACAATGAAAAAAAAAACAACGCAGACGAAATTGCGGGCAGAAGAAGTGAATGTCCAATGGGTACACTTAAATACTACGTGATCGATTTTAAAAATTCTTTCATCTATGGAAAGCTACATTATCAGCGAGTATCATAGGCTACATTAAATTTTCAAAAAATAAAACTAAGGATGCACTAGCTTAGCAATAGCTAGCGCCGTCTTTAACTTCTATATCTTCATTGCTGACACAACTTGTTTTTCCAGACTACGTCAACGAAGACGGATCACCAGCTGACCCGAACCAAATCCCACCTCAACCCACTCCGACATCAGCCCCACACGTTACCCCCACTCAGCCCCCTTACCGACCTCCTCCGACCAACCCTCCGGCGTGCCAGACCTCACGCACTGTGGTCGCAGGCCGCAGCCCTGTCTGTAAAGGAGAGCTGGTGTTCAACGAAGAATTCAACGGAGGCGGATTAAAGGATCTTGCCAGTTGGACGGCAGAGAGGAGATTCCCTGAAGAGCCGGTATGTAAATGACTGTTAATAAGAAATACGGAAAGTGTCATAGGTACTATGACATATATTATAAAGAGGAAAGATTTATTTGTTTGTTTGTGTGTACCGAATAAGCTCTTTTGAACGCACTTCTAAGTATTAGGGGTTTTATAACCACACACACACACCATTACGCCTGTATTCCCCGAAGGGTTAGGCAGAGGTGTACTAATGTACACCCACAGTTCGCCGGTATGTTTAGGTCCCATCTAATACCCGTAGGGGGCAAGCCCATTGCCATTAACCGGGCACAAATCCTAACTCCGAGCTGCTATTGAGAATTTCATAGAAAACGGGTAAGGGGTGGGGGAAAGGGGTTTTATAAATACACGTTTTTAAGCAACTTTTTTTCCAAGAGTTGACAAAGAAGATGAAACTCCAGCAGGTGGTCAAACTGGTCAGATTCCGTCCGGTTTTTGATGATCTAATAAAAAGGCCTAATTTGATTTTGAATTTTTTTGGTGCAGGACTATCCCTTCAACTTCTACAGTCCGGATAATACCATCAGCTTCGAAGATGGATCCCTTGTCATTACTCCCGTGCTGACGGAACAACTACACCACGAGGGATTCCTCACCGAGAGTCTAGATCTTACTAACGGGTTAGTACTAGGCTTATTATTATTATAACTAGTCCGTATTATCGCACTGCTGTCGTGATGGCTCAGTGGTTATGGCGCCCGTATCTCATGCATGAGGTTGTGGGTTCGATACCGGACAACTATAAATGTGTCTTTTTCATTTTATGTGTACTTTCTAAGTTTATCTTGGACATTTCTGCCATCGTGAGGAAACCAGGACTTATAATGAATATAATTCTGAAATCGTAAATCCGCCTTGAGCAAGCGTGATGATCTATGCTCGAATGTTCTCTGTATGAGAAGAGGCCTATGCCCTGCACTAGGGCTATAATAGGTTAGTATTATTGTCCCACTGCTGGGCAAAGGACTCCCTCCCATCCTTCTATCAAAGTCAAAGTCAACCGTTAAAAAACACTTTTGAACGTCAATTACATGTTAAATTAAAAATATTGAATCTAGTTGCTCATTCCAAAAGGTAGTATCTATCGCGACGTTGCGGTACGTCTTGCAATTCTGAGGGAAGCGGACCAAGTCGTCCCACCATCTCCTTCATGGTCTGCCGTGTCTCTGTCTCACCATTTCGGGGCACCAAAATAACCATAGGCTTAAAATTTATGTTGTTTTTTCCAAATTAAATCTGAATCTTAGATCTGAGAACCTATCGCTGTGGTGTATAATTTTTTATTTTTTTTTTGGTGGCTGCGAAATCATTAAATAACTTCTCCCGCCCTGGGCGGGGCGGGAGGGAGTGTCAGACTTATACTGACTAAAACCCACCCATGTTCCTTCTTGTGCCCTTTGCGTTCCGGGGGCGCGGTATCTCTTGCGAACAACCCGCAGCCCCGGCAGGCATCGGCCCTCAGTGGCCCCTTCCTTTTGCTGACATCTGTTTGAGGCGCGCGTGGAACACGAACGCGCCGTCGACACGGCCTGTCGTTATGCAACGTAAGGACGGTGAGCTACCCATTGCTCACCGTCCACAGGCTCGTATGTGGTGTATAATACGTTTTTTTAGTCAATGTTGTGATAGTATTAATTCATAATCTTAATAAATTTAATTTCCTATTCAAGTTAAAAATTTAATGTATGTCGTAAACATCAAGTTTTGAATCAATTACAATTTTCGACAGCAGTTTCCTTTCACCTAAGTTGATATTGAAACATCGAATTTATGTAATTATAAGATTCGAGTAAAAACTTCGCTTTTCGTTTGTGTTCCTTTGCAACACTTTCTCAGTTTTTGTTCATTTAATACATCATCGTCATCAGATCCACCTACTCTGCCCCATCGTTTCTTTCGTCTCTTATCATAACCATCTTATCATTACAAATTTTCTCCTCAACATGTTCTCATCAACTGTATACCTTTAGTCCCTTCGAAACGTCATTTTTTTTAAGGTACAATTAAGTATTTAATGGCCCAAAAACTGTAAACTTCTGAAGCGAAGTCAATTCCCGTAATAAACGTTCATAGTTTAGTCAAAATCTCAGCTTGGCGACTGTCAATGTCAAAAATATAATGTTTCTCCTGTATCGTGGATGCGATTACGAACATGTAAAGTCACATACACAAACAGCACCCAGAACAACTACCTGTAGACCATACAAAAATTTGTTCAGAATTGAAATTGTTACACGTAGCGCAGCAGCCAATCTCTCAGCTACTGCGCACATGGTGATGTTACATTTTTGACAGTTTAAAACTGAGATTTGAATGCAAACGTTCTTAAGAATATAAGATTTGCCCCTCAGGTCTTTACACCACCTAATTTATTCCTCATTTCCAGGTGTACAGGTCAGTTAGGCACAACAGAATGCAGTCGGCATGCATCTGGCGCACAGATCTTGCCTCCAGTAGTAACGGGCAAGATCACAACGAGGCACAGGTTCGGCTTCAAATTCGGCAGAGTGGAAGTTAGGGCGAAGCTACCAGCTGGAAACTGGCTTATACCTGGTAAGATTCTAGAGTAGGAAGTACACAAATGAAAAATTCTGGTATTTAAATACCGCTTGCTGTTCAGTTTTGAAACTTGGAAAATGGTTTTGAATGTTTTTGGAAAAATTTTTTTGCTCCATTTTTATAAATCAGTTTTGATGTTTTCATCTTTGGTAACCATGACCTTTTTAGTACTTTGTAGTAAAATCTGTTTAGATTTTAATAACAAATCAGCTGCCAAAAGTGGTGATGAATGAATTATTTCTCGAATTTCTCTTCAAAATCACCACTGTTCATGAAGGTAGCTGTTCTCATGGTATTGAACAAAAGGATTTTGCTTGCGACAGTTTGCCCAGACAAACTGTCGCTTTTAAATCCAAGATAAATTACTAATTTTTATATGGTATAAACTACAGCAACGTTTAACCTCTTCCCATTCCAGAAATAAACTTGGAACCAACTGAAAACGTGTATGGTTCACGTCGTTACGAATCCGGCCTGATGCGTGTAGCCTTCGCTCGAGGGAACCCAAGTCTTGCCAAGAAGCTGTACGGAGGCCCGGTCCTGTCAGACTCCGACCCCTACAGGTCCATGCTGATGAAGGAGAAGATTGGAATTGATAACTGGAATAAGGACTACCATAATTACACTATGATTTGGAAAGATGGTAAGTTTGTTATTAGTGCTGGTAGTGAGGTAAGTTTACCTGAAAACTCACATCAGTATTTTCGAGGGACAATTTGACAGAATAGTATTGCTGATGCTGAAATTGGACAGGTTGCCTCAAGCTCGCGTCACCTAAATTCACCGAGGGGATTTTTACTGAGTAGCAAAAACAAAGCCAAAAGAAAAATCCATACTAATGTAATAAAGCTGAAGACTTTCTTCTTTGTTTTTTTTTTTCAAATACGTTACACTGTCAGTTGGATTGGAAAAAATATATTTGTATATCGTAGCCAGATTCATGGCGCATACTATAGGCTATATAACATCACGCTACGATGCACGGGAGCGGAGCAGTAACCAAAGACATAACTTAACGCTGGTGAAAAAAACCACACGCGCAGACGAACCAGTCGCAGGCAGAAGCTAGGTTTAGATATAGGAATACAAACATATACTGCTTTGCCGCTTTCGGATAATAACTGAACCTTTCAACTTCCAGACGGCATTGAACTCCTGGTAGACGGTCAACTGTACGGTACCATCGACCCAGGTGAAGGATTCCTCTCGAGTGCACAAAACTTATTCTTCTTTGAACATACGCACTAACATAGACTGCTTTGCCGTTTTCGGATAATAACTGAACTTTTCAACTTCCAGACGGCCTTGAACTCCTGGTAGATGGTGAAAGGTACGGAACCATCGACCCAGGTGAAGGATTCTTCTCGAGTGCACAAGCGAACGCGGTGCCGCATGCGAGCAACTGGCTTAGGGGAAGTGTCATGGCGCCGCTTGATGAGACGGTAAGATGTTTTTTTTCTTCTAAGTAAGGTCCCGGAGTCGCTAGTTTTTCATCAGTTTTATTACTGCTGACATTTTTAAATTAGATAGAGGAAAGAGGAGGGAGGAAGTGACCAAGCAATAGGCTGCTGCGTTGCGTTTCGCCGGTTCCATTCTCGCATGAAATAATTATTAGTAAGGCCCTCTATACCGGGTCTGGTTGTTTGTGTATGTGCGTTGCGCTGAAATGGCTTTTAACAATATCTGAACAAATTATAAATAATGCAGGTCTGTCGACTTATCACTATTATCTCTTGCATTTATCAACGTTTAAATGGCTTTTTTTTCTCTTTACTATTTTGCTCCAAAATAAACGTTTATTTTTATTTACTAGAAAACTTGTACCCCTCGCTACTCCTTTCCCCCTTAATATTCTCTTCTCTAGTGGATATCTGTAGTAGTATAAGGAAATTACCCAGTACATCACCTAAAGTGGCGTCAAAAGTCATCAAAGTACTTACAGTTTCATCCTTTTCCAGTTCTACTTATCCCTGGGTCTTCGCGTGGGAGGTGTCCATGACTTCAGCGACGACATCCCTGACAAGCCCTGGAGGAACCGCGGCAGTAAAGCCATGTTAGACTTCTGGAAACACAAGAACTCCTGGCATCCATCTTGGTATAATACCAACATGAGAGTGGACTCCATCAAAGTGTTCGCCTTGTAGACTTAAAGTGATCTGTGATGATTTGATTGATTAAGTTTTGTAATAAAATTATAAATTTATGTATTTTGTTTTCTTTTACAATAGTTTCTGGAAAATGATATCACTATTTTTTTTTTACTAATGAGGTACTACTACTACTTAGCCTTTTCCCAACTATGTTGGGGTCGGCTTCCAGTGAAACCGGATGCAGCTTAATATCAGTGTTCTACATGGAGCGACTGCCTATCTGACCTCCACAACCCAGTTACTGGGCAACACGATACCTCATGGTTAGACCGGTTGTCAGACTTTCTGGCTTCTGACTATCCGTAACGACTGTCAAAGATCTACGAATGTTAGTTAGGACCAACGGCTTTACGTGCGTTCCGAGACACGGAGGTGTCACACCACCAACTTCCAAACTCCGGGCTGCTACTGAGAAATTCGTAATGGAAAAACCCAATTACACTTTTTTGCCTGACCCGAGAATCGAACTTAGGACCCCTTGCTCATCAGTCGCGCTTGCGACCACGAGACCAACGGGGCAATTTTACAAAAGAGGTAAACGGATATATGTAGGCATAGTCCTAGAATGAACCTATACAAATATCTGTAGGCCTGTTTGTTACGGCTAATCTCCGAAACGGTTCGACCGATTTTGATGGGACTCACTGGCAGATTACTGATGTAATAAAGAGTAACTTATCTACTATTATTTTAGGTTCTATTTACCTTCGCTAATAACCGAAATTCACGCGGACAAAGTTACGGCCATAAGCTAGTAAATAACAATTAATAATAATTAATATTTATTGCATAAACGAGGACATTGCACTTATTACATTGAGGTTGATATAATTTAATTAGTACTTAACTAAGAGTACAAATTTTCCACTCTGTGTTTCACAATACGTTTACATGCGAGATGCAATTGCGGAAAAAACAAACCATGAGTTAATTTGTTGAATTAAGGCTGTCCAAAAATGGAACCTACAATGCCTTACAAAGACCTTAAATACGGGTATTCCCGTTCGTCCCACCGACTAAGTCCCCGTAGTGGGACGAACGGGATTTTTTCCCGATCGTCCCACTAATTTTCTTGATGGAACGAACGGGAATAATTTATTAATCATTTTTCCACCAAATAATTTCAGACTGGTTTTGTAAAAAAAAAATACAAAAATAAAATAAAAAACAATTATTAAGGAAATCACAGAATTAACATTATTCTACACAAATTACGAAAATAATATAATGTTATCGGCACTCTTTTGTTAAGAAGCGACATCGCCGGCGCATCCCACCAAAGTCTTGATTTGAAAAACTATTTAGTGGGACAAATGGCGCTAATCTAAGAACATATTCCCATTCGTCCCTCTATAATCCAGAATGGGACGAACGGGAACAAATTTATTATTAGTCTTAAAAAATCCCGTTTGCCCCACTACAGGGACAAAGACGTTGGGACGAATGGGAATACAAGAATAAATAAAGCCCAGAGACATCAATTTCTTATGACTATCCATCATCATCATCATCATATCAGCTGTTCGATGTCCACTGCTGGACATAGGCCTCCCCTAAAGATACTCGCAATTACTGCTACTGCGCTGCCTATAGCCAGCTGTTAACTGTCCACTACCAATATTTTTTAGTGTGCTGAGTGAAATTTGAATAATTCAAATTCAATTGCACGATAACCAGAATCTAGGTAGGCAGCCTCGGTGCCCGCTAGGGCCAGTGCCTGGCAGGGTTGCGGAATTCGTTTGAAAGAGTCACTGCGGCCCTGGAATGCAAAGGCCGGAAGAGAAACACGGAAGGGTTTTAGTCAGTAAGAGTCTAACACTCAATTCCGCTCCGTCTAGAGCGGTAGAAGCAATTTAATGATGCCCATAATTTAAAAAAAAGGTAGCCAGCCATCACACAGATTCCCAGTATCTAGGCTGAGATCACATTCAAGATTGAAAGCCTTATCCATATTTTCTACCCAAAAAAGGTAAAACCAACTATAAAGAACAGAGATGAACATACACACAACTTTTTCCTGCCGTTTTTAAACCTGACCTTTTAAAACCGGCCAGCAAACATGTCTTCTTTACCGAAGTGCATCGAGTCAGTTGACTTGATAACTAGTCGAGACATGACGTTTATCAAGAAAGCTGTTCTCCTTTATTTTTTTGTGTATATCTCAACATGCCAAGCCCAAGCCCAAGGGTATTACAAGGATTACCTAGTTCCAATTCCGACTGTAGAAGCTTTGTTTCCTCAGGGCTTTAGAGTGACACTGAAAGGTAAGACAAGTAATTATTTAAAAAAGCTCTTGAAAATAAAATAGTCAAAGTCATAGTTTCTTAAAGATGATTAATTTTAAAATCGAAATAAAATCAATTAATTTTTTTTGCGTAAATAAGGTACAGAAGGTTCTAAAAGATACATTATGGCGGGTAAATTTTACATAATTATTTATTATCTATTATCATTAAAATTTTACATGCATAGAAAAAAAGAAGAAAAATTGCATTATTTGGTTACTTGTTGTTAAATTCGAATTTGGTGACAATTCATTATTTATAATGCCAATTATGATTTTACGACATTTCGAACATTCGACATTTTGTCAACTAGATAATTTTACCATAGTTCAAAAACGATAAAATCAAAACGGTTGTATCTTCTTTTTTTATGTATATTATGTCAGAACTTCTTCATTTAAGTAAGTAATATAAAAACCCTTTATTTTGATGCACATTCGAAACGCCTAAAAAATAAATAAAATAAAAAAATATTGAGGACAATGTATGTATTATGACGCCGCAAATCGGCTTTTTAAATTTATGTACAACAACATACAGTTAGGCAGAGGCGTAATGTACACCCACAGTTCGCCGGCATGTTTAGGTCCCATGTAGTAGGGGGCGATCGAATTCCCATTAACCGGGCACAAATCCGAACTCCGAGCTGCCACTGAAAATTTTATAGAAAAACCCAATAACAATTTATGCTCGACCTGGGAATCGAACCCAAGACCTTCAGCGTAGCAGTCGCACTTAGGACCACTAGGCTAACGAGGCAGTTGATTTTTTTTTAAATTCGTGATATTCCCAATGTCACTTTCACAATTAAGACGAATTTAACTAAACCTCTCACGCTAAGTCAATCATTTATTTCAATTAGACCATTAAAAGGCACTTTTGAACGTCATATACATGAAAGATAAAAATAAATTAAACCTAGTTGCCCAAAGAAATATACCTATAGACGTCCAAACACTTGAAAATTATGCATACGCTCTTTCTGGCGCAATCGGGTAATATTAATGAGGTTTTTGCATTGAGTTCTGATAACTATTATTGTCCCACTGCAGGGCAAAGGCCTATTCTCCTAAAGATAAGGCAGGATTGTTTACGGCGCTTGCTGCTTGATAAGGATCTAGATCGAAGTAATTTAAATCGGCATGAATTATGATGTGTCGTGGGTTCGATTCCCGCACGGAACAAATGTTTGTTTGACCTACAGATAGTTGTTAGTCTGGCTGTTCGTGTTTGTGAGTATATAATGTTTTCAAAAACACGATACAGGAGAAAGCCCTAGTGTAGGGCAACGGTTTTTATAAATTAAAGAAATAGGAAATAAACTCATTCACAGCTTTTTACATTACTACGTCATTTTAACTTTGTAGGAAATAAGGCCTATTCAAATTTAAGCAATTCGCTGGATGCAGGCCGCTTCCAACCGGTCCTTTTGGAAATCTATGGGGAGGCCTATGTCCAGCAGTGGACGTCCTACGGCTGATGTGATGATGTTGATGAAATCTAAGCAGGAGGGACTACCCCGTTGGTCTGGTGGTCGCAAGCGCGACTGATGAACATGGATGGGGTTCTGGGTTCGATTCCCAGGTCGAGCAAAGCGTTATTGGGTTTTTCCATTAGGAATTTCTCAGTAGCAGCTCGGAGTTAGAATTTGTGCCCGGTACATGGCAATAGGCTCGCCCCCTATTACATGGGACCTAAAACATACCGGCGAACTGGGTGACAATTGGTACACCTCTGCCTTACCCTTCGGGGAATACAGGCGTGATGGTATGTTGTTGTCGTATCTAAGCAGTATTCACTGCCGGAGCCGCTAGAGGTCCTCCGACGATGCTCAGTGAGCTTCTGTCGTTGTGGCTGCCTTGTTCGTTGCATGGAGATTTTGTATGTTAATTATGTGATAAATGAGAAGAGAAACAAAGATGGCTAACGTAGAAGAAGAAGCATTGCTTTCATTACCATTACTAAATGTAATAATAGTTGGTAAAAGGCTAGGCACATATATATTTATAATAATCTTCTTTTCTAGATGACGGTTATACCTTATTCGGTTTCCGTGGGAATATCAACAAAGAATTTCAATCCCTTAGCGAAAGTCAAATCAAGAAAGATGTAGTAAGGTCCAAAGGTGGATTATGGATATACAAAAATAGTGACACCAAACTGGACATTGGAGACACGATATACTACTGGGTAATGGTAATTAGAAATGGAAAAGTTTATATGAATACTGATCTAGATTATAAAGTTACTGGTAAGTTTGTGAACGTTTCTTCATTATTATTATTTTAATTGGCAAATAAGCTGATAGCTCACCTGATGTTAAGTGGTCACCGCTGCCTATAGACATCTGCAATACCAAAGTCCTTGCAAAATATGCGTTGCTATCCCAGAGACAAAGATGAAATGTCTTATGTGCCTGTAATTACACCGGTACCCATACCCTTCAAACCGGAACACAGCAATGCTGTTTTGCAGCAGATATAGGTATGGTGGTAGTACTTCCCCGGACGACCTCCTTCACAAAGAGCTCTTCTACTACTAAAATATTTTAATTTTGTAATTTCAGTTTTTGGATTTTTAACAGTTGGCACTGAGCTGTGCGTTAAAAATCCAACAGTGCGTAAGGCAAAATAATTTCAAAATAATATTGTTTTAAAAGTGGGAAGAATGTTTTTAAGAGTGGAAGTAGGCCCCTGAACGTACTTTTAAGTATCCATCAAGCAGTTTTTTCTCCATAAAATACTAGCTTTTGCTCGCCACTTCGTCCGCGTGACTGTCGATTATCGCGAAAGCAGAAGAAGTCAAGAATTAAGAAGTGGCCCATCTCCTTTTTAGAGATTCAAGTCCATGCCAAATTTCATCAAAATCGGTCTAGTAGTTTCGTCGTAAAAGCGTAACAGACAGACAGTGTTACTTTCCCATTTGTAATATTAGTTTTTGGAAGATAGTTTTTAAGCTAATCGAATCTTTCAGGATATATCAATGAGGATGGTACTCCAGTTGCTAGCCAAACTAGCCCAAAGCCATCCGATACAACAACACCAACAACAACAACAACTACATCAGATTCCAGTACAACCTTCGACATGGATGTGAGATTTAACCCCGCAATGGGCTGCACGATTTCCAAGACAATGGTCCAAGGAAGTTCATCCATCTGCAAGGACACTTTGATATTTAATGAGGAATTCAACGGAGCGAGTCTCCGGGACTTGAAGAAATGGGATGCGTTGATCCAGTTCCCGCTAGAACCGGTCAGTGTAGTTCCACTCGCATAAAAATAGCTTTTGCAAGTTCAAAGTTTAGTAACTAAAGTGTTATTAGGTTTCATTTCATTACTAGCTTATGCTTGCGACTTTGTTCACTTGAACATCTGTTACCTAAGCTTTAATTTTTTGGAACCTTACACCACGAGACCAATGGGGCAGTAATCAACGGGAACAATAATCTATACTAACATCACAAAGAGGTTAAGTTTATGAGTTTGTGAGGTTGTAGGGGGTAATCTCTGGATCTACTGAACCGATTCTTTTACCCATAGAAAGCCACGTTATTTGTTAGTGTCATAGGCTATATAACATCACGCTACGGCCCACGAGAGCGGAGCAGTAACCAAAGACGTAACGTAAGGCGGGTGAAACAATTTACTTCGTATAACATCAGCTTATGCCAATGCAAGTCACAGTAAAAATCACTTAAATAAAACTGAAGTGGTTGTGTGTATTGTCAAAATTACAGTTTTTTTGCAAAATATATATGAATATTTACAAGGATACAACAACATTTTCTATTTACAATTTTTTTTATTTTTGTTCGTTTCTTTGTTACGGCTGATTTCCGAAACGGCTGGACCGATTTTGACGGGACTTTTACTCGCAGGTTACTGATGTTATAAGGAGTACTTTTATTTTAGATAAAGATTTAGGGTTTCGCGCAACAAAATAAAAGGAGATAGCCGATATTTACACAAACAAAGTTGCGTGCATAAGCTCATAAAGATTATAACTCTTCGTAGTCGGATAAAAAAAGTGAACCAAATCACTCATGTCATTGCAGGATTACCCATTTAACGTGTATATTCCGGACAACACGCTAAGGCACGAGGAGGGTTCCATCGTCATCACTCCGGTGCTGACTGAGGCACAACGCGGAGAAGGATTCCTTCATCAGACCCTGGATTTAGATGGAAGGTACGGTTAACAAAAGAGATAAGTAATCAGGTCGTCTAATGTAGTTGAAGATTTCTTTGAAACAAGTGGTCATTTTAAAATGAAATTTAATAAAAATTAAACTGCTCATTTTCTATTAACACAAATAAATTTCATTACAATATATGTATCGGTTTATAATAAACTTTGAATTTATTAGGGGTCCCTGGTTACTTATCCCTTTTGCTGACTGTAGAAAGAGCATTTATTTTTTTTCCAAATGCGAAATAACTCGCGCCGTAGTTGAGAGATACGGCATCGCAAGCTGGTTCCGGGTAGTTTTTATTCAGTAGAAGTCTGACATACGTCTCCTCTCCCCAGAGGATTTTCTATAATAATGATCTTCTAGAGAATCTTTTTGTATATGATAACCAGATTCATAAGGAATAGTATAGGCTGTATAACATCACGCTACGACACAAGAGAGCGGAGCTGCAACCAAAGACGTAACAGGCTATAATAAAATACGACCAGGGGTAGCACTACTTATTAGCGGAATACTTTTTAGAATCTGAATCTGTTTCGGAGAAAATTGTGTTCAAACAAACAAAGCCTTTTTAATATCTGCATCGATTTATAGAATACCACATCTGCACAATTTCATCACAATATAAAAACATTTATTTTAATTAGAACAATTACAGACATTTTTAAATTATCATGGTGTCAGTTTCCCTTAACCTAGGAACTTCCCCTGTATCGTGGGTGCGTTTATAAAAATAAACTCACATACACAAACAGGCAGACCCAGAACCACTCTGTTGTGAATAAATCTGTAGTTCATACAAATATGTTCCGTGTGGGAACCTGTAACTCGCAGAGCAGCAGCCAATCTCTCAGCCGCTGTACTAGTCTAGTTAAACCTAGTTGCTCGTTCCAAAACGTAAAATCAAATCCCTTTTACATTTCTAGGTGTACAGGTCAGGTAGGCACGACGGAGTGTAAGCAAGAGGCCTCGGGGGCTCAAATCCTGCCCCCAGTGACGACAGCAAAGATCTCCACCAAAAACTATTTTAACTTCTTATATGGAAGGATCGAAGTGAGGGCGATGCTACCTTCGGGAAGCTGGCTGCTACCTGGTTGGTGAATAAAGAAACTCATTTTAAAATAGCTTGCATCTTACTGGCTCGCCCCCTATTACATGGGACCTAAACATACCGGCGAACTGTGGGTGTACATTGGTTCACCTCTGCCTTACCCTTCGGGGAGTACAGGCGTGATGGTATGCGAATCTTACTGGAATAGATGGCTATGTTTCATAAACAGTAGTCTATCAATTCACATAGTATTTTTATTCTCGTAAAACGTATTATTTTGAAGTGCTCAGAGGGTCTACCACTATGTCTTAAAACAATGCCCTTTTAATATTATTTTGTAATTTCAGTTGTTAGATTTACAACTCTCGGCGCTGAACCGAGCGTTGGAAATGCAACGGGTGCTCTCAGTATAAAATGAGAGAAAAGATAAAAAGACCAGCCATTTATTGTTGCACTCCAGGGCACGAGCATTGATCGAGTCAGAGAGAGAGATCAGTTTTTTTTTAAATTAACTGTTTCACAAATACTTTCTGCTCCAGAAATCAACTTGGAGCCTTCAAGCAACGCCTACGGTTCACATAATTACGAGTCAGGTCTGATGCGAATCGCCTTCGTTCGAGGGAACACCGGTCTTGCCAAGAAGCTGTACGGAGGTCCAGTGCTCACTGACACGGAACCCTACAGGTCTATGCTGCTGAAGGAGAAGATTGGCATCGACAACTGGTACAAAGACTTCCACAACTACACCATGGTATGGCGACCAGGTAGGTGACATGGAGCTGTTATCACAAAATCCTTTCTGCGCTTCGCAAAGTTATCTTTCTCTGTAATAATAATAATAATACCAGCCAATTATTACCCCACTGCAGGGCAAAGGCCTCTTCTCATACAGAGAAGGCACAAGCATGAATCATCACGCTCAAGGCGGACTCGTTTTCAGAGTTATATCCGTAATAAGTCCAGGTTTCCTCACGATGTCTCTCTTCACCGATGTCAGTGATGTTCAAGATAAACCTAGAAAGTACATATGAAACAGAAAAAGTCACATTGGTTTCACTGAAATCTAATTAAAATCTATATTAGTTTCAGTTGTTTTATCTGATCAATTTTGCTTGGTATTTATAAATTGGTCTCAAAATAGTTCAATACTCACACATCAACCGTGAACATAAATTATATGCCTCTATATTTCAATATAGAGTCCGAGTGCTCACCTTCTCGAGACATCGTCTAGCGAGTGATCGACTCTTCATGTGACCAGAGGGATGGCGTTTTCTTGGGCCAAATCCGAATCAGTATTGTCATACAACATGGCAATGCTGCCAATTTTTTAGAAGCGTCTCCTATTGACAGCGATGCGGTCAAGTTTTTTGATACCCCTCCTTCATTTTGTAAATTGTACACACCTTGTAATTAATTTCATTCAAAAAATTAACTTAATTTTTTTATTAAAGATGGCATGGATTTGCTGGTGGATGGTGAACAGTACGGGACCGTCAACCCTGGTGGGGGTTTCTTTGAGTCTGCGAGGAAGAACAATGTGGCGCATGCGTCGCATTGGCAGAAGGGTACTGTCATGGCACCGCTGGATCAGATGGTATGAGGGATCCAAGATAAAATCTAAGGGATTCAGAGTACCTAAATTTTACGAAATTTCCTACTAGATATCCCCTGAAAAGATTGATAGGGTTTTCTTTCCCCCAAATGACTTTTTCCGCTATGGGTGAAGCAGAGGAGAGTGTTAGACTCTTACTGACATTTCTTTCCTCCCAAACACGGATGGGTTGCTCGGAAATCGATTCATGTTCCTCTTAACGCCTTTGGCGTTCCAGGGCCGCGGTGACTCTTTCGAACGAACTGCGCAACCCCGGAAAAAAGATGGATAGTAATGTCACATTTCACTTTGTTCATACAGAGTGCAAGAGGTATCAATAACATTTTTGGTCACTTATAAAAAAGAACAAAATTGAAGAAAAAACAAAATAGTTCCGCTCAAAATTGAATTTAATTACCAAAATAATTGGTATGGACAGTAAAAATGCAATAACTTCGAACATCTTTCATTACTTCGTTCAGCATGAATTAACAAAATATTTCTATGGCTTCCAGTTCCACTTGACCCTCGGTCTTCGCGTGGGTGGAGTCAACGACTTCAATGATGACGTGGAAGGCAAACCATGGAGGAACAGCGCCAGGAAGGGCATGTTAGAATTCTGGAGAAACAAGGACACCTGGTTCCCTACGTGGCATACCGCTGCCCTTAAAGTAGATTATTTCAAGGTTTATGCTCTTTAGTATAACAAGACGTTTTCAACTGTGATGTTTAAGCTGTAATATACCCGACAGCTATAATTATAATGGATCTGTACCATCATCATTATCATCATCGTCATCATCATGCCTATCGACGTCCACTACTGGACATACTCCTCCCCTTAAGGTAGCCACATTGACCGCATCCAGCTACCTATACTATAAATTTTTGTAACTGACCTGAGCGATATTTAAATAATTCGAATTCAATTGTTTTTTTTTTCAATTATTGTATAATGTATTTAATACAATAATTGAAATAAAAATATAATTAATGTAACTTGAAATTGATATTATTGTAAATTGACTTTGCATACCATTAAAACGGTGAGACATATTATTTATTTTATTTTATTTTTATTTTTTTTTATTATTTCTGGAAAACAAATACATTATATTCTATTTTTTTAAAGGTTTGTGTTTTATTACTACAATTTAGTTATGCTTGTACCCGTGACTTTGCCTGCGTAGTTTACAGAATTAAGTTCTAAATTATCCCGCGGTGACGTAAAAACGGGATAAAAAATTAAATTATCCTATGTGCAGATCAAGATCTATATGTTTGCGAAACTTCGTCTAATTCCATTTAGCTCCATACCATCACGCTTGTATTCCCCGGAGGGTTAGGCAGAGGTGTACCAATGTACACCCGCAGTTCGCCGGTATGTTTTAGGTCCCATGTAATAGGGGGCGAGCCTATTGCCATTAACCGGGCACAAGTCCTAACTTCGAGCTGCTACTGAGAATTTCATAGAAAAATCCAATAACACTTTTTGCTCGACCTGGGAATCGAACCCAAGACCTCTAGCGTAGCAGTCGCACTTAGCACCACTAGGCTACCGAGGCCATTAGCCCATTAGAGGCCATTAGAGGTTCCATTTATGTGTTTAATGGGACCTAAATATACTGGCGAACTATATGTGTACATTGGTACACCTCTGCCTAACCTTTCGGGGAATACAGGCGTGATGATATGTATATGAATCAAAATCCTTACAATTCATTCGTAGGTACTGATGTATATATCAGGTAGGTACGTCATATATTATTAAGCGTTTTGTTTACAAGTTGGATATCACTTTATATCAAGGTGAACAACCAGATTTTTTGCTACACTGACATTGTCTTTGCCATTGATCTCATCACCTTCGATACAGCAATTATTCTGATTTTCAATAACTTGGTTTTTTGTGGGTATACTAAGCTTTTGATAAGTGCATGATTCAATCGCGGGAGCCGTAAATATTTTCGGGATAAAAAACTTTTTTACAACACATGACAACCTCCTTCAAAAATAAAAATATGAAAAATAACTTTAGCTTTGTTTCTTCTGTAAATACACTATTATATACTATTTAAAATATTTTTTCCTATAGATTTACATACATACATACATACCATCACGCCTGTATAGGGATTCGAGGGCGAAGGGTTAGGTAGAGGTGTAACAATGTACACCCACAGTTAGCCAGTATGTTTAGGTCCCATGTAATAGGGGGCGAGCCTATTGCCATTAACCGGGTACAAATCCAAACTCCGAACAGCTACTGACAATTTCATAGAAACACCCAATAACACTTTTTGCTCGACCTGGGAATCGAACCCAAGACTTCTAGCGTAGCAGTCGCGCTTGGGACCACTAAGCCAACGAGGCAAACAAAAAAATAATCATCATAATCGATTCATAATTGAGATACCGCGTAACCAAAAAAAAAAAAAAACATACAGACGAATTGATAACATCCTTCCTTTTGAAGTAGTTTAATAAGTACCTATTCTGGACCCTATCTATCTCTGTACCTTTCATCCAGGTCCGTTCAGCCGGTGTTTCGTGATTGATAAGGAAACATCCATCCATCCAAACTTTCGCATTTATAGTAGTAGTAAGGCTGCCATCAGACGGACTGCCGCAGATGATATATTCAACTGCATGCAGTTTTACGTGCTCGACTGAAACTGAAGTCGACCAGAATATATTCACATTTAGGATAGAAGATCTTTCCTTGTACGTATTTTCTTGCAAATAAACATTTTTGGTTTGATTTTATTTGACAGCGTAAAGTTAAACTCACGACTGTGTGCAGTTAATATCGACTCCAGACAACCACAGCCGACCGTGTGAAGTTGATACAAGTCGAACTGCATGCAGTTGTATATGTCGACTGCGCGCGGCCGGTGCCACGCAGTCCGTCTGATGGCAGCCTAAAATTAAATACAAAATGTAAAAACGAAAGGTCACTCATTCAATAGCTCACTGATTTAACACGAAATCTCGTAAAACTACATGCATGCCGCGCCAACTCGAGTTAACTCGAGTTGACCCGTCCCTAGTAAGGCCAGGTTATACGTCAGAAACGAATATCGCATGTGACAACGGCAGGAATATTTTTGAGGTAGTTAGTTAGTAAAAACTTCATTTAAATGAAAGAGTTTATGTACCTACGATAATATGTACCTACATAAATATAAAATAGGAAAAAAAATAACTAAAACTATATGGCATTAAAATATTCCTCCGCATCGCCGTCAACTGAAAATGTGCCCTTATGACTGGCGGCATTGCCACGTTGGATGAGAATACTAATTCAAGGTCAAGGTAAAAGCCAGTCCTTGGGTCACGAGAAGTGTTAGCCGTTTGGACAATTCCTTGAAAAGACTATGGGCACACGAACCCCACGGGCCTGAGGGTAAATAAGATTGTTTTTCTTTTTACTTTTATTAAAATCAGTCGACGTTCCATTAAAATAATGATAACCTAATTATAAAAAAACATATAACTAAATTATTCTCATTACAAATCAAGTTCATTCACTGTTAATCGCGGAGAGCGGGATTCCCTGCGCACACGCATCATTAGCACATCATATCCGTGTATTAAGTTTTCTGCTATTAAAAAAGATTGGCTATAAGGAAAAATATTAATAGATTGTCAATTATCTATTATGAACGCAGCCAAATTTTATTAATATCACGTTTTATACATATTATGTACAGTCAAACGGGGTGAATAAGGACGCAGGGGTGAATCGGGACGAAATTTTAAAAGGGATTTTTACTTTGAAATAATATAGTTTGTTACCAGCAAGGACGTTAAAATCTTAAATTGTAATTTAGTTAAAACAGAAGAGATCTCTTTGGTAATAAACTATATTATTTCAAAGTAAAAATCCCTTTTAAAATTTCGTTCCGATTCACCCCTGCGTCCCTATTCACCCCGTTTGACGGTAGTTATAATTCATTTCAAAAAGATTTGCGAATAGGTATACTTAATCTTACACAAGATCTTCCTGTAGTCCTTTATAATTGTATGGAACCGGTTTCTATGATAAAAACAAATAACTATACCTATATGAAAATAGCTTTCCCCGCAAATTAGTCCACGTGAGAATTTTCTTACAAATCCCTATTATTTTTTAAATAAAAATTGTCTATCGCACTCAGGAATAACGTAGCTTTATATAAGCAAAATATTTTTTTCAGAATAAGTCTAGTAGTTTCGTAGATTACCGCATTCAACAAAAACAAAAATACTCTTCTGGGCAGAGGTGTACCAATGTACACCCACAGTTCACCGGTATGTTTGCGTCCCACGTGATAGGGGACGAGCCAATTGCCATTAACCGGGCACAAGTCCTAACTCCGAGCTGCTACTGAGAATTTCATAGAAAAACACAATAACACTTTTTGCTCGACCTGGGAATCGAACCCAAGACCTCCCACGACCCAAGAACCCAAATATAATAAACATACAAATAATACTTAATACAAAAATGATAAAATATTAATAAAGACTTTTTAATATTGATATATTATTAAACATTGAGATTTTACAGAGGTAAGAATGTTTGTTTGTTTATAAGAGGCAATCTCTTAAAGTATTAGTTCGATTACACAAAAACTTATTCACAAAAGAAGAAGGATTTTAAAGAGTTTAAACATAAACTCCAATTAATTTGTCATCTAACATTGTTTTTCCAAAGTAACCGCAAAATACAAACACAGAATTTTAGAGTATTTGCAAAGATAAAGGTCAACATATACTAACTTGATTTGAATTACCTAACAGACTTAAGTAAATTGCTAAAATATTATTTGCGATCGTTAGGGCTTGTCCACACTATTAAAAAATTAATTTTGAATTTACAATGGACTGTTATTGCTAGATATTAATGTAGCACATTTGGCACATTAAATTAGTTTCATTTAATTTATTTATTTATTAAGAGTTTGTGGGTTGCCTCTTTTAGGCAGAATAAAACTATCCTTGCTACTACTATGTCTGATTAGACAACAACAAGTGATAGATTAAGAGAACAACGTATGGAGTCTGAGAAACTGTGAGTCATTTTTGATGTTTGTATGTCGTAAATCTACAAATAATTATTCACATTACAAACTTGATTTGTTCTAGTAAAACACGATGGTCGATAAACAGGAAAATTACAGTTACTGAGATCAAATAATGTATACAATACTAATATGATAAATACGGGCCTGTGGACGTTGAGAAATGGGTAGCTCACCGTCCTTACGTTTAACATAACGACAGGCCGTGTCGACGGCGCGTTCGTGTTCCACGCGCGCTTCAAAGAGATGTCAGCAAAGGGAAGGGGCCACTGAGGGCTGATGCCTGCCGGGGCTGCGGGTTGTTCGTAAGAGATACCGCGTCCCCGGAACGCAAAGGGCACAAGAAGGAACATGGGTGGGTTTTAGTCAGTAAAAGTCCCTCCCGCCCCGCCCAGGGCGGGAGAAGTTATTTGATGATTCCCCACCCACCAAAAAAAAAAAACTAATATGATAAAGCTGAAAAGAATTTTTGTTTGTTTGTTTAAACGCGCTAATCTTTGAAACTACCACTGAGATTGGAAAAACGTTTTTGTATATGACATAACGCTACGAACTACGGGAACGGAGCAGTAACCAAAGACGTAACTTGACGCGTGTCAAAAAAAAACCCACGGGTGAAGTCGCAGGCAGAAGCTATGTTGTATTTGAATATGCTAAAAGAAAATCAATTTTAGTAGTATAGTGTTAATGAGTTGAAGCGTCTCGGTTCGTCACTGATATAAAAAACAAAAACAGGCTATTGACTATAGTGTGGCCGTGGACTTACAAAAAAACGCGTCGAGTATTATTAAGAAAAACGGAATTGATGCTCGCCCGCAGTACGATACCACGAACCGACATACACTGACACATCTAGTCAATTATTTAAATATAAAAACCCGTTTTATCTAAATGAAGCCATTTATTTTCATATAAATCTGTGTGTGATGAGTTTTTGAGAACAATGGCGAGTGTTTGTGTTTTATTTTTGTTTTGTTTATTTAGTTTTAATTATGTGATGTGTTATGAAGTGCCTCCCGCTAAATTAGAAGCTATTTATCCTAAAGGACTTAGAGTTTCTATACCAGGTTAGTTAAATACTTGCTTTATTTATATTGTGGTAAAGTTTAATTTCTAACCTCACATTTAAATGAAAGAACGCAATTTCGGGAAAATCTTTGCTAAATTCACACCTCGATTTCGTGTTAAACAAAATCGAATCGGATTCGAATTTCGAATATTCAAATCTCGATATTTACAGTTATGTTAAGAATAAGATTATTGAAATTAGAATGTTCTAATCCTTGTAAAATTAGTACGTGTATATGTCACTGAACTCGTCTCAAACGGCTGGACCGATTTTGATGTTTTAATTTTGGCTATTTGAGTGGGTCCTTCGATGGTTTAGATTTACAATTGGACACGTTAGAGGGCGCTACAAGCTAATGTTCGAGCAAAACAATATCTGTCGGATCCGCCTGTATAATTTATTAAACACTTAAAAAAACTAATTCCAAGCTCAGTGATTATCTCTATTAAGTAGGTACGTCTACAATGGTTATTGGGAATCCCATGACGATAGTACCTGCACCTTCTTAGACTGGTTAGGAACAATAAATAAATCATCTGAGGGCTTATCACAATTCTTCATTGTATCAATCAATGTTAATGATATAGCAACGTAACAAGCAGCTAATTTAATATTTTGTAAAATAAGTCAACCTGTCTATTCTGTAAATATCTCGATGATCTCGCCGTACTATCTAAACCCAACTACAAGTGTGAGGCAAAGGTTAAAAAAAAAAGTAGAAATTCTCGCCGAGATGCAAAAACGTCGGGGTGTTATAAGTTTCACGTGTCTCTCTGTGTGTGAGCTCCCGAACGCAAGAACCGATTTTGATTTTGTTTTTTGTGTTTGAAAGGTTAATTAGTCGGAAGTGTTCTTAGCTATGTTTGATGGAAATCGGTTCAGCGGTTTCAAAGTTATCAGCCATTTTGTTAGCTGCAGTAGGGATTTTTAATCTTCTGTCGGGGGTTACTTCCAATTTTTAATTTTGTGTTTTTACTTACACTAGTTCCACCAGCGGCTTCGTCCTCGTTCCTTTTTTCACACTCGTTAAGTTATGTCTTTGGTTACTGCTTAGCTTCCGTGAGTCTTAGCGTGATTAATTAGCTTGTGTCAGTCAGGAATAACGTAGCTATCTATTGGTAAAAACATGGTTAAAATCGGTCCAGTAGTTTCAATCCAAACAAACAAAAAAATCTTTCCTCTTTATAATATTAGTGTAGTTTTTTTTTTTTTTTGGGGCTAGGAAACCATCAAATAAATTCTCCCGCCCCCTAGTGTCAGACTTTTACTGACTAAAACCCACCCATGTTCCTTCTTGTGCCCTTTGCGTTCCGGGGGCGCGGTGTCTCTTGCGAACAACCCGCAGCCCCGGCTGGCATCGGCCCTCAGTGGTCCCTTCCTTTGCTGACATCTCTTTGAAGCGCGCGTGGAACACGAACGCGCCGTCGACACGGCATTTTAGTGTAGTTGCGCCACGTGTCCCGAGCACAAATGTCAAGATAGTTTTTGGATTCTTTTCTAGGTTTTACGGAGTGCTGACGCTCCACTCGTTTAGTCCGTCAGTCGTACCGATCGCGTGCAGTGTTTGCGCCCTAAAAACCCAAGAAAGGCACCCAAAAAGCCAAAAATTAACTTGACTTTGTGCTCACGACTCGTGGCGACTAATATACAGATAATAAATTAAATAACATAACATAACGCACATAACATACCATCACGCCTGTATTCTCTGAAGGGTTAAGCAGAGGTGTAACAATGTACACCCACAGTTCGCCAGTATGTTTAGGTCCCATGTAATAGGGAGCGAGACTATTGCCATTAACCGGGCACAAATCCTAACTCCGAGCTGCTACTGAGAATTTCATAGAGAAACCCAATAACACTTTTTGCTCAACCTGGTAATCGAACCCGAGACCTCTAGCAATTGTGTAGCCTCTATTAGAGATCCATATAAATAGATAATAAACTGCCTCGTTTTCCTAGTGGTCCTAAGCGCGACTGCTACGCTAGAGGTTTTGGGTTCGATTCCCAGGTCGAGCAAAAAATGCTGTCGGGTTTTTCTATAAAAAACTCAGTAGCAGCTCGGAGTTAGGATTTCATCATCGTCTGTTTAGCCTTTTCCCAACTATGTTAGGGTCGGCTTCCAGTCGAACCGGATTTGTGCCCGGTTAATGGCAATAGGCTCGCCCATAGGGGGCGACACTACATGGGACTTAAACATACCGGCGAACTGTAGGTGTACATTGGTACACCTCTGCCTAACCCTTCGGGGAATATAGGCGTGGTGGTATTTAATGTGTGTTTTAAATAAATGATGTTCGCCCGACTTATGAGTATGAATACTTGCTGGGAATCACAAGATGTCACACGAAGATATGTTAACCTTTAACCTTTTATCTCATGTCACCCGGCTGAGATCCTCACTGTTATCTTACTGCACATTGTTTATTTTTAATGTCTACAATATCTACCGATACATAGATATATTTTGCCATGTCAACAACTTGCATGAAAAAACAAAACGAATATTAATTTATTTATTTAATTTATTCACTGCCTCGGTAGCCTAGTGGTCCTAAGCGCGACTACTACGCTTGAGGTCTTGGGATCGATTCCCAGGTCGAGCAAAAATTGTTATTGGGTTTCTCTATGAAATTCTCAGTAGCAGCTCGGAGTTAGGATTTGTGCCCGGTTAATGGCAATAGGCTCGCCCCCTATTACATGGGACCTAAACATACCGGCGAACTGTGGGTGTTCATTGTTACACCTCTGCCTAACCCTTCGGGGAATACAGGCGTGATGGTATGTGTTACATATTTCACTTTAGTGGTAGTAGAGCTCTTTGTGAAGGAGCTCGCCCGGGGAAGTATGTACTACCAACATGTCTATTTCTGCCGCAAAGCAGTGTTGCTGTGTTCCACTTTGAAGGGTATGGGTGCCGGTGTAATTTCAGGCACATGAGATATTTCAACTTTGTCTCTGGGATGGCAATGCATTTGCCAGACCACTGGTATTGAGATGTCTATAGGCAGCTGTAACTACTTAACGTCACGTAGCCCCGTCGGCTTGTTTGACATCCAATGACATAAAAAAGTTTGGCTTTAGGTAGTGACCATTTTCCCATACAAACGTACCTATTCCAGATTTTTCTTCCTGGATTTTAAGCTTAGAGCAAATATATTGTGACACGATATAGATATCAGTAATGGACGTGACGGACCGTTTCGTTTTTTTAACCCCCGACGCAAAAACGACGGGGTGTTATTGGATAAACTGATTATTATTAAAAGCTACGCCTGATTTGAAACATTTAGCAAGAAATTTGACAAAATCGGTTAAATAAAATATAAAAAAACGTAAAATACATTAATCAGAAATCCTTACCTTCCGTTACCCATATCCTATATACCGGCGGTCTATGGGTGTATATTGGTCCACCTTTGCCTAACCCTTCGGGGAATATAGGCGCATCCTACCATGTGAAAGTAAAAAAAAAATAATTCTTTAAAAAGAAAACAGAAAAAAAAGTACCAATTAAGAGAGAACAAGTATAAATCATCTCCATTATGAACACAAACTAATAAAATAAGGTTCATATTGGCTAAACAGCGAGCCCGAGTCCTATATATGAATAAAACAAATGAAAATCGAATCGCTAATTCAAGATACTCTGTTGAACCCAAATTCAATGAATGAAGGAAATCAATGATAAAATCTTCACTTTTGTTCATTATTATAATAAGCTCAATTAAAATATTTGATTAACTTTTGACAATATTTAACCGAAGATCCTAAGTACCTCAGAAATAATTAAATTCCTGAACGTTATCCTTCGTAGAAGAGATTTTAATAAATATTGAATGAAAGTCAATCTTCATTAGATCATTCGTTTTTTGATAAGGAATTTTCATTTCGGGATTAAATTAATCTAATCTGCTGCGTGTACATTGATACACCTCTGCCTAACGCTTTGGGGAATACAGGCGTGACCGTACCATCACGCCTGTATTCCTGTATATTATTGTTTTTAACCCCCAACGCAAAAACTACGGGGTGTTATTAGTTTGACGTGTCTGTGTGTGTCTGTCTGTGGCATCGTAGTTGACGAACGCATGAACCGATTTTGATTTAGTTGTTTTGTTTGAAAAATGAATTAGTCGGGATTATTCTTCTGTCGAGGATTACTTAAATTTTTTGATTTTTGTACTTTACCTCTGTGTACAAACGTACCCATAAAAGTATTAAACTTGTTTATCAGCAATTAATAATTTCGAAGTTGATTCGAATCTAAAACCACTGATAAATAAGAAAACACCGATTAAAACGACAACTGCTATTACTTAATGGTTAAACAATTATGACGTCACCACAGAACCGGTTATCACGGTTTGAAATCGATAATGACCTTGTGGTTTTATGTTTTTTTCTGTTAATAATCATACTAAACAATTAAAATCCCACCTTCGAGTAAACTGAGCTTAGAAAATGGGACAACCCACAATCTATCAATTTATTGTCTATGTATCTTACAAATTTTAAATCCCTATAAAAAAGGCGGACAAAAAATGATCTAAAAAAGATTCCATTTTTTCTTTTAATTATTTACTAGATTCTGCTCGCGGCTTCGTCCGCGTCGTTTTATCCCTCGATTACGTTACGTCTTTGGTTACTGCTTCTTACCTATTGTTCGTAGCGTGATGTTAAGCCTTCCTCGATTAATGAACTATCCAACACAAAGATTTTTTCAATTCAAACCAGTAGTTCCTGAGATTAGCGCGTTCAAGCAACCAAACAAACAAACAAACTCTTCACCTTTAATATATAAGTATAGATTTGAAAGCCACTGAACCCTAAAAATATTAAAACCCTCATTCCTTCTCTTTCAGACGATGGCTTCTCACTATTCGCCTTCCACGGGAAGCTGAACGAAGAAATGGAAGGCCTGGAAGCAGGTTACTGGTCCAGGGACATCACCAAAGTAAAAAACGGAAGGTGGACCTTCAATGACAGGAATGCTGAACTGAAGATTGGAGACGTCGTGTATTTTTGGACATACGTTATCAAAAATGGACTAGGTTACCGCCAGGATAATGGAGAATGGACTGTAACTGGTAAGTTTTGGCGGATAAGACTTAATTGGTTAAATGTCACCATCATCTTCCTGCCCTTATCCCATGTTACTTCAGGCCGTGTCGACGGCGCGTTCGTGTTCCACGCGCGCCTCAAAGAGACGTCAGCAAAAGGAAGGGGCCACTGAGGGCCGATGCCTGCCGGGGCTGCGGGTTGTTCGCAAGAGATACCGCGCCCCCGGAACGCAAAGGGCACAAGAAGGAACATGGGTGGGTTTTAGTCAGTAAAAGTCTGACACTCCCTCCCGCCCCGCCCAGGGCGGGAGAAGTTATTTGATGATTTCCCACCCACCAAAAAAAAAAAAAAAAATCCCATGTTACTTGGGGTCGGCGCAACACGTTTTCTTCTTCCACGCTGTCCTGTCAACTGTCATGCTATCGCTAACTCCCTTCTCTTTCATATCATTCTTCACGCAATCCATCCATCTTTTCTTTGGCCTCCCTCTTCCCCTCCATCCATCCACATTCATATTCATAACTCTTTTGGTCACATGCGTCTCATCCCTCCTCTTCACATGCCCGTACCAAGACAAACGGTTAAAAAATCAATCGGTCAATTGGGTAAATGTCACCATTAAACAATAATTCCAAGACACAACTACACAAAAAAGCAGGTTATTCTAGCCCCGAAAACCCGATGAATTTTTAAATAACTATAAAAATCGATGTTTAGTTGCCTTGAAATCAATAAATAGTTAGTGAATTGAGATAACAAAAAAGTGACGCCATAGCTTAGTATTTTCATACAAAATTTAAGGGAAATGGCGTTTTGACAGCTCATAAAAAGTACGTCAATTGATTAGTAGTGTCATCTACCGAAATATATAAATCCACAAAATTATGTATTTTTTATCGAATCCAAAGACTTTTGTTCGTTAATTGTTTATTCAACACTGTTGCCATGGTTACAACAAGTTCAAAGCAGTTCTGTTAAGTTTAAACAGCATTGTTTTTTAATTGCCTCTGTAAGGTTTCTTCCATTCAGAGAACATTTCTAAGAGATTCTTGAGGTTAGGACGTTCAAACAAAAAACTATTCACTTTTATAATATCTTTATTTTATTTTATTTTATTTTATTTGTAAGGGACAAAAAACAGTTACATGTTAAAAGCTGTACAATAAGTCCTTAAGATTAAATTACAAACATGTAACCCACTACATTGTCCATCCTGCCGGGGCTGCGGGTTGTTCGCAAGAGATACCGCGCCCCCGGAACGCAAAGGGCACAAGAAGGAACATGGGTGGGTTTTAGTCAGTAAAAGTCTGACACTCCCTCCCGCCCCGCCCAGGGCGGGAGAAGTTATTTGATGATTTCCCACCCACCAAAAAAAAAAAAAAAAAAAGTAAAAAAAAAAAAACTACATATTAACAAAAAAAAAAAAAAAGTAGAAGTTACAAGGAAACAAAACGTATACAAGCACAATTCTGTGTTTAGTATTATTAAATTTAAACTAACCTACATTTACATTACCATTACACTATTCCATTTTAGAGAGTATATCTATGGCCTTTTTCTTAAAAAGATGGTTTGAGAGGGTAAATATGTCCAACTCCATGAAATAAATGTTGTATGCCTCTACTAGGCGACGAAGAGGCGCACGCTCCCCGGCGTTGGTTTTGCACATATCTGTGTGGAACAGTCGAGGAACGCGCGCCTCTCGTCGGATAACAGTTCTAGGCACTATGTAACGTATTTTATTTACTAAGTGAGGACAGTCGAAACTATTGTTACATAAGCCATGCAGTGTCATTACGCCCAAAAGAATTCGCCTGGATTTCAGACTCAAAATACCGTGACGATCCAGTAACTGCACGTAACGAGCTTTCGATAAACGACATTTGTAATTCATGGATCGCAGGAACTTTTTTTGTACCATTTCTATTTGATGGCAGTATTTATCATAGAAAGGGTTCCAAACCTGAACAGCGTACTCCAATTGGGACTGTATCAAGGTTTTGTATAGTAATAAGAACGTAGAGGGCCGCACAAAGTCACTTGATGATCTCATGACGAAACCATACATCCGAAATGCTTTGTTTACGACATTGTTGACGTGTATGTCAAAGTGTAAACATGAATCTAGCGTGACGCCCAGGTCACGAACCGAAGTGACATCATCTAAGCGTGTGTTATTAATAAAATAATTGAATACAATTTTATTCTTATTCTTGGTGAAAGAGATGGTATGGCATTTAGGGAGGCTTAAAAAGAGCTTGTTATTTGTACAATATGCTTGAAGCCTGTCGAGATCGTCTTGCAAGAGTTTGCAATCTTGAATATTTTTGCAAGTTCTATAGATTTTAATATCATCTGCATACATCAAAAACTTAGAATTCAAAAAACAATTACTAATATCATTGATAAATAAAACAAAAAGGAGAGGGCCTAAAATAGAACCCTGTGGGACTCCAGACGTGACCACAATGGGGTCTGACTCGTAACCATTTATTACAATTTTTTGTGTCCGGTTATAAATGTATGAGACAAACCATCTAAGCAAATTACCACGTATCCCATTATATGCAATTTTTTCCAGGAGCAATGTATGATCTACCTTGTCAAAAGCCTTCTGAAAGTCCGTGTACACAGCATCCACTTGAGTTTTTTGGTCCATATGTTCAAATAAATAGCTTGTAAATGCTAATAAATTAGTCGTGGTCGAACGGCGTTTGACAAAACCGTGCTGCTCGGATAAAATAAGCTGATGAATATGGGGATATATCGGTATATTTAGTCGCCACGAGACGTGATCAGAAATGTCAAGTTAATTTTTGGGTTCCTTTCGGGGTTTTTTTGGGCGCCGACGATGTACACGATCGGTCTGGCTGACAGACCAATCAACAAAAATGAATTTGACATTTGTGCTCACGACTCGTGGCGACTACTATAAGTATAAATTTCTTAGAAAATATCTTTCCAATAAAAATGTTCTCTCAAAATAAAATACTTTTTCCGTGTGCTCGATACTGTCGAGTTTCTTTTACACAATAGGCGGTAACTTTACAGTTAAAAGGGACATAGAAGTTCACTTCTAACATCTTAACACCTGTGAAAGGCATTCCGCCATCTTTCTTTTTGTAAAACGGTCCTTTGTTTGAAGTATTTGCTCCTTTTCTTTATTCTATAGAGTGGCTTGTCTTTGATAAGTATTTATGGTCGGGTGTGAAGATTGGGATATATCGTTTCCTGATTTTCATCACTTTGAAGTATTTAAGCAGTATGTGCAAGTAGAGATTTTGCTATAAGTATCCACTTGAGTAAGAAAATCGCAAAAGAGAGGGCTACACACAAACATACATACATACATAAACTCACGCCTTTTTTCTATGGGGGTAGGTAGAAACCATACAATTCCACCTGCAAGATAAGGATCTTGCAGGTGGAATTGTGTAGTGAACGTGGACGAGGCGAAAGGGGCATGTAATTTAAGGAAATTACATGCCCCTTTCGCCTCGTCCACGTTCATACTTCTGGTCATACAAGCACGCCGGTTACGAGTACTGCGTACCTGATCTTTCTGAAGTACCTCACTAATAAGAATAAGATTTTTTTTTTGCCAGGTAATATTTATTTAAGGTCAGGGTAGGTCTTTCGAGGGCGTCCCGTCTTGGCGTTGCCACTCATATCTGCCATATAAATCCCTTTTGTCAGTCGCCTTTCCCTCATTCTCTCAACAGGACCGAAACATCTAAGGAAAGAGTATATCTCTTTCCAAACTTTGGTTACTTGTACCACGATAATCATTATACGGGAATCGAAACACTTAAAATAATATTACAATATATCAATGATGTATTTACATAAGTCTATAATATAGAAAAAAAAATATTTTCTTTGTTTAAACGTGCTGACCTCTTGATAATTATCGCAAGTGTACCTGATGAGCGTGGGGTCCCGGGTTCGATTCCCAGGTCGGGCAAAAAGTGTTATTGGATTTTTCCATTAGGATTTGTTCAGTAGCAGCCCGGAGTTTAGGAGTTGGTGGTGTAACACACCCGTGCCTCGGAAAGCACGTAAAGCCGTTGGTCCCGGCTGTCATTCGTAGATCTTTGAAAATCATTACGGATAGTCAGAAGCCAGGAAGTCTGACAACCAGTCTAACCAAGAGGTCTCGTGTTGCCCAGTAACTCTGTTGTGGAGGTCAAATAGGCAGTCGCTCCATGTAAAACACTGGTACTCAGCTGGATCCGGTTAGACTGGAAGCCGACCAAAACATAGTTGGGAAAAGGCTAAGTTGTAGAGTAAACCTCTTGAAAAATTTTTCGGTAATGATGGCCAGAGTCATAAGGACTTCTGTCCAGAGTCATAAGGACAGCTGTATTACTTATAGGACCCACATGAGCGGAGCAGTAATCGAAATATCCTTAAAAAATATGGTTGTATATCCCTCGATGATGTTGATGTTGTGTATCCCTTTGAATAGAAGATTTTTTATAACATTAAGCCAACTGAATACTCTTTCCTTGTTTTCAGGATACGTAGATGAAGCCGGCAACCCCGTTAACCCATCCGACGGAACTCCCATCGACGGAGCAGGTCAAGGGCCTGTTGCAGCCCCATCAACCCCATCAGCCCCATCAGCCCCATCAGCCTCGGCAGACCCATCATCTTCGTATTCTGGCCCTACACAGAACGTTCAGTTTCCTTGTGAGATATCAGTGTCCAAAGTCAACGTACCAGGTTTTGTCTGCAAGGGACAGCTGCTCTTCGAAGATAACTTCAACTCTGGTATAGAGAAGGGCAAGGTTTGGACTACTGAGATCAAGTTTCCAGGGGAACCGGTGAGTGGAATTTAATGGTGATAATCTTTTTATAATTTACTTAAAATCTACATGACTTGCAAGCCAATAAAAGCAAGGCCAATGATTTTTCGATTCATGTTTTTGCATACAGATGATTCCTTTTTTAGGGTTCTATACCTCAAAACGAAGAACGAACCCTTATAGGATCAGTTGGTTGTCAATCTGTCTATCAAGATCTATGAAGATCTATGTCTCGAGAACGCGTGGAAGTATCGAGTTGAAATTAAAACTATATACTTTGGTCTACAGTCCCTTATTTTCGTACAATTGACACGTTGAGGGCGACGTCGAAGAACGACGGTGTATGAAAAAAGACAACGATCCATGTACAGTCCGACTGCTCCAGTGCTGCATCTGATCAGCACAAAACGCATATATTTTAAAGACCTCTTAGGTCTATAATAAAGTTTAAACTTTTAATATCAATGCCTGAAACAAATGTGTTCGTCATTTGGTTCAGGCATCGAAAATTCACGATTCTATAAGTTTGAATTCCGAAATGATGTTTGGAGAACATACTGACACACCAACTTTTTGATAAATGTTCATAATTAATTTGTTTTCAATCCAGGACTTCCCATTCAACGTGTACCTCAACGATCGCAATCTTCACGTGAGAGATGGAAGACTGTCCATCAAACCGATCACCCTGGAGTCCAAATATGGAGACGACTTCGTGAGGCAGAATCTTGATCTTACTGCTAGGTAAGAAATAAAAACTTCAAGAGAAAAGCTGGACGGATATAAATCTGAAATCGTCAATCCCCTTGAGCAAGTGTGGTGATCAAAGCCTTGGAGGCCTTTGCCCTGCAAAAAATCTAAAAAACTTATTTATACCATGTTTAGTTCGACTTTCCTGGTGAGATTTATCCCATACTAACTCATTGTCCTCCCATCCTAATGTTCCATGCTCATCAGATGCACCGGCATCATTGGCACGATGGAGTGTTCCCGGGAGGCGTCTGGCCCCCAGATTCTTCCGCCAATTATCACCTCCAAGATCACCACAAGGAACAAGTTTTCCTTCAAATACGGCAGGATTGAGATCAGTGCGAAGATGCCTTTGGGAGACTGGATTTACCCAGGTAAGTCTTCGTTCATTTTGATTTTGACAACAAATGTTACTTCTTGACTATCTTGTTGGTTTATCTATTACATTTTGACACTGACTATAGCCCACGGTTTCACTAGCATTCAGTAACGTATCTAGTTACTGCTCCGCTCCCGTGTGTCATAGAGTGATGTTATATACCCTATAGTTATTCCTTATGAATCTGGCTACCATAGATATACAAAAAAAAAAATTCAATCCCGCTGGTAGTTCCCGAGATTAGACCGATTAACTAAAAAAAGAAACTCATCAGCTTTATTAACTTGTATAGATTTGTATTCGGAATTTAAAAAAGTAATAGTACGTCCAATAGTTTTTCCGAAACGACTGCACCAATTTGGATGTAATATTATTGACGTCTCTTTCCAGAAATCCAACTGGAGCCTCGCGACTACGTGTATGGCGGGCGCAACTACGCGTCTGGAATCCTGCGCATAGCAACCGTCAAGGGCAACGTGCAATACGCTAAGAAGCTGTATGCGGGACCCATTATGTGCGACTCTGATCCTTATAGGTTAGTTACTTTACTGTCTTTTTGTAGAGAATGAGAGAGAGACTGACTTGACTGCCTCGTTGCCCTAGCGCGACTGCTGCACTTGAGGTCTTGGGTTAGATTCTCAGGGCGAGGAAAGTATTGGGTTATTGGGTTTTTCTATGAAATTCTCAGTAGCTGCTCGGAGTTAGGATTTGTGTCCTATTACATGGGACCTAAAACATACCAGCGAACTGTAGGTGTGGGAAGTACACTGGTACATCTCTGCCTGAACCTTCGGGGAATGCAAAGCGGATGGTATATGAGAGGGAGAGAGAGAGATGTATGGGATTCTGGGTTTCATAGCCGGGTCGAGCAGAGAGGTCTGTTTTCAATTGAGAAATACCCAACAGCAGTTTAGTTTGAGTTTAATGGCAGACTTCCACAAAGGAACATAACTTTACAGGAAATCGGCACCCAAAAAACTGATGATACCTCCCTATAAAATTCTTTTCTATTTTCCAGATCCACGTATTTGCGGGAGAAGGCTGGCTCCGACCTTTGGAGCAGAGACTTCCACAATTACTCAGTGGAATGGAGACCTGGTAATGCATTGAAGTTTGAATGGATAAAATCAATATACTTATATGTTTTCTTAGTTTCTATAAAACTCAACCTTTTTAAATTCTAAATGTCTGCATTGGGCAACTTTCGGGATATCAGATCTGTCTACAATGCTTATTAATACTTGTTTTTTGACGAGGTTTTGACATTAATTCTCGCTGAAATGAGTTTGCAACTAATTAAATATACACCAGAATACAGGCGTGGACATCTTTAACCAATAATGGTAATTAGATTTTGCTTTGAAAATATAATAAATAGTAAATTAATTGTGTATGCAAATAAGTGACGTCACAATACCCTATTGCCATACCAAATCTATGGTCCCATTGGGGGAATCTCCTTTTGACAGCTCATATTATGCAAGATCGGATTTTGGAATATCATGGCGTTACCATGCAACAGATTCAAAATGGTCAAAATGAAATCTCCACTTGTAAAAAACAGAGCAACAATTTATTAACTTTTTTGTGTTTCTTAAAGATGGCATCTCCCTATTCGTGGACGGTGAGAAGTATGGAGACGTAATTCCTCCGGCTGAAGGCTTCTACAAGACTGCCACCGACAACAATGTGGTTGCGGCCGCGCAGTGGCTGAAGGGAACTGTCATGGCGCCTTTTGATGAAATGGTACAATTCTCTGTCACCCTGACGGTGATGTCTAGTGAAATAAAGTTGAGATTATGACTCTACTAGGTTTGATCGCCGATGGAAAGAAAGTCTATGTCCATAACCAGATCCCAAACTATCTTTTTGACATTTATCACGATTGGTTCAGTAGTTTTGCTATGACCACGAAAACAAACAAACAGTTTTATCATTGCATTTAAAATTTGATTGTGATTACCAAAAGATAAGAACTGCTTTAGTTTATCCAACGAATCTACTCCATGTAATGTGTGATATTTGGAAAAATTGATTGCTCAGCTATGCAGCAGTCGCACAAAGAGCCCGACAGTCACAAAAATAATATAACATTTTTCGGGGATGAAGGGTATTCTATGTGTGATCCCACACTACAATCTATCTCAGTGCCAAATTTCATTCAGATCCGTTCAGTCGTTTAAGCGTAAAAGAGTAACAAACATCCATCCATCCTCACAAACTTACGCATTCATAAGATTAGTAGGATTTTTTAAAACCCCTTCTTTTCCTCAGTTCTACATCTCCCTAGGCCTGAACGTGGGCGGTGTCCATGAGTTCCCAGACAGCAGCGACAAGCCGTGGAGCAACCGCGCCACTAAAGCCATGCTGAACTTCTGGAACACCCGCGACCAGTGGTACTCCACCTGGTATGATGACACCAGCGCGCTGGAGATCGACTATGTCAAGGTTTATGCTCTGTAGAAGGTAAGCTGTAGCAGGGCAGGGTATAGATTATCATCTTAGTAAATTAAGGCCCGATTTCAGTAACAAAAAGTGAGTACAAAAATTAGGTAACAAATTGTTAAGCTCCCGTCAACTTTTGTAATCACAGAAGATTGACTAAACTATCAACAAAAAATCGAAATTTCTTTAATTACCAAACAACTCGATACTGAGCTGCAAATTGCAAAAAACGAAAATAAGTTTGAATTTAGCGGACTATCCGAATATAATAAGGCTAAAATCTATTAAAAAAGAATTGTTTACAGTTATATGCAAACATATTATCTGGTTCTAGGAACATTGCCTTCGAGTGTAAATGACTATAACAATTTTTTTTTTCAGGTCCGAATGGCTCTTCGTGCCATCACTTAAATATACCTAATTTTAAGATCAATAAATATATTTTTTAATTCATAAATGTCTTTCAATAATCTCCTTTTAATGTTATATAATAATTTAAGGGCCATGTAGCTCAGAAACCGTTATGGTAAGTTTTAAAAATAGCCAATAATAAATAGCCCTCTTTACTAGAAAGTAAGACAAAGCTCATCATCAAAGCTATTTATCTTAACGGTTGGTTGACACTTCCCGCGACCCAAATGCTGGCTTTTACCTTGGCCAGAGGTTAAGCATTGCTATCCAACGTGGCAATTCCGCCAGTCCTTTGGGCACTTTACCGGTTGACGGCGATGCGGAGGAATTTTTTGACGCCATTTAATTTTAGTTTCTTTTTTGTTATTATTAAGGTTTTTTTTATTTCATTTTATTTTAATAAACCATTTAATTAGTCGTTGAAACAAGCTCATCTATATCCATAAATTTAAAAAAAAATGTTTGTCTGTTTCTCCTCTATGCGTTCTAAAATAATTGATCCGTTTGTGATTCAATTTGAGTGAGTTACTCTGCACAGGACTACGAATATTCCTGCGCCAATAAAAAGAAAGAATACTAAAACCGTGAACGAAGTCGCGGGCTTAGCTAATCTATACTTCTACACTAATATTATAAAGAGGCAAGTTTTTTTTTGTTTGTTTATAACGAATAGGCTCCGAAACTACTGGACCGATGTTTACCATTTTTTCATCAATAGATAGCATTATTCCTGAGTATCATAGGCTATATAACATCACACTATGATCCACGGGAGCGGAGCAGTAACGAAAGACGTAACTTAACGCGGCTAAAATAAGCCACGCGGACGAAATCGCAGGCAGGTCGCTAGTAAAATATAAAAATCAATTTTTTTTAAGTTTTTAAAAAAGATTATAATTATAACAAAGGTAACTTCAATACAACTAAAAATCTTCAACAACTTTATTTGATTTGTATTTTACTAAAGTAATTCCGTCTGGAGTTTATTAAACTAACTAACTACTACTACTAATTAACTACCTCGTTGGCCTAGTGATCCTAAGCGCGACTGCTACGCTAGAGGTCTTGGGTTCGATTCCCAGATCGAGCAAAAAGTGTTATTGAGTTTTTCTATGAATTTCTCAGTAGCAGCCAGAGTTAGGATTTGTGCCCGGTTAATGGCAATAGGCGCGCCCCCTATTACACGGGATCTAAAAACATACCGCCAAACTGTGGGTGTACATTGGTAAACCTCTGCCTTACCCTCTGGGGAATACAGGCGTGATGGTATGTTTTGATTGCATTAAACATATCAAATCCATATGCTTCTGTCATTCAGTCATCACATCTTCCTAGAATTAATTATCTTTCTCATAAACTAATTATTATTCTCGTTAAAACGTCCGCCTTATCTTGTTGTGCTAAAATAATGAACATCACGCTTAATTAAGTCGGTAATCAAAAAGCAACAATACAGGAATCCCGTTTGTAATTAAGTTATGGATTTATCAAAACAAGTTTGTATTTAGTGAGACAATCACGTCATAGCCCCCGAGTCTTGACTGTGATTAGGTACCCACTGCAAAAAAGATTGAACATACCATTAAAAACACGAATTTAAACATTTTAAGTAACCCCCGATAGAAAAATAGAAATCCCTACCGCAGCTAACAAAAGAACTGATAACTTTGAAACCGCTGAACAGATTTCCATAAAACATAGCTAAGAACACTCACGCCTCATTCCCCTTTCAAACAAAACAAAACATAATGCACGGTTCTTGCGTTCGACACACACACACACAGACACGTCAAACTTATAAGTTTGACGTGTACCAAGTCGTTTTTACATCGGGAGTTACAAAAGAGATGAACTGCCTCGGTAGCCTAGTGGTCCTACGCTAGAGGTCTTGGGCTTGATTCCCAGGTCGAGCACGTGTCGAGCAAGTGTTATGGGGTTTTTCTTTTATCATCTTACTGCTCTAATCCCATGCTACTTGGGGTCAGCGCAACACGATTTCTTGTTCCATGCCATTCTGTCAACAGTCAAGCTATCACTGCCTCCCTTCTCTTTCATATCATTGTTCACACAAACCATCGATCTTTTCTTTGGCCTCTCTCTTCGTCTCCATCCACACATACCATCACGCCTGTCTTCCCCGAAGGGTTAAGCAGAGATGTAACAATATACACCCACAGTTTGCCAGTATATTTAGGTCCCATGTAATAGGTGGCGAGCCTATTGCCATTAATCGGGCACAAATCCTGACACCGAGCTGCTACTGAGGATTTCATAGAAAAACCCAATAACACTTTTTGATCGACCTGGGAATCAAACCCAAGACCTCTAACGTAGCAGTCGCGCTTAAGACCACTAGGCCAACGGGGCAGTTCATCCATCCACATTTATATTCATATTAAGGTATTTAAAGGAAAACGATCAAGCCACTATATTATCTGACTCACACTTCACGTAACAATAAACATAGCTCTATATCTCGCAAAAAGCGTCAACTATGTACGTACATACATAGTACCTACATTAAAATTAGTAACAAAATGTCTACCCTCGAGACCAGACGCGTCGCGTCGTTCGTAGTTCTGTGTATTTTTTTACAAACGATATGTGCACAATATGTAATACCTGAAGTGACTATTACGGCGCTGAAACCAAGAGGATTTAAGGCTTCCATACCAGGTATGCAAACGTTAATTATTATTATTTGTTTTATTGTTGACCCTTCGTTTATAGATATGACCAAGTTTTTTACTGTTTATCTGTTTAATTACTGAACCCGAATATCGTTATGAGTGTATTTATACTAATATTTTAAAGAGGAAAGACATTTTTGTTTGTTTTTACCGAATAAGCTCCGAAACTATTGGATCGAATTTAACAATTTTGTCGCCAATAGATAGCTAAATTATCAGGAAGTAACATCGGCTATAATTTATTTTCAAAAAACTTAGAGATCCTTGAATGCGTTGTCTTGGTTTAATTACAGAATAAAAGAGATCCTTTAGAAAATTGCAATAATGTAACCCAAAGTAGCGTAACTTGGCTGCCTAATGTTAGTATTCCTCGCGGACAAAGTCGCGGGCAAAGGCTAGTTTCTAATAATTATTATTAGTTAGTTGACACCACCAATCTATTGACATACTTTTTATGAGCTGTCAAAACATGATTTCCTCATAAATTTTGTATGGCAAAAGAAAAATGTAACGTCAACTTTTTGCCCTCTCAATTAAGTATAGTAGTCGCCACGACTCGTGAGCACAAACGTCAAGTTGATTTTTAGGTTTTTGGGTTTCCTTTATAGGTTTTTTGGGCTTCGGACGCTGCACGCGATTGATCCGTCAGTTAGACCGACCGCGTGCAGCGTTCGTGCCCCAAAAAACGCCGAAAGCAACCCAAAAACCCAAAAAATAACTAGACATTTGTGCTCACTACTCGTGGCGAGTAATTTACCTGTAATTTATTTTAAAACAACTATTAATATAATTTAACTATTAATTGAAAATTAGTCCAGTTTATAGGACTAGCCTAGAGTGTTTTATTTAAGCAGTTACATACATACCATCACGCCTGTATTCCCCGAAGGGTTAGGCAGAGGTGTACCAATGTACACCTACAGTTCGCCGGTATGTTTAGGTCACATATATTATGGAGCGAGCCTATTGCCATTACCGGGCACAATCCTAACTACGAATTGCTACTACGAAATTTCTTTCAAGCAGTTATGTCATCGAATTATTGGTTAACGGTGCTCAGGTACCCAATTGTCTGAAATCGTCAATCCGCCTTGAGGAAGCGTGGTGATTAATGCTTCTGCCTTATCTGTATGAGAACTGGCCTCTGCCCTACAATGAGACAGTAATAGGCTGGTATTATTTTTAATGCGTAACTGCCTCGGTAGCCTAGTGGTCCTAAGCGCGACTGCAACGCGGGAGGTATTGGGTTCGATTCCCAGGTCGAGCAAAAAATGTTATTAGGTTTTTCTATGAATTTCTCAGTAGCAATTAGGATTTGTGCCCGGTTAATGGCAATAGGTTCGCCCCCTATAATATGGGACCTAAAAATATACCGGCGAACTGTGGGTGTACATTGGTACACCTCTGACTAACCCTCTGGGGAATATAGGCATGAAGGTATGTTATTTTCAATGGAATTCTAAAAGTGATATGCTTTTCCGAAAACTACAAAAATAAATGTGATTCCCCGCTATCTATCTTGTTTACACTTTAATTATTAAAACATACTTAAGGTCAGTACGCTACCCACATGCGATATCAATGTAATTGTATTGTTTATTGTACAGTACCTACATTACAAAAAAAAATCACTAAGTTGCTACCTAGATTTGATAAGTAAAATTAAATTCAAAAGACGTTCTTATAAAATAAATTTTCTACCTACTAACTAAAAGAACTCCTGCAATTTTTTCACGCAACCCTACATATTAAAAAAGAAACTTATTTACTCTTTGTAACAATAGAAAAAATTAAAAAAAAAAAAAAAATTAAATTAAATTCCCGTCAAAATCGGTCTAGCTGCTTCGGAGATTAGCCTATTAGCCAGAACAAACAGACTGTGAGACAATATTTAAAAACAAAATGTCGAGTAAGTATAGCAACCGTCACGAGTCGTGAGCACAAATTCAAGTTCATTTTTGGGCCGATTGGCCCGAGTGACGGTCCGATCGCGTAGATCATCGGCGCCCCCCGCTTCCTTCATTCCGCCAAAGAGACCCAAATATAAACTTGAAGGTTGTGCGCACGGTTCGTGCCGGTTACCATACCGTGCCAATCTTTCATATTTATTTAATAAAAAGCTATTATTCAGACAGTAGAAACAAACACTTGAATTTTATTTATTTGTATGAACTAAACACTCACCGTTTTCGGTAAATTCTACTCACCTAGATGCACCAAAAGTCAGCCTCTTCGTGTTCCAAGGCAACGTGAACCGTCCAATAGGGAGCACTGACGTGGGCGCCATTACTGGAGAAGTGGTCCAGGCTAAGAATGGAAGGTGGACTGTGGAGGATCCTAACCTGGAACTGAAGGTTGGAGACATCATCAACTACTACGTCGTGGTGTCTGCGGATAGAGCTGGGTATATCAAGGATAAATTGAGTTATACCGTTACTGGTTAGTACTGTTAGAAATTCTTCTTTACGATTAAAAGTCTATGGGGGAGACCTATGTCCAGCAGTGGACGCCCAGCGGCTGCAAGTCAAAGCATTTATATCAATTAGACCATTTACAGACACATTTTAAATTGTCAAGAAGTTACAATGAAAAGTTGGAGCTAGTTAGTAGGGTATTTGTCAGGTTAAATTAAGTGGGTTGCTCCAAAGACGAAAGAATTTGACTGACTAGGTTATATTCATTTGGAACACCCTGGTCTGTTCTGTGAAAATCTACCTCAGTAAAAGGTAATGTGAGCTTGAGACGACATGTCAGGATTGACAGCTTAAATAAAAACATTGCCAGACACTAGCTTCAGTCAGTGGGTAGTCTTGAAATATACACTTAGAGGCACTGAGAGCAGAGAAAAAAAAAATCGTTTTGGTTGAAAATTTTGTTTTCGATTACTGATTCTTTGTGTGTGTCCAACTAATTTCGCTCAGCCGTTTAAGCATGAAAGAGTAAACATCCATCCATTTATTAATCTATCCAACCTAACATAGTTTCGCCTTAGTAGTACAATAGGATACAATTTGATAGCTTTTAGTCAGTTTTCTATTGAGAATATTGACTTGCATTGATTGGTTTTTTCTTATATCCATTACCAGCTCTTGAAGACCGGACGGCTACAGATACTCCTGTCACAACAGAATGCAAGCCAACAGCGACGAAGGTGCGCGGTGGAAGCGCATGCGCAGGGCAGACGATATTTGAAGAGAACTTCGACAATTTTCGGGACAATGTGTGGCAGATTGAACAGTACCTGCCTGTTTATATCCCGGTACAGTTCTTGTTATATGATTTTTTTCTTTTTTAAGTCCCAACTCTGCAAAAATCACTAGTTTTCGTGTAACTATTACCACGAATTACCTAGAAAGAGCTCTACTTTCCTTGCCTAGATACATACACACATATACATATGATACATATGTGTGTGTGCGTGTGTGACCGTAACATTCCTTTCATCAAACTGTTTGAGTAAACAATAAAAATAAAGATGGCGCGCGGTTTTATATTTTGCACGCAATTTTCAACTCTATTCCCGTTTCAAATTTAGTTGTTTGTAATGAACTAGCTGTGGCCCGCGACTTCGTTCGCGTTGTGGTTATAAAACACGAACTATCTCCGCGTGGCTTATTTCACCCGCGATAAGTTACGACTTTGGTTACTGCTCCGCTCCCATGTGTCGTAGCGTGATGTTATATAGCCTATGAGACATACAAATAAGGTGGCTTTCTATGGGTATAAGAATTTTAAAATCGGTTTAAAATCGGTCGGTTTTATTTCAAAATCGGTTCAGTAGATCCAGGGATTACCCTCTACCTTACAACCTCACAAACTTACGAATATACCTCTAATTATATAATGGATAAAGCTCAACTAATAATTGTTAACCCATTTTACTAACATAATGCTAAGAAATCATCGAAAAACGAAAATTCCTAACTGTTCATGACAACTATCTGACCTGCATAATTTGTTCAATGCAAAATGCTCTACTGTCGCATTCTGATCAGGGTCACTGACCGCAGAATCCTACGTCACTCTAGCTTCTTGAAACCTGTTAATGATTCCGCCGAGGGACTTTTTATTGATTGACTCAAAGCCTTGCGTTGTGGTTTTACTGTGAGAAGCGATTTTACATTATAACTAACTAATTACTTATGTCCTGCGGTTTACTGTTTCATGCTTTACGGTCTTTAGTTACTGTTCCGCTCCCGTGTGTCGTAGCGTGATGTTACTTAACCTGTACTATTCTTCATGAATCTGGCTATCATGTAGGTACTGAAGATTTTTTCCAATCCGACTGATAGTTCCAAAGATTAGCACGTTTGAACAAACAAACAAAAAACTCTTCAGCTTTATTATATTAATATATAGATTTAATCTGTACAAACCTATTTGTTAGATGATGATGATTGATAGATGTCTGGAGGATAAAGTTTGATGTTTGGTTAAGGATGTGTTGTACTTTTTTGGGTAACGGGGATTTACATAGTAACCGAGTACCTACTCAGAATTTAAACGTTATTACAAGAAATAATAAAACCGAAATAGACTTCATTTAATGTGACCTCCATGTGCACTCCCATCACTCTCGACCTATAGGAACTCACAGCTTACGTGAATTCGCTGAGGTAGTTTTTTCAGAATACATTATTGATTCACTACCTTCCAAATTGTTAGTTGCAATGCAATTTCTTGGCAGATCATTTTCATACTAAATTATTAGTATTCCGTACTTCATCATCATCTACTTAGCCTTTTCCAAACTATGTTGGGGTCGGCTTTCAGTCTAACCGGATGCAGCTGAATATCAGTGTTTTACATGGAGCGACTGCCTATTTAACCTCCACAACCCAGTTACTGGGCAACACGATACTTCTTGGTAAGACTGGTTGTCAGACTTTCTGGCTTCTGACTATCCATAACGACTGTCAAAGATCTACGAATGACAGCCGGGACCAACGGCTTTACGTGGCACGGGGGTATCACACCACCAACTTCCAAACTCCGGGCTGCTACTGAGAAATTCGTAATAGAAAAACCCAATAACACTTTTAGCCCGACCCGGGAATCGAACCCAGGACCCCGTGCTCATCAGTCACGCTTGCGACCACGAGACCAACGGGCAGTCCAGTATTCCATATTTATCAATAGTAATTTATTAAGATCTAGTTAAGTAAGGTCTAAATCTCTTTGTACTGAACTTGATAAGCTGATTAATATGTAGTAGGTACTGTGTTACCTTCTGGGTGTGACAGAGATCCCGGGTATGCTTCAGCTGCACTTTATGTAAGTACAGGGCTCCAAATAGGTACATTAACTGAAACCTGACGTTCTTTTTAAATCATTTAGGTATTGAAATTAGAAGTTATTATGTGCACTCGAGTGTGGCCAGACAAGTGCCCCATTTATAAAATAAATATTTGTGTTTCCTTTTCTGAGTGTTTGAAACACAGGTATTTCAGTTAAAATGATCATTATAATGAACTTTTTGTATCTGTCCTCAGAACTTTCCATTCGTGTCATACCAGCGCCTGACTTCTGACCCGACGGTGTCGGTGTCAGATGGCAAGTTGCGCATCGCTCCCAAGCTGCAGCAGAGATTACCAGGGTTCACTGATGAGTCCATTTACAGCGGTTCTATCAATCTGTTTAGTGGGTACGTTGATTTTTTTGGCTTTTATACAAGAGCGTTACGTAGAAAATCTATTAGACTATTTTTCTGTCGCTTGTATGTTGTTTGTGGTATGAATTTTTTCATAAGCCCTGGTGAGGGTAGCCGGTAGGTTACATGGTGATGAAACTGTTCATGCATCTGGATTACCCTTGTGACCGCTTTTGGATATCCAGTGCCGACTATTCGTTATTCAGAACGTCACAGTAGCTGCACGTGGCAGCATTGGCGGCGACTACATATAGAAAGCGTGCGTATCTGCATAAAAAAAATACGAACGACTTTTGTCTAGGCCCTCTGTGCCTTCATCACTGAATAGCGTGGACTACCCACGTCCTTCAGTGGTCCAGTGTAGGCTGGTTCATCATCTCCTTCTACCTTGCCCCAGATGCACGTCATCCGCCGATGCCTGCATGAAACAGGCGTGGGGCGCAGACATCCTACCGCCCATCGTCAGCGGCAGAATCACTAGCAAAGGCTTCGCATTTACCTATGGAACTGTGACAGTAAGGGCTAAACTGCCGCAAGGAGATTGGATATATCCAGGTTAGATGCACAATACTTTTGAATTCCCTATAAGGTTAGGCAGAGGTGCCAAGAAAATCCACATTTCATGCAATTAGAGAAGAGTTTACTCATCATCATTATTTCAGCAAAAGATGTCCTCTGCCGATGGACATAGCCAAGGATTCCTACAACAGCTCCTATATGTAATTATATTTTTTTAAATATTGTTGGATGGCAAACAAACCGGCCACTCTGATGTTAGATGGTCACCGATGCCTAAAGACATCAGTAATACCAGGCTTTGCAAATGCGTTGCCAACTCAAAAACAAAGTTGAAATGTCTCATGTGTCTTTAATTACACCGGCACCCATACTCTTTAAACCGTAACACAGCAACGCTGCTTTGCGGCAGAAATTGGGATGGTGGTAGTACTTCCCCGGCCGAGTTCCTTTACAAAGAGCTCTACTAATACTAATTCTGTTATCTTGCAGACTTTTTAGTTTGTCCATGGTTTGAGAAATAAAAACCATTCCGTATTTACTTCCAGAAATTCTACTGGAGCCATTCTTGCAGAAGTACGGAAGTCTGCATTACAGTTCTGGCGTGCTTCAAATAGCATCTGCACGTGGTAACAGGGAGCTAAGCAGTGGTACTACAGACTACTCCAATAAGGTATAGTTTTACATCCTTTAAAATCAGTTAAAAGCAAAAATCAGTTCGGTCATCTGCTTGTAGCCACAGTCTGACATAATTGCCCGGTTGATTTCGTAGTGCCAAGCACGACTGTTGTAGAGCGTGGGGTCCCGAGTTCGATTCCCACGTCGGGCAAAAAGTATTATTGGGTTTGTCTATTAAGAATTTCTCAGTAACAGCCCGGAGTTTGGAAGTTGGTGGTAAAGCCGTTTGTCCTGCGCCTGATCTCTCCCTGGTTATGTCGGATTGCCGTCCCATCGGACTATAAGAATTAGGGAAGAGGGAGTGCACCTGTGTTTGCGCACACGCTTGTGCACCATAATATCTACTGTGCACTTGGCTAGTCTGCATTAGGATTAACCGCCGTGGCCGGAATCGGTCAGGAGAATACATTTTCCATGACATAATTATAATTTCGGTTTCAGGTTCTTTTCGGTGGACCCATTATGGACTTCCAATGTCATGACACATTAATAAACAATAAATTGTTGAACAATGGACTCTGGGGAGATGACTACCACGAGTATTCAATCCGATGGGCGCCAGGTAATCACAAACTTAAATATGTAACCTAAATAACAGAGTTTAATTTTGAAGGGCGGTTCTACTAACACATACAGTTTTGGATAAATAAATGGGAACATGCTATGTCCATGCTGTTTGTACACACAGACAAACACACAAATAACTTCTCACTTAAACATACCTACACCTTTTCCATTCAGTCGTGGGAAGACATATTTACCATCACGCCTGTATTCCCCGAAGGGTTAGGCAAAAGTGTACTAATGTAGGTACACCCACAATTCGCCGCCAAAAGCTCTAGCAGTCGCTCTTAGGAGCACTATACTAACTAGGCAGTCGTGGGAAAAAAATGTTCAAAATCAAAACCAAACTCATCTTAGCTACATTCAATGTCAAAATTATACGTAAATTAGAGGTTTTTATGACAGATACAAACTGAGATTAGATTACAATCGTTCCTATAATTGAATTGCTGGTGTTGGATAAGATAAGTAGGTACCTACTTAATTATAGATATCAAAGTTCCAGTCACTAACCCTAACTGATTTCATACAGATCGCATAACCCTGTCAGTGGACGGAGCAGAGTGGGCCCGAGTGGAGCCGACGGCGAGTGGACTGCGCGGCCGTTTCCCTGCAGAGTGTCCACAACTCCCGCGCACGTTGCTACAAATGGGATCAAAGATGGCGCCCTTCGATGACCATGTGAGTTAGATCCTATAGAAATTTATGTATTATTTTAAATATTCCAATTCTGAAAAAGAAATAAGTTAATTGGAGAAAGCTATGGAAAGTGTACGGTGGGTGATGGAAGTTTCCAAATTCTTGTAATAATTGTGATGGACTGTTTGACGATAAGTGGTCGAGAGATTTCGTTAAATGGACTGGAGGAATTTATTTATTTATTTATAGTTAATTAAAACGGTTACACACCAATTACAATAATTAACTTAGAACAATACTAATATTATCATAAAATCTACTACATACCTAATAAATAACAGTGGATATTCTCTCATACTTTCTCCCGCAAAACTTCAAACACACTCGCATTATCTCTCTCCATTCATCGGCAAACAGATCACAATCAGGATTGACTGCCAGGAGGGCATTAAGGGCTTCCAGAGTCCGACACGAATTGACAAGCCTCGATGTTTACGTAAAGTATACCTAACATCCCCACCCCGTTGCCGCGTTAAACTGCACTATTGGTATTGTGGTCGCAATCAGGACAGCCCAGCGTGAAGTCCTGGGTTCTTTTGCCAGGTCAGGCAAAGTGATATTGAGTTTTTCTATTACAAATTTCTCAATAGCAGCCTGGAATTTGGAAGTTGGTGGTATAATATCAATTGTGCACTATATCTTCTACGTACTTGGTTAGTCTTCATTGAAATTGACCACCGCACCATGACCAAAATCTGGTCGAGAGAATATTACCTAACGTCCAAATCATATGTTCCCAGTTCTACATCACCCTAGGAGTCGGAGCAGGCAGCATAACGGAGTTCCCCGACGGAGTGAAGACCGTGAATAACCGTCCTAAGCCCTGGAGCAACCCCAGCAGGAAGGCACTCCTGAACTTCTGGCAGGACATGAACGCGTGGTTGGAGACCTGGAACGAGCCACAAATGCTGGTGGATTACGTCAAAGTTGTCGCGCTGTGATAGATTTAAAAGATAGCTTAAGAATGTTTTTTTTTTCAAAGATTACGACTGAATTGCTTTGTAAGTAAAAGTAATCTCTGGTTTTTCAAACGGAAAATGGTTAAACTGTTAAACAACCAATCACAGAAGGTCAGGCGCGCTTGACGATCTGACACATTAATTTTTTGTTCGAGAAACCGTGGATTACCCGTTCATCTGTACACAGAAACCAAGAAAAAAAATTCTCAAACATTACAACATAAAATGTTGTGTGTTGTGTTTTGTCTGGCTAATTCACCACCAATCGATTGTGTATTTATGTAAATAGAATTTAAGTATAGCAGAATAACCCCAAAAGAAAATACTCTAGATAAGTGTTCTCCAGTACTATATTCAATAGATTGCCATCTTAAAAATATTTCAAAGTAAAAACGTAAGGAAAGGAGGACCAAAATAAAAAGACTTATACACATTTGGGACTATTTTTATTTGCACGGTGTACATGTTCATACGTATAGCTAAGATATTAGATTCCCTTGCTATACGATACTTTTACAATATTTGACTATCATTTGAAGGCTGGTCACACTGTTTGAAGATAAAAGCGAAGTGTAATATTCGAAAGCAACTCGCGATTCTTGTACATAATAAATACAATTGTATGTCTCTGATCACAGGTAGCGTGCAACGATTTATGAACAAATTTAAGCGCGATATGAAGTCTTTATGTATTACCGTCAAACATAGACGCAGAGGTAAATTAGGACGACATTTTAAAAGGGATTTTAACTTTGAAATAATGTAGTTTGACGCCAAAGAGAACTCTAGAGAATTTTAACTTATGATTTCGTGTCCTTGTTGGCACTAAACTGTAATTTTTCAACGTCCAAATCCTTTATAAAATTTTATTTCGATTCACTCCTTCATCCCTCTATTCACCCCCTTATATGGTACCTTCCGTGGGTTTCGCCGTAAACGGGTAAAAAACATGATATGGATGTTGATTATAGCACTTGGATTACCATTGCTGCTATACGGATGCTATAGCTATTTTGAAATTTAAAAAAATCAACACGTGCAAGACTCGAGAACCGTTCGTTCTTAACCCTAAACAGTGTAAACGGCAGTTCAACTGCAAACTATAGGATAACTGGTTTATTCCACAATGTAACTATTATTCAAAGAGATGAAAACAGTTGGAGAGATGTATTTAGAATACAAAATTATTGACTGGGACTGAAACTATTGCGACAATGTAGTTTTAATAATTTTGGTGATAGTTAAGAACAGTCCATTCCACGATACAAGCTTTGCGTTAGTGTGAGAGGTAAATGTGCGCACGCGCAAGATTTTCGTACAACTGAATATGACAAATAAACGGACCGTATCGTTATTACATTGAGGCTCATTTTCAATTGGAATCAAAGTTCGTTCGTTTTACATATTGTTAACAAAACGATTCCTATAACATCCCATGAATTTATTTTATTTATTTATTTAATAATTTACATCAGCAGCATATACATATAGGTACTTTTCAAGTATATGTATATTAATTACCTATGTAGTTGTTGCACTGTATGATAATACCTAAGTCATATGACGCGCACTCGTGATTTACAAAGACTACACATGTGTTTCAAAAATAGAACCTTCTCACACGAACATAAAGCTGATATTTCAATGGACTAAAGTTTTCACTCACTGGCATCACAATAATTGCAGCCCCATCCAACCTTATAAAAGACTACAAATACTTTGATCAATTAATTGATATTACATATAGTATTTTTTGTTATAATTTTCAAATACATTAAAATTTTTAACCTCCTACGTCTCGTCAAAATGCCCTAAGTGCCTTAATACTACAGAGAGTCAATCCCTACTTTACATTTACTTTTAGGTAGTTCAAAACATTGAAAATCTTATTCATAGTGTGGGGACACGTCTATCGAATATTATGTCGATATTTGACATCGATATTGAAGCCAAAGTTTGGTGATAATTATTTATTTGCTTTAAATATGTATAAAGGCCGAAAGCAATTCCATTACTTATATAATACTTTGGGTGTAAAAAAACACTTAACAGATCCGAAGCATGTTCTACTCACTATAATTAGGTGTTGTTCTGTACCATATCTAGAAACCGTCTCGTTACTGAGACATTGTATGTCGATTTTAAAACTTGTATTCAACTTTTTTTGTAACGAAATCCAGTTTTTTATTGTTATAACTAAATTTGCACTCGAAAGCACAATATTTAGCGTGCATCACCAAAAAAAAAGTCGTAGTCCAGCAATTATTTTTACAGGTTTTAAAATTTATTCTGATGGTCAGTTTGTGTAATTAATGGCTATGTGATAAGTTTTTTTACACCCCATAAATGTTAAAATACGAAAAAATCATAACATCCTGCAACAAATAGATTGAAGCGGTTTTTCCTAATCTATTCGCTAGACGCACCCCCGCTTCAGCAGAAGGACAGCTAGAAGACAATATAATTCTCAGAGACACAAACTTACAGATATGACTCAGGATCACATTGAAACATTACACACAGTATCTTCTATTTCATACAAACTCACGACTTTTGAATGACTCGTACCATCAAATTAAGAAAAATATCTGACAATTTGTCACTATACAACAGCACCAACTGTTGCATGACTATTAATACAACAGTAAACGAGATAGTCATATTATGTACTTCATTAAAAAAAAAAAAAAGTTTGTCGTGACCAGCAGTTCAAAAGTCGCGTTAAAGATCATACGAGTTCATAATTTAACTAAGCGATACGAAGAAATTACATTCACCAAAGAAATATTATGACATCATGTAACGTTGATCTGCTAATAGAAATTAGTCACACTAGATTGAAATTGGTATATTGTACAATTTTTGAGGTTAGAAACTGATTTGGGAAAATCAATGATATGTGACGGGGGCTATTTTAACTGAGGAGAAATTTTGACGAATGAGAGTAAAAGGGTCTGCCCTACACAAATATGAACGGATCAGGCACGGAAAGAATCATGAAACGGACTACTATGCTCACTGGAATGTATCAACCTACAAGTGTTGACGCTCCGTGCATGTCACGCGACGGAGACGGAACGCTCTAGTGGGTAGGTATACTCTAATATATTTCAATACTGTATTTGTTTACTGACACCTTCTAGCTACAGTAATGGTCGAGTGAACAAATTCCTGACAGTCAAAACAGCCCCCAACTGACCCTAATAAATTGGGTTTTTATGATTTCTTTTCGTAATGATTGGGTCCCGAGTCGTGATAACACAGCTCCGGAACGCAAGCACCTCCCATTTCGGGCCGTAATACAACATGTCAAAGTCGGTGAACGTCTGATATCGCTACTAGTGTTAGTGTAGTCCCACCATCTCCCACTCTGCAAAAAAAATATGACTCTAACACGTCCTAATACAGGCCTTGGGAATATAGTCTTAACGGTACTGCATTTCATAAGATCATTAGGGTTATATTCCCTTGTCAACGCCACTCAATATTGACAGATATTTATTTCATTCAAAAAATAATTCATTGGGATAAAAATACAATAAATAATGTCAACTTCCACAGTCTATCAAGCACCACGTTAGACCGAAATCAACTGAGATGTGATTATAACGAAACACAACAATAATGTAATCTTAAAATTATAAAGGACGTTTCATACAAATATTTATGATAGTTATACACCGGTAAAATTGTTATAATAAACGTGAAAACTCATAACAGTCAAGGTTATAAAACGTGCGAGAAGAACGACAGCTCGTGTTTTCTCGTTTTATGACCGTGTCTTCTATGAATTTTAACGTTTAATTTGGTTTACACAAAAGAATGGATAATATAAATATAATAAAACCTTGTAATATCATCCGGGGCCGTATTATTGAATAAATCACAGCCAACACTCACTCCTAAACGAAATTCTTTTTAGGGAACGTGCCTTCGTAAGATCGGAATTGTAATTTATTGATTTTCTCAAATATTATGAGGGATGTTCGAATTTGGGCAGCTGGCAATTAAGTCAATCATTATCTGCCCAGCCTTTTCACAACTATGTCGGGGTCGGCTATCAGTCTACCCGAATTCGGCTGAATACTAGTATTTTACTTGAAGCAACTGCCTATCTGACTTCCACAAACCAGTTACTGGACAACATGATACACCTTGGTAAGACTGGTTGTCAGACCTTCGGGGGTTCTGACTATCCGTGACGACTGTCAAAGTTGACAAATGACAGCCGGGATCAACAGCTTTACGTGGTACGTCAAAAATTTAAAATGAAAGAGTGATTTTACGTTTCAGTTGGTTTCTGCGCTTGCGCATTGTTAAATGTTTCTCAAAAATTTAACCAATATATTACAATTCCGATTCACGCAGCACGCTCAAAATTCACAAGTAGACATCATAAATGGATAGTTTATGAATATTTATTTATAGGACACGATACAATAAGAATACTTTTAATTTACTAGACGATATCAAGCTGCACCATAAGCAATATTACAGCAAACTGATTACATAGACAAACTACATAATATTTTTTTTACTCTAAAATTTTATTTCATTTTTTTTTTCAAGTATTTAGAGATTGTTAGACCGTTACCTAAACCAATCACTGTAATCTCCTGGTGGAGATATAGGGCTCGTCAACCTTTCGCTTGAAAGCCTTCGCTCGGCGAGTGTCAGGGATCAACAACATTTTGAATGTGTAGAAGTCAAAGTAAAGGCCACACACGTAACTACGAACATTTTTTTTAACATAAAACAGCCATTAGCCAATTACATGTCCACTCGATTGTTTCAAATAAAACTGAAGCGATATACTAAAACATAAATTGGTTACACCTCTGCCTAACCTCTCGAGGAATACAGGCGTGATGGTATGTTTATGTTTTATGATGTACTAAATAATGATGTGTCAGTTTTTTCTAACATTTATACGCATGATTATCTCTATATGCAAATACGTGTGTAAGAGCATACTTGCAGCCTTTCTGTGCCTCTAAGCACCATTTCCGTGGGTTATTCAGGTTACGATTGAGAAACAGCTGTAGTAAATAGTTGGAGCTAAGTCCTAATATTTAAAAAATCAAGTCAGAGAAACATTTATTTGGAAAAATGATTTTGTGTCGCGGATTTTTTTTGCAATATTGCGCGATAATACCATTTCGATAATTAAATATTTAATATCAGTTTACTTCCTACTGAAATTAACGATTTTTTTATATATTACTTAGAACATTAAATTTCCCCTTTGGGTAGTAGTTATGTAACGGAAACTACTTAAGATTATTATTAAATTTTAAATGTTTTAATGCGTCTAACGCTATAGAGATATCGTATGATGATATAAATTGTATTTTAGATATTATAATATCAAAAAGTCAGCTGATTAAGAATTTTCTCATCTATGGTCCACAAAATCCTCTACATTGTCTAATGCAAGTTAAAATTGCAATTAGCTCCTTTGCCTAATAAAATATTCACTCCTACTATCTTATCGCCTGATCAGGGGGCCAACCACCAAATCTTAAACCAGTACCATTTCAATATTACGTTGCCTTGTGCACTGTTGGATTTTCAACGCTAGGCTCAACGCAGAGAGTTGAAATTTCAACAACTGACATTATACAGTAATATTAAAATGGTACTTTTTTAACAGATAGGAAGTAGGCTCCCAGTAAATCCATTGTCAAATCTCGCGTTAGTTACCGTGATAGGTCAACGAGATAAACAAGTTGACAAATTTGACAATAAACATTACTACAGACCGTTCACCGTAATTCCCTGCAGTGATGTTGGTAATATTGATTTACAATACAACAACAGATTGACAAGGCAATATCGCCAACATCACGGCAGGAGATGTCTTACGGTGAACAGTGCGTACACAGCTTCAAGCAGTCGATGATGAAAACATTTTTGACAGGCAAAACACGACCCAATTGTCACCAAAATGTAGTCGATAATTCCAATAATCTAAATTACATAGTCAAAATTTTATACATCAATTCTAAATATGTCTACATCAAATAAATTACATATTCTCATAAATCGCAGAATGAAAATAAATATTGATGACGTCGAGATAAAAGCTTTATTTATAGCTAAAAGCTACTCTTTTGGTTCTAAGAATGTTTAAATACTAAATGGTGTGAGTGAGATAGATAGATACTAGCTATACAAGATGCTATAGTTTTGCATCCTTGTCAAATTCAAGTCGGTAATCATGATAGTGATCACAGTAATAAATGAAATAGGAGTTTTCTTCGAAGTGATTTTGGAATTCGAACTAGCCGTCTTTCCCATGGATTTAGGCAGGCGGGGCGTTGACTTAGTGATGTAATCGCACCACACTGCCTACCGCATACGCATACGATTCTGTTCTTTGTAAGAGGTGTATTCTGAAATACTGTCAAATATAAAGAAGTATTAATTAATACCTAATAGACCTGGTGTTGTAGTTTTATTCGATTATGTTCGTCTTCTAAGACAACCTTCCGAAATTTGTCGAGGTTACAAAACTGTTTGCATATCGCCATCTCTCTCTAATAACAGTAAACGACACGACATGAATATACCCGTTATTTTACATCATATATGTAATGTTATATAAGTACATAAGTACTTGTAACAGTCACTAGGCTAAACAAGCGAGAATAATTATTTTAAAACTTCTCTATTTCTATGGAAGCTAAAAAACTTCTATATGGAAATATTCTAAGAAAGCTTGCAACATGGATTGCTTAAGCATTTTATAAATAATATTTAATTGTCTATGATTACATAGATACTGGTATAAGTGCCTAGCAGTTCTATTGAAATAAATACTTAGTATTGAAATAATAGGAATGATGCCGTTGACACGGAGTAGTTATACATGGAGTCTTCATGCTTTAAATATAAAGACAATGTCACAGTTTTAAGATCAACGCTTACTATAACACCACAGCTTCGACACAGCACATACATTGCTATTCAAGTTGGAACTTTAAATCGTATGCATTAAAATATCTTTTGTAACGGCAAGATAAAAAGGCGACGGCTTGCGGGCGGCCCACTGGTACCTAGCGGTTGAATTTTTGCCGTGCAGTTGCAGTGCCCTATCAGTGCTGTTATAGTGAGCGATGACTATTAGAGTTTATAAAAACCATACTAGCAGTGGTTATTTGTGACTACAGACATGTTCTAGCACAAAGTTCTAAAACCTACACGCACTGGACCCGCGTAATGAGTTATCTCCCACTCCCTCTCACAGAGATACAAGTCCCGGTAATGGGAATATTATAAGTTATGATGTTAATGCCGTCTATCCATTTACTCACTCCTCTGTGTCATTTGTCAAAAGTGTCACAGTTTCTTTAGACGAAGACGTTATGATATTACATATGCGACGTAAATATCAACACTCATGATATTACAGATTATTATATTGTCACTGCATTCACAAATTTTCATTTCCATTTTTGATTAGCGCATTAGCATCAAGAATGACATTATTTAAATGCAATATTGAGAGAAAATGTTGTCTTCTCCAAATTACCTCGAGACTGCAGAGTTTATTATACTATTTAAATGATCTAATGAGATATGACATAATATTATAACGACTTTCTAAAAACATAAGTTAGTGGAAACTCTGCAATCTCAAAGAATATTTCAATTGTCTAAAGTCCAAGCCACTACATTATCTTACAACACCATAAACACGTAAGTAGCACTCCCATATACGACAAACACATTTTCATTTAAAATTAAATAAAAAAATATACGTCCAATTTCGTCTTGCACATAAAAAAGTCGGAAAATATAAATTCACTAATTCCACTTAGGTACTTAATTAAATAAGACAAAAAAACAAAACTTAATAATTAAAGTGGGTCACACAAAAATACTGCGATAATTTCGGTATATAACTAGAAATTCATAGGAATATTAATTTTGCCGTCGTATATGGAGAACGGGGCTTGCGAGCACGCGCAGGCGCCGCTGAACTCGCACGAACTACTCGCACGCGGCTCGCTCGTGCACGATGTGCTCGCACGCAGCTCGCTCGTGCACGACGTGTTTGCACGCAGCTCGCTCGTGCACGACGTGCTCGCACGCAGCTCACTCGTGCACGACGGGCTCGCACGAGACTCGCCCGTGCCCACCTCACTCTCACACGACACACTCACACACGCCTCACCTACACATGAGCCGTTCAAATTTTGAAAGTCTAATGGTCCTAATTGGAACGACACGGTCGGCGTCGTCGCGTGGCATGGCCCACTGGTGTGGCCGCCCCGCCAGCATGGGCCAGCGTGGGCACTTACTGCGCCTTGCCGTCGGGCTTGTGTCATACGAAGTCCATGGCGTCGCGGGACTTGCTGGTGAACTTGCCAGCCGCACGCTTCTTCAGTGTTCGCTCGATCAGCTTCTTCACTTCGCTCACTATGAATACGCTTGATGTCAGGCATACCAAGAATATTAGATCTGAAAATAAATAATCAAATGTGAAAAGTATTCTGGTAGGGCATTTATTTTTTCATTTAAGGGGTGCCCTAATTTTATTTGTGTTCATAAATCGGCGGAAAGTGAAAACACTCAGCACCATCTTGCGACGACAATCCAGCAAGAAACTCTATTGGCCGATGAACATACACATAGCGCCACATACGCGGTACTATTTTGACAGTAGGCCAATTTTTTCAAACGTTATTTTTTTCTGTTCCAGAGCATAGTTGCATAAGATGACACACGCGCATAAAGTACATAGTTACTCTAAGCAAGTGTGCCAGTAGAAACTTGCAAATAGTCTTCAATTATTGCATTTTTCACCAGCACTGTATAACGCTAACGATAAGTTTCTGGAATAAAATAATCTACCGGAGTATCTATAAGGTATAAAACAGCACAAAATACTCCTGCAAACAACATACCATGTCCAGTCAACGCTTCAGTTAAGAAAACTCTTTGCAACGGCGGGAAGTATATCACCAGCATCTGCCCCACAAGACTCAGGGTCACAGCCACTATGAACATCTTATTGCTGAACAAGCCCACTTGGAATAGCGACTTGGTCTGCGAGCGACACGATAAGGCGTTGAACATATCGAAGAGTACGAAGCAGGTGAAGGTCATTGTCGTATCGCGGGGGGTTATCCTGTTGTCTGACATCTGGAACAAGGGAATTTGTGATGAAATATAAGTTTGTTTGTCAGTTAAAGAAACTTTACTATGTATGATATAAATGCTTGTGCAATTAAGATATTTGCTGGTGCGTTCTTAGTGCAAGCCAATGTTCTAAAGAGCACAATGTATAAGTCGAAGTGAAAGTCAAAGCATTTATTTTAATTAGACTATTTACAGGCACTTTTGAATTATCAAGGAATCGGTCAGTCAGTCAGAAAGTTGAAACTAGATGATGCTCGTTCCGAAACGTAGATAAGTCTGTGCTGAAGGTGCACGCTGTTCCAGTTTTGATGAGCTTAGTTGCACTTTAGATGCATACTGTTGCATTTTAGTATTGAGTCTTGAGCTACTCAAGTTGCACGCTATTTCTAGAATCGCCGTAAAGATCATACCTCTCTGTTGAAGACCCACAGCGTGCCGGCGATGATGATGGCGGCGGACAGCAGCACGTTGAGCAGCAGCGCGCGCGAGATGATGCGGCGCGAGGTGTCGCGCGGCCGACGACGCAGCACCGAGTGGTCCACCGGCTCCACGCCCAGCGACTGCGCCGGGGGGCCTGCACACAACGACACGGATATTGCAAACATTGACATTAAAACTACTATTACATTTTGTGCGTGTTTTTAATATTGTTTTGTCACCAGTTTAGAAGTATCAGGAACTGACTGACATCTTTCTCATCCTCCATTGAAAAGGGAGGATCCTCCCACCAGACGAGTGTTATGTGTGGTTGGCTAAAGGCCCAAAGGTTGTTTTCAGAGAACTTTGACATTGCGTTGTAAGAAACGTCAATTGTAGTTCCCATGTAGTGAGATAGATGTCGCCACATTTATAACATAAGATAGTGTAACCCATCACATTTCTGTAGTGTTGCCAAGTAAAATAATCGCAGAATAATTACCGTCCATGATAATGTTGATCCACAGTATCTGCATGGCGTTGAGCGGGTTGGGGATGCCCATGAGCGTAGCGAGCGCGATGAGCGACAGCGCGGCGATGGACGTGGACAGCTGGAAGCGGACGAAGTTGCGGATGTTGTAGAATATGCACTTGCCTTCTTCTATGGCGGCGCTGTGGGGAGATAAAAAAATTAATTAATACAAATTCTTGATTTCTGAAAGGCTCAACCAGTTTGAAAGAACATAAATAGCAGATTTGTGATATGTAAAGTCAACAAAACTATTTGGTATACAGGCAAAATTATTCGTCTTTCTTCTACACTACTAATATTCATTTATATTATATGCGTAAAATGTTTTTAAGCTTATGACACACCTAAAATTGTGATTTAAAAAAATTGTTTGCTCAGCACACTCACAACATTGTTTAAAAGTAAATTCAAGTAAGCTACCTGTATACCAAATAGCTTTGTTGACTGTACAATTGACACTCAGAAGGCAATTCTATTAACTTTTAGGATCGATCGCAATCCAATTTTCATCTACATCTGTCAAAAATGCTTCTAATTTAACTTCTCGTCACAATCATCATCATGTCACCCGAACGATATCCACTTAGACATAGACCTCTCTAAATGATAGCCACAATGCACAGTCCTATGCAAAATTCAAGCGGCAATGGGCAGTGCACAAATTTGTAATAATAAACTATTATTATTATTTTAACTCACATAATAGTAGCAAAATCGTCATCAACAAGGATCATATCGGCGGCTTCCTTGCACACGTCGGTACCGTTGCGACCCATCGCGATGCCGATGTCCGCGCGCTTGAGAGCCACACCGTCGTTCACGCCGTCACCTACGATGAGAAAAAAAAAGTAATACACAAAGTCAAAGTGAAATCGTGTACATTAAAAGCATCGTCACGCACGTCATCTACAGAATAGATACCCCTTCAAAAAGGTAGCCTAATACAGAGAAGAATGGACAAGAAACTCTATACTTGGACACAGGAAACACAATTCAACGGAAACCGATTATCTGACGTGTACATCATCATCTACTTAGCCTTTTCCCAACTATGTTGGGGTCGGCTTCCAGTCTAACCGGATGCAGCTGAATATCAGTGTTTTACACGGAGCGACTGCCTATCTGACCTCCACAACCCAGTTACTGGGCAACACGATACCTCTTGGTTAGAGTGGTTGTCAGACTTCCTGGCTTCTGACTATCCGTAACGACTGTCAAAGATCTACGAATGACAGCCGGGACCAACGGCTTTACGTGCTTTCTGAGGCACGGGGGTGTCACACCACCAACTTCCAAACTCCGGGCTGCTACTGAGCAAATCCTAATGGAAAAGCCCAATAACACTTTTTTGCCCGACCTGAAAATCGAACCGGGGACCCCACGCTCATCAGTCGCGCTTGCAACCACGAGACCAACGGGGCAGATCATCGGGGATTATCTGACGTGTACGATGACGCTAAATGTTCGATGGTGGTCAAGAAAAAAAAAAATCTAAGTTAAAAATGGCTGAAAAGAAAGTGAACACTGGTATAGTGACCGGCACAAGTCGTGAGCATAAACAGCAACTTCATTATTAGGTTCCTAAATGGATTTTTTGAAAACCAAAAACCCAAAAATGAACTTTACGTTTGTGGTAACGACTCGTGCCGGACCGCTAATTATTAATTAGTACAAATACTTAAAGAGCTTAAGAAGGTCTTGTTATCATATATGTAAAGTCTCAATAAATAACATTCATAAACAGCAAAGTTATTAGAGTTTGTTTACATCCCAAAATGTCACTCAATTTATGGAAATATGTTTTTAAATAGCGTGCGCGCACTTCCGCTTATAAATTAGCACTGCGCGTAGTGTTCTGTAGTAGCCATGGTTGTAGTAATTGTTGAATGATTGATTCAATTATGAATTTACCAATTATGACAAAATTTCGTGGACAATTTTGGGATTTTGTTTTTTTTTTACTTTTGACTACACAAATATGATCAGTAACGGGTACAGATAGAGCCCCATTTGTTTTGTACTAATAAAAAAATAGTGGTGTGTAAAGTGTGCTGGTCACCTGTCATGCCCACGATGTTCCCCACCCTCTGTAGGGACTTCACAATAGCTAGCTTGTGTTTGGGAGTCACCCTGTAGAATACGGTCACCTGAAAATAACGTAAAATTATTTAGCAAGCAATAATAAAGGTGACTGATTTTTTTTTTTTGCTTTATAGTCCTATAACGCAGTAAGTTTTCGTTGCGATAGCCATTTCACCTCGTATATTATACGGAATTTTCAACTCAATGTTAATTGTATTTTAGATTCATTATATAAAATCAATGACAACTGGTCAAACATATTGCCGCTTTGTTATTTGAACTCACGGTGTCAATAATCCTGTCCAATTCTTCGTCGGTCATGGCGTCTAGTTGATCTCCGGCGAGCGATTGCGAGTGGAGCACATCTAGGCCGACCATTTGTGCTGAAACATTAAAAATTAAATCATTCGTCACCTCCGTTTATCTATTATGTTAAATAAGTATTTGTTTTGATACTTCCGTTAGTATTTTATTAATTTAGAATTTATTTTGTGTTTCTGTTTTGACACTTCCGTTTGAAATGTATTTGTTAAGAAAATGTAATTCCGGTTATTCGTGTATAAATACCGATGTCATGTAATAAGAGGACGCTTTTTGGTTTGATGTTCCGAAATAAACGTCTTGAACTGGAGTAAGTTATTTCGTCCTAATAATACTGTCTTTAAAAGTATTTTCCCTGTGTGAATATGGAAAACGGTGATGACGATGCGCCGACATATACACACCGACAGCGAGCGCAGTGGGGCGCGCGTCGCCGGTGAGCATCTTGACGTCGACGGAGGCGCGCGCGAGCGTGGCCACGGCGTCGCGCACGCCGGCGCGCGGCGGGTCGCACACGCCGCACGCGCCGCAGTACGTCAGCGCCTCCAGCCGCGCGCCGCGACACAGCGCGATGATGCGCAGGCCTGCGGGCGCGTGGAGGTACACATGTCGGGTACACAAACTTACTGAATTCAATATCTTATTAAAATTACAACACAAATCACACCCATCTGTGTATTTAAATTTAGTAAAATAATATAAAGAGGGAAGAGGAAATTTTATTTTTCTGTTGTTTTTTACAACTGTACCGAATAAGCTTTGGAACTCCTGGACTATCCTCATTTACTGTAATTATTTGTTTCACCTTTAAATAGCATAATTATCAAGAAGTACCATCACCTATATAACATCACGTTACGATACACGCGAGCGGAGCAGTATTACATAAAATGGTTATTAGAAATAGATTATTAAACAAAAAATATGAAACGTCCACTCACCCATCCTAGCAATATTATAAGCTTCTCCGAGAAAATCATTCTGTTTCTCTTTGGTCATGGGCGCGTAGTTGCCGCTACTATCGACATACTGCGTGCAGAGCGGCAACACCTTCTCTATGGCTCCCTTCACGAACACTTCCTCTTTCAACTTGCCTTCCGGGAACTTTGGTGCGCATTTCACAACCATCATCTTTGTTTCCGAACTGTAAATTCAATATTAAAACAGGTAATGAAGATTTTCTGTACCAAGTTTTGATTCTAATATTTTAGAAAACTATCGACTAGAAAATGTTGACATTAATATTTTATTTGTTCAATGAGAATTGGACGACGATGTAGACATCCCAAAAGTGCAATGGCCGCCAATGACTTCAATAGTTGACAAAAATTGGAAAAGTTACGAAAATATGAAATAAATCAAATCAAGTTTTTTATTGTTTATTCTTCCTTAATCTACGCTATCCAACTGTCGGGCATAGGCTTCCCCCAAGTCCTTCCCACACGAACCAGCCCTCAGGGTACGATTCCAGATCATCTCGCCACTTCTTTCTAGGCCGTCCTCGACGATGCCGTACATCTACTTCTAAATTGAGGTCCCAAAAATTGCTCATCTCGGCATACAAGCAGGCGTTTGTTACACCGTGGCGTTTAAATTTAAAAGTTACTAATTTGACTTTAATTTTAAAAGAATGAATCTGTATCCAGTGGGTCCCAGTAGACGTCATACAGCGGATGTGACGTCGGCGTGTACCTGAAGGGTATCTCGTGCAGGCGGGTGTACGAGTCGCGCACGTCGCGCATGCCGTGTTTGAGCGCGACAGCCAGCAGCGCGCCCTCCGTGGGCTGCCCGTACAGCGTCTCGTCGCGCACCGTCGCGTTGTTGCAAAGCACGCCCACCTGGGAAGGAAGATATATTTCGTATACACTCTATTTGTCAAACTTCTTTTAAAGGGAACATGTTGCCCCTTTACTCTATTCAAGACAACATTACAAAAATAACATTACTGCGCTGTCATAAGCGTTTTAGCTCTGTTACTTCACAAAAATCAAGAATGTGCGAAAACTGATGAGCAAATTACAACTTTATGACACACAACATAAAGTACATTTCTCAGTACTGTATTGTGAGGCAGTAACAGCAGTTACAAACTACTAAGTTACCTCCAACATAGTGTTAACTGCCATCCGAGCAACATCGAGATCTCGTCCTTTATACGCGCGCAGTTGAATGTCACCACAAGCGTTGTACCCGGTGCCGGTGACTTCAGCAATATGGCCGCCAGATGTTGATATCGTTGTCACTGTCATCTCATTCTTTGTTAGTGTTCCTGTGGACGGAAATAATGTGGATATAGAGCTTATCTAGATAAGGGGTTATCAGGTACGACTACTGGTTCTTGGAGCATTTACCTACAAGCGTTCAACATCGAGTCTTAAGGAGTCTCGAGCATTACATCGAACACAGCGTCGAGCATTCGCAGGAACGTTACATTACATAGAAGCCGAACAACATACAGTCCTCTGTGCGAGAAAATACGTTTTTGTTTCTCGAGTACACAGGTGTCTTCCACATGCGGAAAGAAACCTTAAGTTCGTCAAAGTATCTTGCAGACACCTTGAGTATTAGTCTAGAAATAATAATCTGCTCTTGTGGAGAAGTGGTCAGGGTAGAACTGGCCAACATGGCTCACGCACATTGGTCCACTACCAAAAATCAAACCCCCTATGATAGATAAATGCAGGTGTAATATCACAACTAACCAGTCTTATCGCTGCAGATGACGTTGACACAACCCAGGGTCTCGACCGTGGGCAGCTTCTTGACGATTGCGTTCCTCTTCGCCATGCGCATCACACCCAGGGCCAAGGTCACGGTCACCACGATCGGAAGACCTGGAAACAAACGTTAGGGGTTTTGTACATGCTGAGAGTGGAGATGCTGGAGTCACGTCGCAGCATTGACTTCAAGGAGCATGTGATGCGAATCTAGTGCCTGGAAGTTCGGCTAACTTAGGTCTAAGTTTGTATATTCTAACTCGAAGAATTGTAATAACGTTAAATGTTAAGATTAAACTTTGATAAACAGTGTTTTTTACAACCAAAATAAAAGCCACTTCTCAGCAGTAGTTTGATAGGCAGTACACGTAAGTAACGGCTATGTGCTTTACCTTTTCACAACACGTATGTTATTATTATTATTTTTAATGAAAATAACATAAAAGTTTAGAAAAGCTGACTTAAATTACAAAGGTCCTCAAGGTCCAACTCACCCTCAGGAATAGCGGCCACGGCAAGACTAACGCTGATGGTAAACATATCTTGAAGCGCCTTCCCCTGCAGCCAGCCGGTCACCATGATGAAACCAATGATGCAGAATGAGTACATCGACAGCTGGGCGCCCAGGGTGTCCATAGACTTCTGCAAGGGGGTCTTGGGAGCTTCTTCAGCTTGCATCATCCGGAATATGTCTCCGAACTCTGAGCGCTCGCCAGTGCTTACTACGATTCCCTGGAAAGAAGAAATGAGTATCTCTTGTGAATTTTATACATCACTGACACCTACGTTTATACGGAATTATCAAAATTCATGGCTGTCTTCAACACTGTAACACTGTAACTCGTACTTGCTGAGAATAACCAATTCACAGATTACATTTTGTGTAATGTGTGTAGTCATCCTGCATGCTGACTGCTACGCTAGAGGTCTTGGGTTCGATTCCCAGGTTGAGCAATGTTATTGGGTTTATCTATGAAATTCTCAGTAACAGCTGGGAGCTAGGATTTGTGCCCGGTTAATGGCAATAGGCTCGCCCCCTATTACATGGGACTTAAACATACCGGCGAACTGTGGGTGTACATTGGTACACCTCTGCCTAACCCTTCGGGGAATACAGGCGTGATGATATGTATGTATTGTGGAAATCTAAATGCACTAACGGTTGACTTATTCCAAGTGACAGACATACAAAAAGTAATCCTAAAAGGTTCATTAATCGTCTGCCCGCCAGACGATCGAAAGCATACAAAAAAATAAAACCTAACTTCGATAAAAAAACGTTCACAAAAAAGCTAATAAACACGACTTTAAGTAAGTAACGTATATTTGTATACTTGTGTTATTTATTTTATTTTTATTTTATTTTCCTTTATTGGCCAACCAACAACTGTTTACACTGATAACATTTAAAGTAAGTATATAATATCAAAGGTTAGTGTAACAATAATTACTGGTTAGCACCGCATGCCCCATAAACATATAAGATGTGCCACAAGCACTGAACTATTATTAAATATTAATATTTGAGTACATAACTAAAATTAAAATTAATAGGTATAAAAGCATTACGTGATGAGATTTACACTACGAAAAGCTTACAGAAACACATCGAAGCTGTACATAATAGCGAGATTGGAAATCAAAATTACAATCAAAAATACATATATACATGTTATTGGTGGTACATATCTATATTAATATTATAAAGCTGAAGAGTTTGTTTGTTTGGTTGAACGCGCTAATCTCAGGAACTGCTGGTTGGAATTGAAAAAATATTTTTGTGTTGGATAGTTCATTTATCGAGGAAGGCTATATAACATCACGCTACGACCAATAGGTGCAGAGATGTAAATAAATATGTAACCTAATGAGAGTTTAAAACTACGCGGACGAAGTCGGGAGTAGGTACTAGGAAAATAGGTCTTAACACAGTGCTGCAAACGTTAATTTTAATTTTAAGTGTCAACGCCTTCATGCTCGCGACTGTACTCTAAGGGTTTTGTTTTTCCTTTTAAAGTACGGAACTCTAAAAAGCCTTACCTTAGCATTGCCACACCTAACCAGGGTCCCCAGAAACGCGATATTATCCTTATTGACCCTTCCAGCGGCCGCCTTGTTAGGTAGTACACTCTTCACGGCAGGTTCCGTTTCTCCGGTGAATGAAGACTCGTCGATGGCCAAGTCAGTGGAGTCGAACAGTCGAAGGTCGGCAGGCACTCGGTCACCGATGTTCAGGTGGACTATGTCGCCTGGGACCAGGTTTCGCGCCAGGAAGTGTTCTAGGCTGCCTTCTCGAAGACTGAGAAAGAATAAGGTTAAGTATTTCAATATTTTTTATAATAAGGAAAGGATTTTTTATGCATGACGTGATTGAAAAAAAAAGCAGTCTGTGATAGCATAACAGTTGGCTAGACGTAGTTGAAAAAGGAAACGATGGCTCGCCGCTCATGCACGTCCTAATGGCTTCACAACCGAGTACGAGTATCTTTTTCAATTTTATATGTACTTTTTAAGTTTATCTTGGACACCACAGAAGTCGGTCTGACACTAAGTCCTTTATTAATTACCCATATTTTAAAAAAGAGATTTTCTATTGAGAGCCTAAATGTGACTAGGTTTATCCACAAATATCAACTAGTTCAAGAAACCGACAGCGTCGATATTGACTGTATACTAAAAAAGATGTTTAAATAATAAGTTTTCCTACACACGAATCATGTTAACTATCTACACTTAATAAATTCAAAACAACAATAGCAATTAGAGCACATACGATTCTTTCTGTGAGTTATTGGTATGACGTCACAAATAGGGAGCGAAATAATAGCCAATTATCGAGCTGAACGGAAAATTTTCCGAAGAGATACAATGGTTCAGCATTGTGACGAACCAATTATCTGCCCTGCGACCAATGAAGCATTAAGAAATAGTCCTTATAAAAATATTCGTACAAGGCTCCAATCGAGCTCGGAGTAATATGTAGCCAGTTGAAGGTAATATAGGCTCTAATAACACACGCCGTAGCCTACTTCTGCGAGGAGGTGATGGCCGCCAAGGAGGCGGCGAAACGGGAAAGGGAGGCTACCTCCTCCCATCACACCCGCAGAAGACGCACCAGGCGCCGGAGGGTGCGAGATGATCTCCGGCTACCGTGAAATAGGGCCTGCGGGTGGCGGACTTGGGGTCAGTCCGTCACTCGAACAGAGACAGGCCCGAGAGTAAGGCGCACGTGGTTTTACCCGTGCGCCTTTTCTAGAGTCAGTGCGGCCGGTGGATGGCGGCCACACCAGGCGAAGGGGCCCGCCTTGTGGTGGTGTCGGGCCAATATCTGCCGGGGTGCGGAAGAATGCTCAGAGCGATACCCGTACCCCGGCCAATGGTAGTTGGAGGAACACCGTGGGGTTGTAGTCGGTAGGAGTCCGACACACCCCTCCGCCTTGCCCGAGGCGGAGGCAGCCCATGATTTCCCAACGAGAAAAAAAAATGCTCTAATAACATGGACTTTATAGGTGAAATGTAAGAATGAAAACCTTCGTTTCAGTAGTCGATAGCATACAACAAACAGAACCAAAGCCGCCGACTTTCAAAACTAACGTTATTTTTTATTTTGTAGTTTTTCAAATCGGTTGTCTTTTTTTTTTAAAGAGCTTTTTAGAACTTACTTCATAATCGTTGAAGTCCGTTAAAGAACCGTTATGCTAAGTAATCAAACCAGCATAATTATATCATATTCCACTTATTTGATCACCACGCTCAAAGCGAATTCCGATTTCCTCAAGACGTTTTCCTTCACCGATGTCAGTGATGTCCAAGATAAACTTAGAAAGTAAATATGAATTGAAAGTCACATTGGTACTTGTCCGTGCCCGGTCGCGAAGCCACAGCATCATGCGTGAGAGGCTATGTATCATATTGACCTAAGTATATTTATTAAATAAAAATCAATTGCCGCGTGTATGCAAGGTCACAACTTAAGAAAGGCTTGCCCAAATTGGCTTAATTTCCCGGACAAGGTTTGTATAAAAGTTATTTACTGGAAAATCCACCAGAAAAGTCGGCAAATAGGATGGTATTTTTGTTTGAGAATGTAAATAAAAAATGTGCCCTTTAGTAAATTGCACCCGTGTGAAACCTACAATATTGTTAGAAGACTACCTTCCGCAAAATATTCTCATTAAATAAAACATAATTACCCATGCCATAATAATAACAGCCCAGAACCAAGTAATCAACGTAAGTAAAAATACTAATTGGGCTTAATCAAAGGGCTAGACGTCCTTATCTCCGACCAATATCAACGACAGACATTAATTAAGTGGTAATCAACTTCTATTGTCAATACGAGGGGATTAATCAAAATAAATTGCCCGCGTCATGCCTGGATCGATATTTCATTATTTACCCCAATACCTACGTTGCTAAGGAGGCTTGGTTGTAGGGTAGTAAAAGTACAGTCGAATCAAATATTTGGTATACAGGCATCTAGCTTGCGATTACTTTTTTATGTCATTGTATGTCAATTAATATAAGTTCGAAATCGAGAATCCGCCTTGAGCTAGTGTGGCGATCAATAAAAAGAGGCCTTCGCCCTGCAGTGGGACAATAATAGGCTTAAAACATAACATTGGATGACAAACAAGCCAACGACAGTTGACCTGATCTTAAGTGGTCACCGACGCTATAGATATCTGCAATTTGAAAGCCCTTGCAGATGCAATGCCATCCCAGAAATAAAGTTGAAATGTCTCATGTACGTACCGGTAATTACACCGGCACCCATACCCAATCAAACCGGAACACAGCAATGCTGTTTCGCGGCAGAAATAGAGACAGTGGTAGCACTTGGCCAGACGAGTTTTTTTACAAAGAGCTCTACTAATACCTACCAATTTATTGTAAGTGCACTCTGGTCAATATTTATACATCACTCACTTAATTTAAAAACAAACTATACAGTCATATTATATTTGAGCTTATTAATTATACTCACATTATTACGCACACATTAAAAAATAATATTGACAATGTAATTAAAGGATGAATAATTTTGCCTGTATACCAAATAGGTTGTCGGACTGTACATAAACCACTCAAATAGATTAAAAACATTATTGAGAAATGTCAATTTACTTCCATCGCGTTAGAAATGTTTATCAATAATCAAAATTGAACAGACACAAGTGGGGGGAGGGAAGGCCTCCCCTCTACCCCCCAAGTGAAACGATATACTCCTTAATAATAATAATTTTCATTAGATAATGAAAGATAGAAATGATAACCTATTCATATTTCTAAAGGCCTAATACGAGCATGGAAACTATCGATTTTTGAATAGTTATTCGTGTTTCGCACATAATATTTTGAAGCCTTCATACCGTCTTTATTTATGTCAATGAGCGATAGTTATTGTCCTTGTCGTATAAACAGACTGCCAGAGGCTATGCATTGCCATCCAACGTGGCAATGCCGCCAGCCTTTTGGGCAAATTTCCTGTTGAAAGACGACGATGCGAAAGAATTTTTCGTATAAAATTAAATTATAAACATAAACATACCATCACGCCTGTATTCCCCGAAAGGTTAGGCAGAGGTGTAACAATGTTCACCCCCAGTTCGCCGGTATGTTTAGGTCCCATTTAACAGGGGGCGAGCCTATTGCCATTAACAGGGCACAAATCCTAACTCCGAGCTGCTACTGAGAATTTCATAGAAAAACCCAATAACACTTTTTGCTCGACCTGGGAATCGAACCCAAGGCCTCCAGCGTAGTAGTCGCGCTTAGGACCACTAGGCTACCGAAGCAGTTCAAAATAAAATAAAATTATGTAAAAAAAAATGATAGGTACCTATATGACAGTCATATTTGAAATTCGAAAATTATCGAATACTTTACGTTAGCGCGCTCGTACCAGGCCCTCTATACGAAACCCTATCATTTGGAGGCCATCTTCTAATATATAGAGCGAAGGCATCATTACTTTCTCCATTGAAATCAAAAGCTATAATCTTGTCATATGAATACGTGGTTATTTCATCAAGTTTCCATGGGACAAAATTATGGCATTCAATGCTACGCCATTTCACAATTTAAATAGAAAACCGGTAAGTGCGAATCGGATGTGCAAAACGAAGGGTTCGCCGTGCCACCATACACTATCTATAGTACTACATAGAAAAACCGGCCAAGTGCGAGTCGCACTGGCGCACGAAGGTTTCCGTACCATTATCTAATGTGTGTGTGTGTTTGTGCGTCCGTCTAGCGGAGTTTTAGCAATAGGGTCCCGTTTTACCCTTTGGGTACGGAACCCTAAAAATCACATTTCCTGTATGGGGATTTTACTGGGAACTTTTTTTTATTATATGTAGTTACCTATAGAAGCAGCCCTAGTAATTCAGTCTGTAAAAAAATCAAGTGTCTACATAGTCTGTCTAGCTAGCTAGCAAAAGGAACAGGCCTGTAATAAAGGGACTGATAGACAGACGGACGGACAGATGAGCCTAGAACAATAGGGCTGTGTTTGAATCGTGGGTATCGAAACCTTAAAAGGCCACTGTGTCTAGGTCGCGCGTCAAGCACGGTCTTATCTAGAACCTTCCATTGTATAACACAACAACGTATGTATGTTGTGTCATCATCATCTGCTTAGCCATTTCCCAACTATGTTAGGGTCGGCTTCCAGTCTAACCGGATGCAGCTGAATACCAGTGTTTTACATGGAGAGACTGCCTATCTGACCTCCACAACCCAGTTACTGGGCAACACGATACCTCTTGGTTATACTGGTTGGTTATATATGTATTTTGTGTAATCGTAACAAATGTGGCAATTAGGAATCTCAAGAATTGTTACTACCGCAACTTCAGCTCGTATATTGTACGACATAGTCTATACTAATTTTAGAAATCTGGAGATTTCTTTTTGTTTGTTTGTTTGTCTAAACGCCCTTATCATTGGAACTTCCAGTCGGATTGGATAAAATATTTTGTATATAACTGCCTCGGTAGCCTAGTGGTCCTAACCGCGACTGCTACGCTAGAGGTCTTGGGTTCGATTCCCAGGTCGAGCAAAAAGAGTTATTGGGTTTTTCTATGAAATTCTCAGTAGCAGCTCGGAGTTAGGATTTGTGCCCGGTTAATGGCAATAGGCTCGCCCCTTATTACATGGGACCTAAATATACCGGCGAACTGTGGGTGTACATCGTTACACCTCTGCGTAACCCTTCGGGGAATACAGGCGTGATGATGGTATATTTTGTATATAATAGCCAAATTCATGAGGAATAGTATATGCAGAGCGGTCACCAAAAACGCAGCAGGAGAAAAAAAACTACGCGGACGAAATCGCGGGCATACACCAGTACATTTTAAAACAATGCATTATGGTCTCTATTGATTTGATAAAAGATGGTGTTGAATTCGGAATTACTTTTCTGTAGCTGTAGGTGTATCTAATTGTACCTAATAGAAAATCCTGCACCGGATTTGATCTTAAAAAAAATTACCCTCCGCCACTGGTACAGACAGCGTCATCAACTGGTTACATGCAAGAGCAAGAGAGGTAACCAATCGATGACGCTGTCTGTACCTAGGACTTAAAATACAGCTTACCAGTTACAAGATGGCGGCACCAGCTTATTGAGTTCTTCCAACGACTTCTCGGAGCGGTACTCCTGGACGAACGCCACGGTGACCACGATCATGATGGCCACCGTGATCGAAATGGCGTCGTCGAACTGTCGCATGCACACGCTCACCACTGCTGACCCTGAAGACAAGGAAACAAGGTGGATTAGGTATTTAGGTGATGAATGTTGTCACTCTCACTGGCCTAGTGGTCCTGAACGCGACTGCTACGCTAGAGGTCTTGGGTGTGGTTCCCAGATCGAGCAAAAAGTATTATTTGAGTTTTCTATGAAATTCACAGTAGCAGCTCGGAGTTAAGATTGCGCCCGGCTAAGGGCAATAGGCTCGCAACCTATTAAATGGGACCTAAACATACCGGCGAACTGTGGGTGTACATTGGTACACCTCTGCCTAACTTGTCGGGGAATACAGGCGTGATGGTATGACAACTCGGTTGGCGATGGAATTAAAATAGGTGTAATCAAGTCATTCTGCGAAATTCGTCTGAAGCTCATCTTAAATATGTATAGCTTTTCAACCCCCGGTTGCTCAGACGCTCGTAAACTGCTATGATTGGTTGACTGAATTAACAACAGCCAATCACAGTAGCTTACACGCGCGTGTGATAATTTGTCACATTCATTTTGCGATGACTTTCGTTTGACAAAATCGGGATAATAACCTCAATTATCTTTCATGGCTGCGGGTTGTTCGTAAGAGATACCGCGCCCCCGGAACGCAAAGGGCACAAGAAGGAACATGGGTGGGTTTTAGTCAGTAAAAGTCTGACACTCCCTACCGCCCCGCACAGGGAGAAGTTATTTGATGATTTCCCACGGCCCAAAAAAAAAAAATTATTATCTTTCTTGTTTGTGGACATTAGAAATTAAAATGAATTGGGGTATTAATTAATGAATGAATTGGCAGCAAATTAAGGGAAAAACCTCTTTAGGTACTCATAATTAGAAAATAACAAAAAAAAATATTTATTTCTGTATGGGAGCCTTCTTTAATTTGAAACTTTATTTTATTTCTATTATTCGTTGTTATAGCGGCCATAGGAATTTCTGTAAAAATTTCAAGTGTCCACCTGTTACATTTTAAAAAACACAGCCCTCCGACCGACTGACGGACAAACAACAGAGTCTTAGTAATAGGGTCCCCTAAAACCATATGTTGCGATGATTCACAACGCTTACGTGGAAAGATATCCAACAAAGATTTTGTACTTTCTTTAGTTCTCAATGCGTCACGAACCCATGAATCACCCGCCATAAAATATCACATAAAGAGTACATTCTATTGATCGCTATGACTTATGTGTGTGCCTATCTATTTTTAGAAGGCTATTTGTAAATAATGTGTCGTAATGTCGTCGCTGATGTGTAGGTAATGCAACTCGTTTCTACGCAAAATATTACAAATATATGTTGAAAACATGGGAGACACAGAATAATAATATCTGCAAAAATGTTCCTCACTGAATTTAGATGAAGGTTGAGATGATCTGTCAATGAGACACCAACAACCCACCCGATGGTGATGTGTGACTAGGGCCAGATGGGTTATTTATTACTATGAATGTCAAAATTTTTGTCGGTAGGATATGGTTGAAGGGGCCCATTGAGTATGACGATTGACAGGCAATAACCAATAACGTAACTTAACGCGGTTGAATTAAGCCATGCGGACGAAGTGGCGGGCAGGTCGCTAGTGTGGACTATTCCTCGGCCAAGTAACATAAACAACTCCGATTTATTGCCAAGGAAACCCCTATAATACCCTCGTAACAACAGCATGGTGAATAACAGCAGGTGCAGATGTTCAAAGGTCGCAATGCCATCAATATTTCATGGCAACAGAATCGATTTATCGACTACAAACTCGTTCCTAGAGACCTATGCATAATTTAGTCACTCGACCTCTATTCCAAGACAATCGTATAACATTTTTCTATTCACTGCAATTTAACTAGGATTTTTTCTGATAAGGGGAAATGGAAAACTGCCTCGGTGGCCTAGTGGTCCTAAGAGCGACTGCTACGCTAGAGGTCTTGGGTTCGATTCCCAGGTCAAGCAAAAAAGTGTTATTGGGTTTTTCTATGAAATTCTCAGTAGCAGCTCGAAGTTAGGATTTGTGCCCGGTTAATGGCAATGGGCTCGCCCCCTATTACATGGGACCTAAACATACCGGCGAACTGTGGGTGTACATTGTTACACCTCTGCCTAACCCTTCGGGGAATACAGGCGAGCCTATTGCCATTAACCGGGCACAAATCCTAACGCCGAGCTGCTATTGAGAATTTAATAGAAAAACCCAATAACACTTTTTGCTCGACCTGGGAATTGAACCCAAGACCTCTAGCGTAGCAATAGCGCTTAGGACCACTAGGCTAACGAGGCAGTTCAAGCATTTATTTCAAATATACCATATACAGCCACTTTTGAATTTGAATTGTCGAGGAGTCGGTCAGTTAGTCAGAAAATTTAAGCTAGTTGCTCGTTCCAAAACGAAGGTAGGCCTCTATGGAGAAGAACGAGAAAGAAACTTCACGGATACTCTTTTCAATTTAGTGCTTATGGCATGCGGGTTAGTGTTACCTGAAGTTTCGCCACCTAATTTAATTTGAATTTATTTACGTTCAAGTCGCATTTTCTCAATGTTGTTCCTACCTAGGATACAATATCTCCATCAAATGGTATTTCAGGGTACGTGAAAACATTTCTCGATACCGGATATCGATCTACCTATTAATAATATTATAAAACTGAAGAGTTTGTTTGTTTGGTTGAACGCGCTATTCTCAGGAACTGCTGGTTGGAATTGAAAAATTATTTTTGTGTTGGGTAGTTAATTTATCGAGGAAGGCTAAACTAGCGACCCGCCCCGGCTTCGCACGGGTGCAATGTTGATGTTATTATACATATAAAACTTCCGCTTCAATCACTATCTATTAAAAAAAAACCGTATCAAAATCCGTTGCGTACTTTTAAAGATTTAAGCATACATAGGGATATAGGAACAGAGAAAGCGACTTTGTTTTATACTATGTAGTGCATCACGCTACGACACACGGGACAGGAGCAGTAAGACCTTACTTAAAAACCACGCGAACGAAGTCGCTGGCAGCAGCTAGTAAGAAACAATAAACTATTACATGATCTAAGTGACTCCTTAAGTGGCTACTTATTCCACCTTCATGGTTACCAATCTATTATTACCACAGTAGATACTTACTTAGGTGGACGTCCACGTCAATGTCACGGCTTATTACCCGCTGTGATTGTAACGCGCAACTACACTCATTAATGGACCCCGACAACAATCGCATGCGCAACTCATCATTGAACGCAGATTACAGGTACTGTCACAGTATTTATCATTTTCAATGTCACTCAAAGTAAACATAATGTTTTCTATAGACTGGTCCCTAAAGTTTCTTATCGTCATGAGAGGAAGGGAACCATCTTAGGCTTGTTTTGGTAAATTTTTGACTAGTTAGTACAGTCGAACAACTGATTTGGTAACTATGTAAAAAATGTGTTCTCCACTCCGGTTCCGGTCACGGCGGCTAATTTTAAGGCAAACTAGCCAAGAATGCAGGACATATTATAGTACACAAGTGTGTGCGCAAACACAGGTGCACTCCCTCTTCCCTAATTCTCATAGTCCGATGGGTCGGCAATCCGACACAACCGGGGAGAGATCAGCCGCAGAACCAACGGCTTTACGTGCTTTCCGAAGCACGGGGTTGTCACACCATCAACTTCCAAACTCCGGGCTGTTACTGAGAAATTCCTACGGGAAAAACCCAATAACACTTTTTGCCCGACCTGGGAATCGAACCCAGGAGCCCACGTTCAACAGTCATGCCACCACGAGACCAACGGGGCAGTTCATTGTCACTGAATAACAACAATGTCAACCATACAATTGCAAACTAAAATGTTTTCTGAAAGCTATCGAATGCGATGATTTTTTTCTAAGAGGGTCGACAAAAGCGCTATGGTTGCTTAGATAAGTATTTCCACTAACTGACGTCTAACATGAGCGCACCGAGAAAATGTATCTAACATTAATTCGATGGACTTAATTGGATAAACCATTCCGCACAAAAATAGAATAGTTTCAAGACTTTACCACACACAACATACCATCACGCCTGTATTCCCCGACGGGTAAGGCAGTGGTGTACCAGTGTACACCCACAGTTCGCTGGTATGTTTATGCCCCATGTAATAGGGGGGCGAGCCTATTGCCATTAACCGGGCACGAATCCTAACTCCGAGCTGAGAATTTCACAGAAAAACCAAATAACACTTTTTGCTTGACCTGGAAATCGAATGCAAGACCTCTTTTCGTCTTCTTTCTTCTTAAATCCCTATTTTCCATATTGAATTGAGTGGGTAATTAGTGGACTACTTACTGAATAGGTAAATCAAGTGCATTTAATTTCAAGCTTTTTTTTTTCTAAGAACTTTTAAGAGTAAAGGTTCGGCCATACCAGAGTGAAGAACTAGCATGCGGGGACGGTCAGATGCAAAAGTATTTGTATAAACGTGTCCAGACTTTGGCTGGTTCAGCTATTTGTAACCTAAATTGATTATTTTATGTACTATAAGATAAACTATGTTTAAAAATAATAAAGACTTGTAATGTCAAGACGATGTTAGTAGATTTAAATCTAATATATAAAATTCTCGTGTCGCAGTGTTTGTTACCAAACTCCTCCGAAACTGCTGGACCGATTTCAATGAAATTTTGTGTGCATTAGGTCTGCGAATCAGCCAATATCTATTTTTCATACCCCTAAAAAAAATTATGGCAAAACAACGTTTGCTGGGTCAGCTAGTATATTATAATTTTGTTCATATATACGTGATAATAATTGAATAAGCGTTTCAATTAGTGTAGATTGGACTTAGGTCCAGTAACCCACCACTAGGGATTACAGACAGGTGCACATCAACGCAGGAGCCGCAGTCAGGCCGCGTCCATGCATACAAATACTACTTAGTGCAGTATCTATCCCCGCCCCCAAGTTCCCTCAAGTTTGACCGGGCCTTAAGAGCCAAAGCACACACGCTACTTTTCAGCATTAGCGATTTGCGATTTTGCGACTGAATCAATGCTGCACTGCGTTTGGGAATTATTCTGATCTGTTACCCTGCTTTATCCCCTTGGGGGACAGATCGGAAAAAGTTTGATTTGTCCCCCTATTAGCAACGAGGGGATAGTTCAACTTTATTCACTCCTGCCTGTCACAGATAAGAGTCTGATTTAATCAGATTTTTCCGATCTGTCCTCATAAGACAAAACGAGGTGACAGATCGGAATAATGGCGTTTGGGCGACTCCCTGCGTTCCATCGCAGTTTTAAAATCGCGTGTTTTGGAGATTTTATCAATGCCCATGCTAAAAGTAGCGTGTGTGCGCTTTACCCCTAAATACTAATACAGTCTAGTCTCTGCTACAATGCAGTCCTATTAATCTATTACATAACAAGTACATAATATAGATGTGCCAACAAATTATATAGATAAAGCACGTATGTACGGACGTAAATAAAAGAATCTTCATGACACGATTTCAGACGGTCGTATTTGCAGTAGATTAACCACGCATGCGCAAACCATTGCTATACACATAGACGTTTCTTTAGTTTCGTCACTATGTTGCATAGGTAAAAGTTTATCTTATCAATGTCGCATTTTAAGAATGCATTTGAATTATTGTTTTTTATAATAGAAATTACAGGTAATACGGAGGACAATGGCAGTTGACTATTCAACATACATACATACACATACTCGCGCCTTTTCGACTTTTTTTTTGACCTCATTGGCGAGGTTCTTCAGTAAGGTCGAGTGCACAGTCCTCGTAACCAGCATGCTTGTATGACCAGATGTATGAACGTGGACGAGGCAAAAGGAGTATGTAAGGATCGTAGCAGGTGTCGTTCTGTAGTTTCTGCCTACTCCCATGGGAAAAAGGCGTGACTATTCAACCTTATTAATAAAAGAATAAGGTTGAAAACTGGTTCACCGCTATCGGAAACAATAGAAAATATATTTTTTATGTACCGTACATGTTTTTAAAGTTATCTACTCTTCGGAGAATAAATACAAAGAAAATTCATCTATTCCCGAAAATTTACATATAGTTAGTTATCAGTAAAATTCTACCATTACACGTGTAGTAATGGTAGAATTTTAGTGATAACTAGAACTTGTTCTATTTTGAATTCTATTCGAAACTAAACTAAGTAAAACATTAAAATGTAATCTATCATGGTAGACTGAGCAACAGAAATTATGCAAGCAGGTCCCGATGGCAACACCTTGATAAAAAAGACAGACAATACATAATACTTATTTGACAGATATTACATAGCGTATCTTCTTTACAACCCAATATTATGAAGAGAAAAGATTTTTTTGTTTGTTTGTTTGTAACGAATAGGCTCCGAAATTAGTGGACCGATTTTTAAATTATTTTCACCAATAGATAGCTACATTATTCCTGAGTAACATAGGCTGTATAACATCACGCCACATGCCACGGGAGCGGAGCAGTAACGAAAGACGTAACTTAACACGGGTGTAATAAGCCACGCGGACGAAGTCGTGTGCAGGTTGCTAGTACTAATATATATAAAACAAAGTCGCTACCGCTGTATGTACGTTTGGATCTTTTAAACTACTCAACAGATTTTAATGCAGTTTTCGGCAATAGATAGTGATTCAAAAAGAAGGTTTATACGTATAAATCATCACGCTACAACGGAAACGGGAGCAGAGCAGTAACCAAAGACGTTACTGAACGCGGGTGACACAGCGAGGTATATTAGCTAGTTTATTTATATAAGCACTAGGTAACCCGACGAACTTCGTACTGCCTCAAAACCAATCAATAAATGTTGTAATTATTTATTTCGTAAATTTTCCCATTTCCTAATAGTTATTCAGCTATTCGGGGTGGAGATAAACCCAACGACAGTCAAAGATCATAAAAATAAGTCCAGCCGTTCTTGAGTTAAAAATGTTGTAAATAACCCGGCTTTGTTTATTTGTAACCTTGAATGATGTTGCAAAGCTTTTATAATTTACTAGCTTTTGCCTGCGGTTTCGTTCGCGTAAGATTTTTTTACGGGTCTCTAATTTTTGAACAGTAAACTGCAGCCTATAAAGAAAAGGTGTCCTCCTATTAGCGAAATAATTTTCAGAATCCCATTAGTATTTCCAGAGAGTAGAGCGTTTAAACAAAAAAAAAACGTTAGTTTTATAATAACAGCATGCATATATTTTCCACTAGTATCCATAAACTGAAAACGTTGTCATGTGATAATCTCTTTCGTGGGCACTGAAGCCCATCTATTCTAGTTAATCTTTTATTTCTATTGGACTCTTCCCGAGTATTTTTTTATCTGTCTACTGTCTACGTGTTCTATTCTCGTAATTATCTGTGAAAACTTGTAATTGACCTTCTTTCATTAATGTTTTGTAATCTGTTAGCTGAAGGAATAAAAAAAATACAAGTAACAGTTTATCATACCAAAGAGTTTAAAGACCCCTTCCCCTTTTAAAGGCTTTCATATAATTGAATTAAACCTTGTTTATGTAGAAACAACATGTCTTGAAGGCTACTTTTACTTTTATATTGATCTTATTATAGAACAATTCTTTATTTCAATATCCTCGTATGGCAAACAAGCCCACAGCCTTCCTGCTATTGAGTGGTCACCGCTGGCTATAGACATCTGCAATACCAGAGGCCTTGCAGATGCGGGGCCACCCCAGAGAAATGTCGAAAGAAATGTTGAAATATCTCATGTGCCGGTAATGACACCGGCACCCAAATCCTTCAAATCGGAACACAGTGACGTTGCTTTGCGGCCGAAATAGGTATGGTGGTAGTACAAAAATAAAATCACAGCTATGAAATTCAGAATTAAACGTTCTAATAAAATTGAATGTATCCTGTAGTTACGGGCTGGGTGGGCCGCGCTGCGACGGACGTTACTTTTAAGTGGTTCAGTTATAAAACCGGTTAAACTTTGGTACACAAGTATTACACAGTTCTCAATACTTTAGGATTAACTTTGAGCAAGAAGACTGGAGCTAGCTGACGGAGCTAGACGGGGTTGCGATAGACCGAAGCAAAGGTGGTGATATGGCTTAGATGGCTTCCGTATGAAGAGAAGAAATATAAGAAGAACTAGTTGGCGGAGCAGCCATTTATTTAAAGCGCGGAAATCATCAAATAACTTCTTCCGCTCTGGGCAGAGCGTAAGGGAGCGTTAGACTCTCACTGACTAACACCATCAGTGTTTCTCCTAATTCCCTATGCACTGGGAATGATCTGGGGGGAACTGGGAATGGGCTGCGGTGACTCTTTCACACATCACCACTCTAATACCTATCAATAAAATAACAACTAATAAGTAGGCACAAAATTACAACTTCACTTGTGTGAGTCATGAAAATATTGATTGAAAACATTATTCTGTTATTGTTATAAGGATATTCATTTCAGTCGGCGACATTCGTTTATCTTTAAATGATTCAATAATAACATGGCTGCCGTTAGATTGTGATGATTTAGTTCTATTAAACAATGATCGTGTGAGTTTATAAGAGTCATGTTAAACAGCGTAGCAATATGATTCGAGTAGGCTTTTAGCCGCGCCGAGACCGCGTGGATTTTCTTACAAAATTATTATTTTTTGTTGGATATATAATATAGCCAACCTACCGAATGAGGAAACCTGGACTTGTAATTAATATAAGTCTGAAATCGCCAATTTGCCTTGAGTAAGCGTGGTGATCAATGCTCTTGCTTTCCCTGTATGGGAAGAGATCTTTGCCCTGCAGTGGAGCAATAATAGGACGTCATTATTATTATTTTAATATAGCGTATAGCACTCAGGGATAACAAAGCTTATGCATTGTGTCTTGGGGACACTAGGGTGGTTATTAGTCAGTAAGAGTCTGACAGCCATCTCCCGCCGGACGGGGGAACATCCATGGAAATTTCCCATCAAGGAAATAGGAATATTAAACAAGAATTATGCTAGGTAACAGCCGAGGAGCACTATTTAGTACCTACTGTTCGAGTCGACGAACTCGTAAAAGTAGGTCAAAATGTCCCCATCGGCTAATAACGGATGTGTCCGCAATTTCATTAGCAGCTGGACTGCCTTTGTAAAATTCCACTAAACCTTCATACAGTAAAGGGTTTAATGGAGATACAACTTGAAAAGAGTTAGAGAGAGAAGAACAAGATATTCTACATGATCCTGTATACAAAATGTAATATTACAAAGAGGAAGGATTTTATTGTTTGTTTATTTGTATCGAATATGCTCCGAAACTACTGGCCGATTTTAACCAATTTTTCACTAATAGATAGCTACATTATTCCTGAGTAACATAGGCTATATAACTTCAAACTAAGACCTACGGGAGCGGAGCAGTAAAGAAAGACGTAACTTGACGCGGGTGAAATAAACCACGCGGACGAAGTCGCGGGCCGATCGCTAGTACAAAATACTGTAAAACATTTATTTTAAACAAGTAGGTATGAAATTCCTTGCCCATTGTTCTCCATACGAAACTACCTTTTGGAATTGGCAAAATTCAATTATTTCTTAGAAATGACGTTCAATAGTGCCTTTGGTACTGCAGCATAAGAAACGGTGCGGGTTGCGGACTGCAAAGAGATGTTTGTGGGACACCCGTACCGCGCTCGCAAGACGGCAGGACGACAAACGTCACGTATAGTAGTCGCCGCGAGTCGTGAGCACAAATGTCAAGTTAATTTTTAAGTTTTTGGTTTCGTTTCTGGGATTTTTAGGCCGCCGACGCTACACGCGATCAATCCGTCAGTTGGACCTATCCTCCCGTGCAGCGTACGCGCCCCAAAAGGAACCCAAAAACTCGAAAATTTACTTGATATCGCACCCTTAGGATGAAAACGACGTAACTCAAAAAATCTACTTTTAGGGAAATAGCAAAACAAGTTTTAAATTTCAGAATTTAGCACTTGTTTTGCTATTTCCCTAAAAGTAATTTTTTTGAGTTACGTCGTTTTCATCCTAAAGGTGCGATATTTCTGCTTACTACTCGTGGCGACTAATATATCAACAGTATGAATAAAGACAACCGTCCATCTACACCGTCAAACGGACTGCTCCAGTACCTAACAGTCCACCAACAAACGCATAAGTTGAAAGAGCCCTAATTGTAGGTACTTGGCATAAAAGAAACAGAGCAATAAAAGACAAATGGATTATGTGAAAGGTGACATTGCTATGAAGAAACTGAAGGTACTAGGTAGGTACATAAATGTCGGGACGCCTGACAGAGATGGATGAAAGAAAAAGAGGTATTACGCCGACCCTAAATGGGCAATTCCCTTTGCGGGAAAAATTCTCTAGGCACATTGAGGAACCTAACGCCGATGCCGACAGTCCGTTTCGGCATGCGGACCTTGGCAAAAGCCGGGATTATAACACTAGGCAGAGGAATGTCGAGTGACACGATAAACCGAATAATGGTACAGGTGGAAAGCGGTAAATGAGAAAATTGTAAACATGTAGCTTCATTGAAAAGTGCATCTTAGAGGCAAATAATTTAAGTCATATAATGCAAGGAAACAAATTATTAACTTCCTCAAAACCGACCATAAACGAAAGGCAAATTGGAGGTCTGTGGTTGTGAGTTTTATGTGTTTGTAAACGCACTAACGAGGTGAAATTCCAAAAGAGATTTAATGGGGACTACCAAATGAAGTGAAAACATAACGTCACATTACAATGTCGGTGACACGGACCTCTAAGTTTTGATCCTACTAAAAATTACTTAACGCGGCTAAGGAAGATTCCACTTTAGAAAATCCCCTGGAATCCCTGGACCCTGGCCATCTACATAACAATGAGCTACACATCTATTCACTAATGCCTTCAAGCGCAAATTCGCATAAAAAACTGCGCAAGAACAGGTTCAGGTATCAAGTGCACGCGGGCCGTGACAATGACCTCAGTTACCGCAAAATAACTCTTGAACTACGCAAAATCGCCCTAACTGCTACGACATAAAGGTGCTGTTCAAATCAAAATCTTCTCATGAACGTACGTTCGGAGATACAAGCTGATTGATGTGTGTGATGTCAAGTTGATGTGCAGTTAGCTATACTGTACTTTCGTGTCTTAAATTTTTTCGCATATAAGAATATAGAGCCCACGTCCGAATTTTTGTAGGACCGATTATCGGACCTCTCAATAGATCCACAGTTTCGTGGGACCGACTTCTTGTAGGGTGCGTTGGTATATTAAAATTCATATTATGTTCCATTCTGTTCGACAAAAAAAATCTATCACCGATTGTCTGACGTTGGTGGACAACCTAAAACGCTTCGTAATAGGAAAATCTGTTAATCTGGAAAGTCAAAAGTGAAAAAAGCTCTGTTTTCCCAAAAGAGTTTAGTTTTGGTTATGGTTATTAATACGTTCACGGTACGAGCGCGTGGTTGCATCCGTTGACGTGTGCAAGTTTATTTTAACATCCTTTATTTTTGGATCCAGCACTTTGTGGTTAATTCTGTTATGTTTACTTTCCAATGCAAGTCTGCAGCTTTTTCTTCCATTTTCTTACACGTACATATTTTCTGTATATTTTTATTATGTGGCTACAATATTTGGGTTTAATTCCACACAAAATTATTTATTTATTTACTTCGTGTGCGTGAATATCAGTAATATTACACAAAAAAAAACATAAGTACCTCCTTATAGCATCAGCTATCTACCAGTGAAAGACTCGTCAAAATCGGTATTGCGGTTTAAAAATTTAGCCGGAACAACAGACAGACATATAGACAAAAATTAAATCATTTTTGATAAGTATAGCGTAAACATACAAATATAACATAACATACCATCATGCCCGTATTCCCCGAAGGGTTAGGCAGAGGTGTACCAATGTACACCCACATTTCGCCGGTCTGTTTAGATCCCATGTAATAGGGGGCGAGCCTATTGCCATTAACCGGGCACAAATCCTAACTAAGAGCTGCTACTGAGAATTTCATAGTAAAACCCAATAACACTTCGCTCGAGCTGGGAATTGAACCCAAGACCCCTAGCGTAGCAGTCGCGCTTAGGACCACTAGGATAACGAGGCAGTTACACACGAATATGCATTTAGTAAACAGCATTTAGACATTACAAACAGACATTTTAATTTTATTTATTTGTATTTATAGTGTTAAGTTATTCTTCGGGTGAATCCGCGGGGTATTGCTAGTGATTATAATTACATCAAGAGCGATTACGCCGCTTGGTGCCCCACACAAACTTTCATGACTTTCATTGTTTGTTGAAATTTTAGGAGAGCTCGTTCACAGTTTCATTATTTGTAAATATGTGAACACATTGTATCTATAAAACGTAATTTAGCTGTTATTTCTCAATGTGTAATACTTTGTACATTTAAAATACTGATACGATACAGCTGAAGAGTATTTTTGTTTGTTTGTTTGTTTCCTCCATACTAATAATACTAATAATACATAATAATTATTATAAAGCCAATGAGTCGTTTTGTTTAAACACGCTTATCTTTAAAACTATTAGGCGGATGGGAAATAATATTATTGTTTATGATAGCTAGATTCATGAGGAATATAGGCTGTATAACATTACGCTATATTCCACGGGAGCGGAGCAGTAACAATAGACGTATCTTACCGCGGGTCGAAAAATAATCACGCGGACGACTAAGTCGCAAGCAGAATTTTAATATAGTAGTTTTTATGATAGGTTAATCGTATCCACGAAATTTTGGAGTTTCTTACCCATTTTTCTCTATAAGACACAACCTCTTAGGATTAGACTAGATTCCACTATTTTTCTTGCAAATGAATTCAAAATTGCATTTTGATGGTCTAATAAAAATAAATAAGTTGATATTGACGACCAATATCTTCGAATATTGAACTAGAAGTCTTTACTTCAAAATATTTTCATGAAACTAAAGTAAGTAAGTAAGCCACGTTTGTTGGTACGATACAACACGCCCAAGTCACACGACTCGATGCACCTCTGTCAAGTGCAATGACCTTACCAAAATTAGATTTCCATGAAACTAGATCAATGAATGCAGTAGTGCATGGTCTAGAAATTGATTCACACGCTGATGCGACAGTAAAGTACATAAAGCTTCTTCATATATAACCGAAACTGCATCGTTAGCCTAGTAGTCCTAAGCGCGACTGCTACGCTAGAGGTCTTGCGGGTTCGATTTTTAGGTCGAGCTAAGTGTCATTGGGTTTTTCTATGAAATTCTCAGTAGCAGCTCGGAGTCAGGATATGTGCCCGGTTAATAGCAATAGGCTCGCCCTCTATTACATGGGAACTAAACATACCGCCGAACTGTGGGTGTACATTGGTACACCTCTGCCTAAACCTTCGGTGAATACAGGCGTGATCTAATTTATCGAGTGACTTCCATAATCCCAATACCATCTGAATTATGGACTAATATCCTGCGCCCCTCAAATTCCAATCAAAATTCACTTAGCCAACCAATAGCCGGATAGAACAGAAATCTGTCGGAGTAAAGTGCCCCTCGACCTTTCCAATAAGGCTACCCTCATTACCGACAGCCAGTGGGGTGTCGTTAGACCCCTTATCCTGAGCTGTCAGTGTGGGGTCACCGGCTACACATAGACGACGTGTTTATTAAACATCAACATTTGATGTAGTCTCGCTAATATTGATAGGGTTGGCAGTATTCAGGTGACCTATCAGAGACAAATGTGGTAAGTGCCATTTGTATTCTATAAGCCGTGTGAATAATGTTTTCTGACCCTTGGGAATAGTGTAATAACTTTTGATGCTGACCGCAGTTTTGTTAGGGTTGCTACCAGTTTTCGTGGGGTACCACTTTTGTCTCTAAAAGTTTTGGTAGATCACTGTAATGGCACCATCCATACTAATATTATAAATGCGAAAGTAACTGTCTGTCTGTTACGCTTTCACGATTAAACCACTGACCTGTTTTTGATGAAATTTGGTACGGGGTAAGTTTGAACCCTTAAAAAGGACATAGGCTACTTTTTATTCCGCGAAATCGTGTGCGTCCGCGATAACCTGGTAGGTAATACCTGTTCAATAATAAAACCATAATCTTCTTTTTTTATTTATTCAAAGACTAAGGTGAAGGACTTTAGAACCGATCGAAGAAGCCAGACTTCGAGCATCTTTCTAACAAAATGTAAGATAGAGCTTTTAAAACTTTTAATAGTGACACCCCTACGACGGCAGCTGTTCCGTACAATTTCCAGGTACAATATTAAACTTAACTCAAGTCACAGGTGCTCTGAATAAATTTACGTCTAGCTAAAAGCTTGGCTAAATTGTGGCCTGAAGCGTGTAAATGTTTGAACATTCTGATCGATAACGTGAATTGCTTTGAATTTAAAGCTGAATATGATAAAATAGAGGACCATAATTTCAGTTAAAAGCACTTGTGTAGCTTCTAATTTTCTTACGAATGTCGAGTTTTGATTATATTAATATAGCCTCCAGCAGTCAGGGATAACGTAGGTTCCTAATATCCGAAAGACTTGACCCTAAAAGAATTTTCAGAATAAAAAAAATATCCACAATTTTATAATTTTTTCATTAGGAATTTCTCAGTAGCAGCCTGGAGTCTGTTTTGGAATGAAAATTCATGTCTTCTTTGTTTCAATCGCCCTTGAATGTACTTGACTCCTATGTACTAAAGTCAATTTACACTTATCGTTCCAAAAGGATAATAACTAATTATAAATTAACGAGGTTTGTTTTATTATTACTTATAAGAAACTCGTGTATAACAAATATTAACAACGCGGGACTAATAAATTTACCTTTATTTCACTGTCAAACTATACGTTATCAGTTTCCTTGTCATAGAAACATCAATTGGGTAGTAGATGCCATTAATCAATTATTTCAAGACGCATCTTAAAAAACACACTGTTTTGTAGCACTGAAACCCCGATTAATTTTCAATTGACTGTAAAGTTACATTTTTATTTGCTTTAAAATGAATAAATAGTTAGCAATTAGTGACGTCATAGTTTGCTATTGCAATAAAAATTATGTCAACTGATTAATTGTATTTACTACATGTTATAATATATAATATAACAAAGGTAAGAAAAACTCTTTTTTTCGAAGTCGGTTAAAAAAGGATGCTACAAATTTATTAGTGAACCTAAACAACTATGTACTTATCATTTTCGCGTGCTAAAAACCCGTCTAGGTATGTACTATGTACTCGTTAGTAAGAAGGCTGCATATAAATTAAGTATTTGTAGAACGTAGGTCAATGGACTCGAGGTGGTATGAATTTGAGAGTGCGACCGCCAAATGAAGAGACTTTGAAAGTAGAAAGTTTTGTGCAACATGTTAAGGTTTTAATGATCCTTTGGAAGAAGTAAACGCTAATAATGCTAGCCTATTATTGTCCCACTACAAGGCCTCTTCTCATAAGAAGGCATTGAACACCACGCTTGCTCAAGGCGGATTGGCGTTTCAGACTTATACGTTTCTCCTTCACCGATGTCAGAGATGTCCCTGATAAAAAACATAAAAAGCAAAACAATCTGCAGTGTGACAGGGCCCGCCTTTCATACAGGACGTTGTTCAGTACGGCCTTAAGTACGTCAAGAATTTTCCAGACATTACGTAATGAACATATTGTTACACAACGTTTTTACATTACATTTTATCCTGAATTGCTGCTTGACGAACTACACTTACGTAATATGGGATCAAAGGAGATTATAGTGAAGAAACTCTGGCTGGAAGGGCTTTATACAATCTTATTCTATTCTATTTTGTTTATAGCACATAACATACTATCACGCCTTTGTTCCCGGAAGGGTTAGGCAGAGGTGTAACAATATACACCCACAGTTCGCCAGTATGTTTAGGTCCCATGTAATAGGGGGCGAGCCCATTGCCATTAACCGGGCACAAATCCTAACTCCGAGCTGCTACTGAGAATTTCATAGAAAAACCCAATAACACTTTTTCTCGACCTGGGAATCGAACCCAAGACCTCTAGCGTAGCAGTCCGGCTTAGGACCACTAGGCTACCGAGGCGTTTGTTTATAGAGAGAGACAAAGACTATTTTAAATTAAGAAATATGACAGACTGTCACTACGGCTGATGGATAAAAATTATGTTAGCTTTAGGGCTGATTTTTCAATAGTCAGATAACTTTTATTTGACGAATAAATATGTCAGTTTAACTTAAAGTCTATACAAAAGCTGTCAAACCGCCATATTTATTCCTCCGTTACTTGAAGATTGAAAAATCGGCTCGTAATCTATACTAATATTATAAAGCTGAAGAGTTTGTTCGTTTGGTTGTACGCGCTAATCTCAGGAATTACTGGTTTGAATTGAAAAAATATTTTTGTGTTGGATGGTTCATATATCAGGGAAGGCCTAATAACATTTAGGCTTTATAACATCACGCTATGACACACCGGAGAGGAGCAGTAACCAAAGACGTATCTTAACGCGGGTGAAGAAACCCACGCGAATGTTGTCGCTGGCAGAAGCTTGTTATATAATAATAGTTTAATAATCCAATAAATATACGTTATCCTATTTTCTTATAAATCTCATTCAAAAGTGCCTTTTAATGAACCAATTGAATTATATCATTTGACTTTAATTAACACAATTGACATTGGATAGGTGCACAAAAAATAGCGGTACCTAAAAGTCCGTGATACAATCGCGCAAATTTGTGCTAATTAGTCTGTTACGCTTTCACGACTAAACCACTGAACAGATTTTGATGAAATTTGGTACGGGGTAAGTTTGAACCCTAAGAAAGGACATAGGCTACTTTTTATTCCGGGACTTCGTCTCCATACGCGATTTACGCGTACGACGTCGCGGGCAAAAGCTAGTATTTCATAAAATCTACTTACCAAGCAACAGCAGTATGAGGGGGTTCTGGAACTGTTCTATGTACTTCTTCCATAGCGGTTCCTGCTCCTTGACTGTGAACTCGTTGGGGCCCACGAAGTTCATGCGGTCGTTGGCTTCCCGCCATGACAGGCCGCGGCGAACGTCCACATTTAGACGTTCAGCCACCTGGGTAGAAGAATAAAATAGTGGTAAATAGAGTTATCCTTGAAACTGATAGACGGATTGTATAAATCTTTTTCAATATGTAGCCAGATTCATGAGGAATAGTATAACCTATATAACATTACGCTTTTATTTTTTAGGGATAGGAAATCATCAAATGACTTCCCCCGCCCTGGGCGGGACGGGAGGGAGGGAGTGTAGGACTTTTACTGACTAAAACCCATCCATGTTCCTTCTTGTGCCCTTTACATTCCGGGGGCTCGGTATCTCTTACGAACAACACGCAGCCCAGGCAGGCATCGGCCCTGAGTGGCCCCTTCAAAATTGCTGACATCTCTTTGATGCGCGCGTGGAACATGAATGCGTCGTCGACACAGCCTGACATTATGCAGCGTACGGTCGGTGAGCTACCCATTGCTCACAGTCCACAGGCCCGCGCCTACGGTGGCCGGGAGTGGTCTCGCGGCTCCCGACGCCCGGAGCGTCTACCGCGGCGGCTGGGACGGGAGACTCTGCCTCAACCGTCCCGCCGCCTCTTTCTCTAATAACATTACGCTATGACACACGTGAGCGGAGCAGTAACCAAAGAAAGGACACGGACGTAGTCGCGGGCAGGAGCACTGAGGCAATAAAGCTACACAGCGCTTTGCAAACCTTCGGCTTCGGCCAAAACTTCGGCCTATTTAGGCCGTAGCCCACTGTCGACTTATGTGGCACAAACACACCGACCGCAGCGTAAATTACGCAACTCAAAAAAGTTTTGTATAAAAAGGAAAGTACCATAAATACGAGATACAAAAAACACAAAATTACATTAATTTAGCCTCAAACTAAGCCAGACAGTGCTGAATAAACCTTTGAATAAATGAGTTTTAATTTTCAAGGCCTCAGTTCTCGTAAATACATGCTCCACATTCCCTTTTATTAAATTATTCCGCCACAAACAACAAAGTTTGAGACACCCGCGTCAGGGCCAATTAGCTTTAAGCCAATCACGTGCCTTTATCAAAGGACCAGGAATATCTGGCATGTATTCGGATCATGGCTCCAATTTAAGGAAGGTCAGAGGTTAAAACATCAGTAGGTACCAGACCCGGGGGGTTAATTTCCGTAAGAGTAAATTTGGAGAAAAAATTGCTCTATTAAGTATAGTAACCGGCACGAGTCGTGAGCACAAAGTTTAAGCTTATTTTTGGGTTAATTCTTTGGTTTTTTGAATCGCTACCGCTGCACGCGATTGGTCCGCCAGTGACATGCAGCGTCGGCAACCCAAAAACCCAAAAAAAACAAGAATGAACTTGAAGTTTGTGCTTGAAGCAGGTACAATTGGGTTGTTGACACCATGTAACAAATAATTCCAAAACAAAACTTCAGTAAAAAAAATAACAATAACAAAATAATATCACGCTACGACACACGGGAGCTAAACAGTAATCAAAGACGTAACCTAACGCGGGTAAAAAAAAAACGCTGTCGAAGTCGAGGGCAGAAGCTAGCGATGTTATATAATTGTAGGAGTATGTATTTGTATGTGTGTGTGTGTGTGTGTAAATAAATCAATAACAAACTGAATTGGACACCAGACACATAATAGCAATTTCTATTAAAATAAAGATACAGCCGTCTCGCCGCTGCCTCGTTAGCATAGTGGTAATAAGCGCGACTGGTACGCTAAAGGTCTTGGGTTCGATTCCCAGGTCGAGCAAAGTATTATTGAGTTTCTCTATGAAATTCTCAGTAGCAGCTTGTAGTTTGGATTTGTGCCCGGTAAATAGCAATAGGCTCGCCCGCTATTACATGGGACCTAAACATACCGGCGAACTGTCGGTGTACATTGTTACACGTCTGCCTAACCCTTCGGAGAATACAGGCGTGATGGTATGTATGTAAAGATATAGCAGTTGCTGTAAAAATATCCCTCAGTAAATTTAGGTGTAGGCTTGACGATCTACAACTATTGCCATGGTAAAGTCCATCAAATTTTTAAAGTCGTAAATCATTCAGTAACAGTAATGAAAGTCAACATGCTACTGGTAACAAAATAAAGTTTGTATAAATATAATAATAGGGGGCGAGCCTATTGCCATTAACCGGGCACAAATCCTAACTCCGAGCTGCTACTGGGAATTTCATAGAAAATCCCCATAACACTTTTTGCTCGACCTGGGAATCGAACCCAAGACCTCTAGCGTAGCAGTCGCGCTTAGGACCACTAGGCTAACGAGGCAGTTATAAATATAAACTTATGTTACTTTCTACTGCCATTACGGTTGTTTCCAAACGGTTCAAACTGTTTAAATAAGTAATTACTATGTTACTAACTAACGTTTTAAAAAAATATATTTTTATAAACTTACCAAGAACCACCTCGTAAATTTAAGCTCATCACAAACACAGTTCAAAATTATGTGCAAGATTCCGCGCGTAATTAATCTTATTGCACGCAATTTTCACCTCTATATCTGTTGTCTTTAGTTCAATATAAATTTATCAATGACAGCTACTCGATTATATCGCTGCTCTGACAGTTACCGGCGGATACTTGCATACCGCTGACCACTGGCACCGATGCCTGCCGGCTTCCCTTCGAAAATGCTAAACTAAGCTACTCTACTGCTATGGAAAAATAGAACAGTTATATATACTACTAGACGCCCTGCCCGCGACTTCGTTCGCGTGGCTTATTTCACCCGCGTAAAGTTACGTCTTTCGTTACTGCTCCGCTCCCGTGGGCCGTAGCGTGATGGTATATACCCTATGTTACTCAGGAATAATGTAGCTTTCTAATGGTGAAAGAATTTTTGAAATCGACGCAGTCGTTTTTGAGTTTATTCATTACAAACATTCATACACACACACACACACAAAAATACACATCTTTCCTCTTTATAATATACAAGCGACCTACCCGCGACTTCGTCCGCGTGGCTTATTTCACCCGCGTTTAGTGACGTCTGACTACTCCGCTCCCGTGAGTCATAGCGTGATGTTATAAAGCCTATGTTACTCAGAAATAATGAAGCTATCTATTGGTGAAGAAATTGTTAAAATCGGTCTAGTAGTTTCGGAGCCTATTCATTACAAACAAACAAACAAATCTTTCCTCTTTATAATATTAGTATTGATAAGTGTAAATTTGTCTTCTATGGTTAAATTAAATCTTTGTAAAGCCAGTGTATTTTGGTTAAACATGAAGTCAAAAAAGAAAGTTGTTTTTTTCACCTGCATGGAGTTACGTTTTTGGTTGCTGCTCCGCTCCCGTGAGCCGTAACGTGATGATATACAGCCTATACTATTCCTCATGAATCGGGCTAAGATATACAAAAGAATTTTGTCAATCCTACTGTTACTTCCAGAAATTTACGAGCAAACAAACAAAACATTCCAGATTTTTTACATTAGTATAGACTGTACCTCATAGGATTGAGCAATTTATGCATCGCCTCCGCTCTAACAAAAATAGACTCTTCATAACTGAAGCATACTTATGAGTCTTCTCACTAAATGGTACTACAAAATGAAACAGACTTTCAATACAGCATCTACATTCTACAGATCATATGCTCAAATACTTTCTCATCAGCCACGCTAACAGGACCAAAAAATACGTCCCGAACAAATTGACCAATCCCAGAGGATGTCTGGGGACTGATTTAATCTTTATGACCCATTGGATCCAATCACAAGTGATTTAGCTCGAACTTGTGCGTGTTCAGGCAGCAATTACCGTTACATAGATTGCTCTGGAGATACATCAACCAAACAATTGAGTGATTAAAGTTAGGTCGAGATTAATCAAGGTTTTTTTTTTGGGGGGGGTGGGAAATCATCAAATAACTTCTCCCGCCCTGAGCGGGGCGGGAGGGAGTGTCAGACTTTTACTGACTAAAACCCACCCATGTTCCTTCTTGTGCCCTTTGCGTTCCGGGGGCGCGGTATCTCTTACGAACAACCCGCAGCCCCGGCAGGCATCGGCCCTCAGTGGCCCCTTCCTTTTGCTGACATCTCTTTGAGGCGCGCGTGGAACACGAACGCGCCGTCGACACGGCCTGTCGTTAATTAAACGTAAGGACGGTGAGCTACCCATTGCTCACCGTCCACAGGCCCGTATCTACGGTGGCCGGGAGTCGTCTCGCGGAGTTTAATAAAGGTTAACGATCGTTTTTTTTAAGTTCTCGTTAGCCTCGTGGTCGTAAGCGCGACTGCTACGCTAGAGGTCTTGAATTCGATTCTCAGGTTGAGCAAAGTGTTGTTGGGTTTTTCTATGAAATTCTTAATAGCAGCTCGGAGTTAGGATTTGTGCCCGGTTAATGGCAGTAAGCTCGCATCCTATTACATGGAACCTAAAACATACCGGCGAACTGTGGGTGTACATAGGTACAACTCTGCCTAACTTTTCGGGAAATACAGGCGTGATGGTATGTAAGTTTTAAACAGAGTTTAACAGATACATCACATAGCCGTTAACTACGCATACTGCCTATCAAACTAAGTCACATTGAGCGAAAACTATTGCTGGGAAGCTACGTATATTTTTGGTGTGAAAAATCACTGTTTATGGCAACACGCAATGTAACGCCCGTAGAACATTGTGCTTACGAGTACATACAACAGGGGTTATACGGATAGTTTAAAGTCCAGGTAGAATTTATACTCATTTTTGTAAAAAGAACGATCGAACTTTGACCATAACTATAGAAAATAAATACTATAAAAAAAAACATCATATTTTAAGTATGATTAGCCCCTGAAAAATTGCCAGTAATTTAAAATGCCAGCCTGTATATTTGAAACTTGACTCATGAATAAAACAAACGCATCCGCCATTTTGTAAACTCCATACTAATACTACTAGCTGTGTCTGTCCCTCTGTGCGCTTTTACGACTAAACCACTGAGCCGATTTTGATGAAATTTGGTACGGGGCAAGTTAGAGCCCCAAGACAGGACAAGCGCCGCTATAAGCGATACGCGGACGGAGTCACGGGGAAACGCTAGTAAAATATTTCTGGGACGCGTCTATTAGTCAAAAATGTGTTAATAACCGGTCCGAGATCTTTAATTAATTATTTAAAAATCATGTGTTTGTTTACAGAATGTGTCTCGAAGACGCGTTAAAAATACCTTCGTTGACCTACACCTGTTTTTTGTTCGTGCAAAATGTGGAAAACACGATTTTTTTATAAAGTAACTGCTACTGTGCCCGCGACAAATTTGATATCTCACGGAAAGTGTAAATTTTTCCGAAATTAAAAGTATCCTATGTATTACTCTACACTACAATCTATCTCAGTGCCAAATTTCGTCTAGATCTGTTCAGCCGTTTAAGCGTGAAAGAGTAACAAACATCCATCCATCCATTCATCCTCACAAAGTTTCGCATTTGAAATAATTGTAAGTGACCATATTTTGCGGTACCTATTAAATTTTCCTTATTGACGTAGAACGATGTTATTAAAACCAGATAATGATAAACGACTACTTTGAATTAGGCACATAAGAGGAAAATAGCATCATTTAAATATTTCCGCCTCGTTTATCAGTAGCAGCTCGGAGTTAGGATTTGTGCCCGGTTAATGGCAATAGGTTAGCCCTCTATTACATGGGACCTAAACATACCGGCGGACTATGGGTGTACATTGGTACACCTCTGCCTAACCCTTCGGGGAATACAGGCGTGATGGTATAAATAAAAGCTGAAGAGTTACCTGTTTGTTTGTGTTTTTTTTTAAACTCGCTTATTTCTGGAACTCACAGTCGGATTGGAAAAAAATTCATAAGGATTAATAAAGGCTATATAACATCACGCTATGACAGACGGAAGCGCTGCAGTAACCAAAGACGTAACTTAACGAGAGTGAACAACTAGTTTTGTACCTACAACAGAACTTGCGTCGAAATTGCGTAAAGGCATCCCCAAATGAGCGATATTATAACCTGAGAAGGGGTCAATGTACTCATCATTATGAACAGCTTTTACTATGGGATCAATTTTTGTTTCAGGGTTGTCACTGATAGCGCCGAGGTGAAATTGCGACTAGATGTTTAATTAGGTGAATCGGCCTTCAAACCCACACATTGTTCTTAACCAATTAATTCAACAAAACTATCAATAGTCAGCAGACGTAATTGCCCCATTTTCCAGACGAACGGTGCCAACTCAACACACATCAGACGAAGCTTCAGTAAAACTGAAAGCGCGACTGTAATATATCTCCCTTCAAGTCTTTGATCATTTTCGAACAATTCTCACTTAATTACACTTTAACGAGGTTAGAACAGGGGCGGACGCGAATTTTTGGGGCCCCGAGCTAACTCTATTTGGGGACCTAATTAATCAAACTCATTGCATTTTTTTTCCAAAATCAATGTGCTATAATGAGGTGATGCTGTGATGTATACCGTATACGGTGTATACAGAAAAAAAATTAGGACAGTAATCGTCTATTATGATACAAGTGAGCTAAGTTTGTCATTACAGTAAAAGTTGAATTGTAGCCCTAACCGAAAGCGGGAAAGCCTAATGGAGTCGAGAGTACAGTAATACACTTAATTTATTTTTTTTCTAGTGGGAGCCCTTTATATTCACGGGGCCCTAGCCTACAGCTCAAAATGCCAATATTTAGATCCGTCTCTGGGCTAAAAGGGTGCTGCGACATGTATTTCTTTTCAATTATTAATTAATCTAAACCTACGCAGTATCTATACTAATATTATAAAGCTGAAGAGTTTGTTTGGTTGGTTGAACGCGCTAATCTCGGGAACTACTGGTTTGAATTAAAAATTCTAAATCACAAAAAAAAAAATATTGTGTTGGATACTCCATGTATCGAAGAACACGGTAGTCGAGCAGTAACCAAAGACGTAACCTAATGCAGGTGAAAAAACTAAGCGGACGAAGTCGCGAGCAGAAGCCAGTATTTTCTAAATTCGACATCCTCTAAGAAATAAATTTCCGCTTTTAAATCGATTTTATGGCCATGGCTGTCAATTTATATTCGAATTTTGTGATTTATTTAAATCGTAAAAAATGAAGAGAGGGTTTTGTGATTCCTACCTTTTTCAGAGTCTATTCACGATAGTTGAGACTTTTTATAGTGTGCTTTGCCGCTGAGCGCTAGGCTTATGAAAAGCCTAAAAAAGCTTTGTGCTTTTCCGCCGAGGCCCTATACAAATGCCGCCAGCGCAGATGTTATACATTTGTATAAAGCTACGATTTCAGGGCTGAAAGAGTATATGCTTCCATGAAATGGTTCTCCGACTCGTGGGAAAAAGTCTTCTCGACTAACATAATATTACTGCTATGCTTGGCTAGATATATGTATGTAAAATAATTCCACTTCTCCAGGCTTCTTAACCAACTGTCATCTTTTATCATAACTTAAAGTACTAGTCTGTAAATATCCCACAATGTATAGGTAAAATGGGCTTTCTTTCCTTAGCAGCGCAATTTCGTACAGAAAGGCACTGCTCCTTCAGTAAACTAGCCGGTTCCGTTGAAATAATGTCATACAAACTTGACCCTGACCACAGCATACAAAACCAGATAGGTATAGATAATTATACATAAATGTGTTTCAACACGTGCGTATAAATTAATTGTCTAAATAGATCTAACCAATCTACAATATTAGAGACCGGTCTCATTCAATAAAATAACACGCGGTTTCCGGAAATTTATATTTTTATACTAATACTAGCCAGCGACTTCGTTCGCGTAAATTTTTCACTCGCATTAGGTTACTGCTCCTAACCTATTGGTTATACCGTGATGTTATATAGCCTATAGCCTTCCTCGATAAATGGACTATCTAACAAAAAGAATTTTCCAATTCGAACCAGCAGCTGATGAGATTAGCGCGTTCAACCAACCAAACAAATAAACAAACTCTTCAGCTTTATATATTAGTATAGATTATAAACTAGCTTCCTCCGTAAGTTCGTTCGAGTGACTTCTTTCACCCGCGTTACGTCTTTGGTTGATGCTTCGCTCCCGTCTGTCAGCTAAGCTTAATTGGAACTGGGTCGGACACGTCTGTCGCATGTCGAACGGATCATGGGCTAAATCAACCACAACGTGGTTCCCGGAAAACGTCCAGTGACATCGCGGCAGACCCAGGCGAAAATAGCGGATTATGATCGACGCTTATAGGCTGGATTGGTCTACACTAGTTCAGGATAGAGGATTGGAAAGTAGAAAGGGAGACCTTCGCCCTGCAGTGGGACAACACAAGCTAAAAATAATAATAAAAAAGAAAAACAAGTGGACTAAGGCGCGGGTAAAAGCTAGTAATACACACGGCTAAATATCAAGCCACACATTTCCAGTATAAGCTTACCTCTTATTGTATGGAAATCCTATATAATGAGAGATCAGCGTGCGTACCTAAATAATCACGCAAAACATGGTGTTTTTCTGAAACTTTTTTTTTTCAAGACCTATAATGAACGAGTAAAGTTCTCTGAATAAATTCACATCATTAATTCCTAGCAAGACTTTTTCATACTTATAGTTCGATTAAAAAAGCTATTTATTATTCAGATATTAATCATACAAATGCTAACAAAATCGATTGACGACTCATAACGATTACGAAGCGAGGTCACATATAATATACTTAAGTAAGTACTCAGTTGACTACCTACCCTACCTACCTCAGACAAAATGAAAGACCATAGATATTCTATGGCTTTTTACTCAAAAGTACAAAACAAATAAAGACAATAAAACTTCGCAACTGCTAGTCAACTCTCACATGAAGACTATGAAGAGATCTGTAGGACAAATCAAATCTCTTTATTGCATTCAAGTGAACATTTGTTTGTTATAACTAGGTAAGTTATAACATGAAACCCGGCTAGGGCACGGCAACATAATAAAATATAAAAAAAAAAAAATATACCATCACGCCTGTATTCCCCGAAGGGTTAGGCAGAGGTGTAACAATGTACACCCACAGTTCGCCGGTATATTTAGGTCCCATGTAATAAGGGGCGAGCCTATTGCCATTAACCGGGCACAAATCCTAACTCCGAGCTGCTACTGAGAATTTCATAGAAAAACCCACTAACACTTTTTGCTCAACCTGGGAATCGAACCCAAGACCTCTAGCGTAGCAGTCGCGCTTAGGACCACTAGGCTACCGAGGCAGTTAACAACAGGCAGTTGGCAACATAATAATAACATTATAACATAACAGTAAGAGTATTCTTATTATATAATTATTATTAAATATTTTATTCGAGGTACTCTGCGACCGAGTAAGACATTTCTGTGTCTTTTAGTTTTCTGTTAAATTTACTAATAAAAATTCAACAAATTACCGGAACAAATAAAAGAAGAACCCATACTTATTTCATTTGTTCCGGTAATTTGTTGAAATTTTTTACTGCCATGTAATATAAGCTATGGACCGTCCATTATTTCGCACTACATACATACAAAAAAATCAATTCTTGTACGGGGAGCCTTCTTTAAATTTTAACTTAATTTTATTTTTTACAGTCGGATACGCCAAGGAGTTTTTATGTGTTTTTTTTCAAACGGCTGGAAGGATTTCGACAATTTAGGTATTGTTAGATTTGTCTCAAAAATCCAAGTGTTCTTAGATGGGACTTAGTAAGAACCTAGACCAGCTCAAATCGTCCTAGTAATGGGTCCCGACCGACTGCTGTAACAGAATTCCAGACTGCTGCACTTATTTTTTTCTTTTATTTTTATCTAAAGGTCATGGTTTACGCAGTCGGTTTTATTTTTATTTTTTAAATCTATATACTTACATATATATATTTGCTATAGCAACCGTAGTATTATAGTCTCTTCCTAGTCTACCTATTACGGTTAAACAAATACAGCCCCGTGGCAGACAGACACACGGCAGAGCTTTAATAATACGGTTCTGTTCGACACTCTTACCCCCGAATTCGAAACTACACCAACCTTTATGACGTTCTTAAATATATTTCTGTCGCTATAATACACCAAAAAGTGGCAGAGATAGCATAAGACTCAAAGGCGACTTCAAATTAAGTTACGTTTGGGAATTTGACCATTAGTGTCATCATCATATTAGCCGAACGACGTCCACTGCTGGACATAGGCCCTAAAGATAGCTACACTGACCGGCCGTGCGCTGGTCGTTATTGTACAGAACCCTTAAAACTTTCCAACTAAGACCTTGAAAACCCAAGCATCATTAGTCTAGAAACAAAAGCACATCGCATGAAAATTAATGACTGCCGTGACAATTGAGATGCAAATAGGCCATTAAAAGGAGGATTTAATGGCAACACAGCTCGGCTCATATAAACTAATTGATATGGAATTTAGGTCAGTATGCAAATAGACTTCATAGAGCCTCTCCACATTGATAACATCTCAGTAGTCTGTGGAAGCTGTCATTAATAGGACCTGATATTGATGATAATGGTATTAATTTAATTTTTCAATATATTTATTTTTGACTGCCTCGTTAGTCTAGTGGTCCTAAGCGCGACTGCTACATTAGAGGTCTTGAGTTCGATTCCCAGGACAAGCAAAAAGTGTTATTGGGTTTTTCTATGAAATTCTCAGTAGCAGCTCGGAGTTAGGATTTGTGCCCGGTTAATGCAATAGGCTCGCCACCTATTACCTGGGACTGTGTGTGGGCGAACTGTGGGTGTACATTGGTACACCTCTGCCTAACCTTTCGGGGAATACGGGCGTGATGGTATGTTATGTTTGTATCTATAACTGTTTTTGCAACTTTGCTGTTGTAGTGTCATCAAAGAACTAGCTATAAAGACCCAAGAAGAAAGATACAAGAAGATAACAAAACTCTATGAACTCCAATTCCATAGATAATAAAAATATTCTCTATTACACTTCCACACAATCGCGTGTTTCTGGTCACCTACAGGAACCACCGCTTCCCGACTTGATTGCTGTATCGTTATCAAGTCCCCCTCAATTCTCGTTAACGCCCGGAAAATACACATAGGTACACCTACATATTTTTTATATTCCATCATAGTCTAGTCTAGATCATTCTTTTGTCCGTCTAATGGATAATTCAATATACTATCCTCATCGCTCCATCAACTTATATCCTGTCGAACGTATTTCGGTAGAAATGTCTTCAGTACCAACGCTTGAAATATCCAACAATATATAACAGGCCAAGTCATATTTTATTTAAATACTCCATTGAACTTGGATCTGTCAAAACGGCCCAACCCAAAATATCCCAATAATTATATTATTTACATGCATATCCAGCAATAACAGTTCAATGTACCAACACATCCAAAAGCTAAAAACAGAATTATAACTAGCATTAAATATTCAAAATCATTACAATTACTTTTTTTAAATAGGATACATTTTGATGTGATTTGGTTCGTTGGCTAACTAAGCGTAATTTTCCAAGTTATTTACCAAATTTTTGCCAACGACCAAATAAAGAACATTATTATATTTTTTCTTTATTTATAACTATTTTTTACATAAAAAACTAAGTATGTTTCTGAGCCAGTGAACTTGAGGTCACATACATACATACATCTACTACATATAACCTGACTGCCGTATCGGCGCACAGCCGTCGAAACTACTGGAACTAGACACGTGGAATTTTACACATGACAGCCTTTTATGACGTAGGCGAGGCGACAGCAATTTTTGAATTTAAACCCCTAGTGGGGTGAAAAGAGAGAGTTTAACTGTGTAAACACGAACAGAAGTCCGCAGATTTACCCGCAATAAGTTACGTCTTTGATACTGCTCTGCTCCCGTGTGTCGTAGCCTGATGTTAAAATAATAATAATACTAGCCAATAATACTGTCATATTGCAGGACAAAGGCCTCTTCTCATACAGGACAGTGTAATCGTATATAATAGCCCAAAAACTGCCTTAATAAACGGGCTTTAAGAAGAAAAACGATTTTTCGAAACCGGACTAGTACTTCCTGAGATTAGCGCTTTTAAACTAACAAACTCTTCAACTTTATAATAATAAAAAAAAATAAGAATATCAATCTATACTGATATTATAAAGCTGAAGAGTTTGTTTGTTTCGCTCAACGTGCTAATCTCAGGTTGGAATTGAAAAAATATTTTTGTGTTGGATAGTGCATTTATCGAGGAAGGCTACGTGACATCACACTACGACACACGGGAGAGGAGCATTAACCAAAGACCTAACTTAATGCGGGTGGAATACCACTACGCGAACGAAGTCGCTGGCAGAAGCTAGTATTTAATATGTATCGAATTAATCAACTTGAAACTTGGCACGAATACAAACTTAAGTAAATAATAAAATTTCCACGTGTTTCTGACTTCCAAAGGGGGTATCAGAGGGGTGTAAGAATGAAATCCATGCAGACAAAGTAGTAGCGAACAAAGAGCTTTTTTTTTAATATCTTTGGATGGCAAACAAACCGACGGCCCACCTGATGTTAAGTGGTCACCTCTGCCTATAGACATCTGCAATACCAGAGGCCTTGCAAATGCGTTGCCATCTCAGAGACAAAGTTTAAATTTTCATGTGCCTGTAATTACACCGGCACCCATACCGTTCAAATCGGAACACAGCAACGCTGCTTTACGGCAGAAATAGATATGGTGGTAGAACTTCCCTGGACGAGCTCTTTCACAAAGATCTCTCCAAAGAAAAAGCAGGTCAAAGAGCTAGTCTTTTCATAAAAAAAAAAGTGACAAACTCAACTTTTAATATAATAAAAGCCAATCTTCTATATGCGACACAACCTAGTTCCTTCAACTGTTTAAACAAATTGCTTCCAAACAGCTCGTCCAATCAATCAATCGTTAACAATCGAATTGGGACCATAGTGTTGTGATGAATCGATGTTTCGTCTATCTTTTGAGTTGTAGTGATGTGAATGTTATCATTATAGTCAATGACAACTGTTATCTGTTTATGTAAATGTCGTTCCTTCTGTTTAGGGATATTGATGTACTACTGCCGAACGATGTTATGTGTTTACGTTTGATTATGTGAGTGCTGGAAGTTTTAGAGATATCGATTGATAACATGTAGATTGTGTTCCCCGATGGGGTAGACAGTTTGAAGTGTTGAGGGATGGAGAACCAATGACATACGTGCCGTAATAATTCGACCACCATGACAAGAATTAACAAATCTATAAGTACTAATATAACTGCTTCATTAGCCTAGTGGTCCTAAGTACGACTGTTACGCTAGAGGTCTTCGCTTCGATTCCCAGATCGCGCAGTATTATTGGGTTTTTCTATGAAATTCTCATTAGCAGCTCGGAGTTAGGATTTGTGCCCGGCTAATGGCAATAGGCTCGCCCCCTAATACATGGGACCTAAACATACCGGCGAACTATGGGCGTACATTGGTACCTACACTTCTGCCTTACCCTTCAGGGAATACAGGTGTGATGGTTTGTTATCTAAAATAGTAAAGTTGAAGAGTTTATTTGTTTGAATATGCTAATCTCAGGAACTACCAGCCGCATTGGAAAAATAAAATATATATGATAGCCAGCTTCATGATTCATATAAAGTCACGCTACGACAGGTGAAAAATCCCACGCAGACGAAATCGCAGGCAGTACCTAGTCTGTGTATATTATTTGATAGAGTCTAATTTGCAACAGCAACATAAATAACACAAACTTTTTTTTATTTAACGCGACTTTGTTTCGGGTAACGTTGATATGTATTTTATTAGTATGGGACTAAGGGTACTATACACTCACGCCTGTATTCCCCGAAGGGTTAGGCAGAGGTGTAACAATGTACACCCACAGTTCGCCGGTATATTTATGTCCCATGTAATAAGGGGCGAGCCTATTGCCATTAACCGGGCACAAATCCTAACTCCGAGCTGCTACTGAGAATTTCATAGAAAAACCCAATAACACTTTTTGCTCGACCTGGGAATCGAACCCAAGACCTCTAGCGTAGCAGTCGCGCTTAGGACCACTAGGCTACCGAGGCATAGTTACATACATACACACATATAGACATAGTTAGACTAAGGGTACTAAAACATGATTTATCACACTCGGCAGCTTTCTATCAGTAATCGGACAAGCACTTTCAGAGATTACCTCGTACAAAACCAATAAACAATTTTTTTTTTTATTATATTATTATTTTAAATTACGTATTCCACTTAGATAAGTACACGGTAAACTGAAGTCTAGCCTTTCTGAAGATTATAAATGTTATCTTAGCCTACTTGAGGACTACTCATAACGCAAGATAAAGAAATTTGAGTCATCATAGTCGAGGAAATCATCATTATCAGTCTTTAGAAGTCAAGGAACGATGGCGGCGCGGAACATTCTCCAAGTTCATTACTAGGAATATTTATTTATTTAAATTTGATGCAACAAAAAGTACAAAGGCGGACTCTATGTCTTAAGCATTCTCTGCCAGTCAACTAAAGGTGGATGGAGAAATATTCTAATATTTATTCTGTTCCTTCTGAAAAATGTGTGCTTCATAATGACAAAAGTAAAAAAAAAAGCCAACACACGTAAAAATTACTTAATTTCTTTTAAGTAATGTTAATTTAGAATCTATTCTAAGCATAAACATAGGACGTACGGGTCCCTGACTGCACACGGCCGGTATTTCCTTCATACAGTTAGCACGTTTAGAGAGTCGTGTGACAACCGCACTGGGCACGGACGATGTCAGGACGACAAACGTCGTGTGTGAACTGTATGAAAAGAGACAACCGCCCTTCTGCAAACCGACACACTGCCCCAGTGTCGCAGCAGTTCGGCGCCAAACGCATAAATTTAAAGAGCCCTTAGACCAACAGGCCTGCCGTCTGGGGGTCTTTATCTTTTTTTTAAAGCATCCACAGGAAAGTCCAGTTAAGTAGTTGGCAACCTCCGAGGTTGAACCAAACCGAGATGCCTTTAAAGACTAGCGCGGCAGTCGTGAAGTAAGACCAGGCACATGAGACATTTCAACTTTGTCTCTGGGTTAGCAATGTTTTATTTTATTTTATTTGTAAGGGACAAAAACAGTTACATGTTAAAAGCTGTACAATAAGTCCTTAAGATTAAATTACAAACATGTAACCCACTACATTTTGTTTTGGTTGGTAGGTTTTGGTTTGGTTATGTTTTGTTTTGGTATTGCATATAGGCAGCGGTGACCATTTGACAGCGGACGAGCCGCAGGCTTGATTGCCATACAACGAATTAAAAAAAAAAAGTACTGCCTAGAGGCCTTTAAAGATACCACTGAAAAGTCCGGTTAAGCTGTCCACAACCTCCTAGGTTAAAATGCGGGATGTTATTCCAAAAAAAAAAGACCAGCGCGGCAATCGTAAACTAGATCATGAATGTAGAATCAGACGCGAAATAAAAGCTTATAACTAAAGCAAAGCTTTTTTTTTCTAGTGTACTTTGTTATGATTGAATTTTTCATTTCCGTGAGTAAACAAGCCACGGAGCGCAAACTCGCCAACCCGCTGACCTTTTACTCAGGGCTGTCAACAGTCCAAGATTCCTCGAATAAATGAAATTTTCACAGAAAAATGTACTTTTTTGGGCTAGAATTACAAAGGAGTTTAAATGTAATTTGTTAAAATACTCATATAATACATAAATAATAATAATATGTAAATGTAATCCCCAAGTTAGGAGTATACCTGTATCTTGGGGATTGGAGAAGCGTTGACATAATTGTTATGGTACTTCATTGTGTGAAGAAGTATAAAGTCATAAAGTTGGCAAAGAACATGATTATCTTCTATTACATAAAAATGAATAGCTAAATGCTAAGTGCAAAACTCGAGAACGGCTAGACCGATTTGGCTGATTATTTTTTGTTGTTGTTGTACTTTCCCGAACAAGGTTTGTATAAAAGTAAAAATTGGGGAAATCTACCAGAAGAGTCAGAAATGTGCACCTGAGTGAAGCCAGAGCGGTGCGCTTGTATTACAAAAATTAAGTAAATGCGGATACTTTTTGTGTTAGGGGAATCCCGATTAATTGAAAATAAGCAGTAGATTCAAATTTAAAACTAAAAAGTGTTTTTATTTTTATCGTAATAATATTTTAGGCCGGGAAAAAAACTCTATTTAAAGAAATGACCGGGTATTTTTAAAGTTTTTGTCTAGGGTCGGCAATTTAGGAGATGGCAACCCTAGTTTCAGTTAATAATTGAGTCAACACTTGGTCCTGGACACACGTAGGTAGTATTGCTACTAGATGCTTCTGCCCGTACAGGAAATAGCGTCTGTATTATCAATATAGTTTATGATATTGACTAACTGCTAATGGTCCTAAGCGCGACTGCTACGCTAGAGGTCTTGGGCTCGATTACCAGGTCGAGCAAAAAGTGTTATTGGGTTTAGCTATGAAATTCACAGTAGCAGCTCGGAGTTAGGATTTGTGCCCGGTTAATGGCAATAGGCTCGCCCCCTATTACATGGGACCTAAACATACCGGCGAACTGTGAGTGTACAATGTTACACCTCTGCCTAACCTTTCGGGGAATACAAGCGTGATGGATGGTATGTTTATGATACTGAATCAAGGAAACTTTGGAGAAAATCATTTTCATGTAAGTTTTGAATGTCTACGCTTGCCATTTTGAAATATTTTTTAAACACTTCTTGAAAGTAGAATCTCAGATAATACCAGGCTTATTTATGTCCAACTACAGAGCAAAGGCCTGTTCCCATACATACAAGACGTGAACATTGTTCTTCTTAGCGTATCGATGACAAATAAAATATGAAATAATATAAATTACAATTTTGTTTTATTTGGCACAGTACTCAGCTACTCCAGCACCATCCTCGTGGCGCAGTCATTAGGTCCTCACGTGTGCAGGTGACAGGGCATGAGGCGCTAGATAAAAGGTGCAATAGTATTGATCAGTGTTAAGCGGTGGGCCCGCATATTACAAGACTGAAACCCTGACACAATTAGACGAGGTCGTGGCAGACCAAGCAGAAGATGACGAGACACCTTGAATGGCTTCCTCAGCAATTGGCGAGATGAGGAACAACTCCGAATGAAGTGAAAGGAATGGGGGAGACCTTACTCTCTGGAATAAGACAGCAAAGGCTAGCAAAAAATAAATAAAGGGGGTATAGTAGCCGCCATGAGTCGTGAGCACAAGCTTCAAGTAAATTTTTGGCTTTTTGCACGTGATTGGTCCATCAGTCGGAACACAAAAATTTACTTGAAGTTTGTGTTGACGACTCGTCGCGGCTACTATAATAAAACCTCTCCTATTTTGGAACAAACAATCTTTGAAATATACGTAAAACTTGCAGGATAAATGCTTTATAACAGTTACATTTTATTTTATCTGCATCTTATCTAAATAGAGATTTTATTACAGTCTACAGATGTAAGGACCGGTTTTAGTTATCGCTTTATCAATGAGACTGTGCCATCATTGGCTTTGATTTTTTTTATCTATTTGGAACACCTTTATCGTCATTCATCTGCAGTGCTATTCTGAAAAAAATATCTTTTGGTGAATTTAAGTGAAGTGAGCTACAATCCCTAGCATCGACAGCTCACCTCAAGCTCACATCACCTGTATTCACCGCGGGATTTTTTTACAGAATAGACCGACAGATGGAGATGAAGAAGAAGGCTAAAGAAAAGATGTGTGGATTATTGCGTAAAGAATGATATGAAAGAGAAGGGAATCAGTGATATCATAACGGTTGACAGGACGAAACGGAAAAAGAAAACGTGTTGCGTCAACCCCAAGTAACATGGGATAAAGGCAGGAAAATAATAAGACCGACATCCCTACCGCAGCTAACAAAAGCGCTGATAACTTTAAAACCGCTGAACCGATTTCCATCAAACATAGCTAAAAACAATCCCGACTTAATAAAAAAACTTTCAATTAAAAAAAAACTAAATCAAAATCGGTTTATGTATTCGGGAGCTACGAAGCCACAGACAAACACACACACAGACACGTCAAACTTATAACACACCGCCGTTTTTGCGTAAAGGTTAAAAAAAGAATATGTTTGATTATACTTTGTTAAAATTTCCTACAGTTTTTAAAAGGCATTCACATTTGTACAACATTCATACGATCATTTACATTTGTAATTGCCGAAATTGGTTTTACGAAACCACCAACCGGAGATTACTGCTACAGAGAAACGAGCCAGCAATGTCACGTCTTTTTTTGGCCTCTCCGTCTTTCCACACATAGCTTGTAGAACGTAAGCTTTAAAACATTTGCGTGTCTGCCATTCCACACACCGTCGTCTTTATTATTATTTTTAAGTGGGACAAGCACACTGCACCTCTTAAAAGCCAGCATCAACGGTGGCGACCCCCATAAAAGCACCGAGACAATGAAGCTCGACGAGTTCCGGAGAAACGATTCAACTGGGATCTTGGATCGCGCCACGAAATTATTCATTAAAGTACCTTACAGGTGAGGATTAAGAAAAATCATAATTTCTACTTCCCTCCAAAGAAGCATCAGATAGAGCAAAAAAATATTTTCATTAATTTTCTTAGATTAGATGGTAAACAAGCCGACGGCCCCCCTGACGTCAAGAGATCACCTCTGCCTATAGACATCTGCAATAACACTTTGGCTTTGGGAATGAGTCCCCATCCCAGAGACAATGTTGAAATGTCACATGTGCCTGTAATTACACCGGCACCTACACCCTTCACACCGGAACACAGCAACGCTGTTTTGCAGCAAAAATAGGTATGGTGGTAGTATTTCGCCTGACGAGCTTCTTCACAAAGTGCTCTGATACTACTCGGCCAATAGCTGTAAGTGTGCTTACCTCCTCCCAGGAGAGTATGGAGCTCTCGACGGCGCTGATCCACATGTCGCCTGCACCTGCGCTCACGTCGATCAACCCACGCCGCCCCCCGCCCCCCTCCTCCGTGGAATGCTGCAACAAAAAGTTTGAATGTCGCTAATGGAGTCTAGGGACAAGAAATACTAAACTATAGCGTGTTTCTCCTTGAATGTCTTTTTAGAAAACAAACAATGTGAGGAGTTTTCGCATCAATCAAACAGTTTAGGTACCTATAATCTTTGAAAAAAAAAAGGTATGAGTTGTGTTTTTTTTTACTCAAAATTATCACGCCACATATTTTTAAGGTTGGTACTTTTAAACAAGAGAAGTAAATTTTATACACCAACATTCATGAATATGCGTGAAACTGGTTCTGAGTGACTAAAATTAGTAGTTATTCGACTATCAGTTATGTATGTACGTATGTATGAGTTAAGTACTTGCTATGTTATTATAAACTTTATCAAGGGAAATTAAAGTCGTTTTTTGGATTCCGTACCCTAGGGGTGATAAACGGAACCCTATTACTACGACTGCGCTGTCTGTCCGAGTGTCCGCCAGTCCGTCTATCACAGGCTGATGTATCTTTTGAAGCGTAATAGATATAAATTTGTATATAATATATGTATATAATCTATATGGTTGCTACAACAACAAATAATTAAAATGTAACGTTACATATTATACGATGGTACGAAACCCTTCGTGCGAATCCGACTCGCACTTGACCGAATTTTTAAAGCAAACCAACCAAACAAACCAAGTTTAAACGATCCAAGCGTTGCTTTGAAATTAAACTTTCTTATGAATTTCAGAGAACACAATTTTCCGAGATCACAGCTTTGAAATGAATAATTTATTTAAAATGCGATCAAACTAAGAATAGAACCTTCTGCGTTTTGTAAGTTTTGTAAGTGACATACCCAAATTATCAAAATTTATGTATTATACTAACACTAGGTATAAGGTACTTTACTAACACTACGGATCTTTGTTGTCTGATTATTTGAAATAAATTATTATTATTATTATTACAACTGTCAAACTAACGTCAGTTGCTCTACGTTCAGCGAAATTTGTTTACACCATGAGTCCATGACACATAAACGTGAAGTTCGTACGAAATTATTCAAGGCCGATTTATTCTTAAAATGTTTATAGGCATCAGTCCCCTCTGAGCACAATAAATGTAACTTTTTGGGATCCACACACGTACGCGTACGCGTATACTCATAGCACGTAAAACAATGACAATGATAAAATATTTCTGTTAAGAATTGGAATTGATAACTCTCAACAATATAATATAACTGATAAGTGATAACAACAAAATCAATCTTGAGAACCATTCTTGACCGTGAGACTGTACCGGAAACAGCCTATCCATTATACTATGCATAAAATAATAATAAAATAGGTAATAAACATAATTGAACAGCTGCTTACACCAACAACAAACCAGAATCAAGTGGCAACAATCAGAAAAGCGCCGAGGCAATGAAGCTCGACAAGTCTCGGAGAAACAATACAACTGTATTAGATCACGCAACGAAATTAATCAGAAAATAACAGCGAAGTAGGAATGAACATAATTTGCACACAAGTACAACAGTTTACGCATCCAATAGAAGATAAGCAAACAATTTTCTTGTTCAATGACTTGTCACTTAAGATTTCGCACGAAGTTTGAAACATTTCCCGAGCGTATTATTAATTTCTATTCCATTGATGAATCACAAACACAACCCAGTATCACGAAGGTGCTAATACAGCGATACGACTACAAAACGAGAGAAACACACTCACAGAGAAACTAAAAACTTCGGAACAAAAAGCACAAAGCAAAACTTTTAAATTCACAGAAAAATCTTACAAATAATGCACCACCTTTACTGGGAACCTTCAGAAACAATACTTGTTGCTATCCCAAGTATGTGAACGCGAAAATACCGACAAAAACGTGTGTTTTTATACGGTTGTTTAAATACTAAACACGTTTGCACGCAACGTCTGCCGACGTCAGACTGATGATCGTAAACAATTAGGTACTAGTAAATGAACGATGGCGTCGGTTATTCATGTGTTCGTAAACGCGGAATAATCAACGGACTTGTAGTAAACGTGCTAAGGCATCTCCACACACGAGCACTTTTATCGTCAGAGCTATATGTTTTACGTGTGCACTTTACTTGGCGTATTTGTGTAAATACACACACACACACCATCACGCCTGTATTCCCCGGAGGGTTAGGCAGAGGTGTAACAATGTACACCCACAGTTCGCCGGTATGTTTTAGGTCCCATGTAATAGGGGGCGATCCTACTGCCATTAACCGGGCACAAATCCTAACTCCGAGCTGCTACTGAGAATTTCATAGAAAAACCCAATAACACTTTTTGCTCGACCTGGGAATCAAACCCAAGACCTCTAGCGTAGCAGTCGCACCTAGCACCACTAGGCTACCGAGGCAGTTAAAATATACCGAAGCAGTTGTGTAAATATTTGCGTTATATTAAAAAAATAACTTAGTATATTTTGTACACATACCATCACGCCTGTATACCTCGTGAGGTTAGGCAGAGGTGTACTAATGAATGTACACCCACAGTTCGCCGGTATGTTTACTTGTTTAGGTCCAATGTAATAGGGGACGAGTCTATTCCCATTTGGACAAATACGCCACATAAAGTGCCATCATTAACAAATGATATTTCAGTATCGCCTGCGACATTACCATATCAATACAAATAAATAAAATTGAAGTGTCTGTTTGTAATTTCAAATTAACAGCTTTTCACTAAATGCATATGCAGTATGTACGATATTAACATCAAAAAATCATTTTTTTAAATTTTTGTCTGTCTGTCTGTTTGTTCAAGCGAATATCAAAAACGGCTAAACCAATTTTGGAGGGACTTTTGCTCGCAGATAGCTAATGTTATAGGGAGTAACTTAAGCTGATTATATTTTAGAAATTAAAAAAAAAAGACAGTTACGCAAAAACAAAATTGAAACCCATGAAATAGGAAATAGTGAACGCGAAGGAAGTCGCGGGCAACAGCTAGGTAATCAATTAATAATAATCGTTATGTCCTAAATTTTACTGTTGAACTTTATTTTGAAATTCATACTACAGTTATTCATTCATACTACAGCTGTGGCCTAACAGGGTCCGTAAATGTACTTAAGTTTTAAGCCTTTTGTAAGATCTTATACACATTATGGTATGCAAATAAATAAATAATAATAATAATAATCGTTTATTTGCGTAAAACATGGTATTAATGGTGGTAAAAAAGAAAAAGCACAAACATGTTTAGCTAGAAATAAATATAAATATTTATATCGCTAGTGTGTGGAGACACTTTTATTGGTTTACATAGGAGGAAAATCATTGAGCTATTTCGCAATTGTGAACAACACTTGGGTTTTGTAGTCCACTAAGAACAATTCTCTGAAATATTACAGTAAATTAATTAGATTTGAGTATTCAGAAGCACTTTGAACCTACATCCCTATAGGAGACCTACAAGTCTCTTGTCTGATGTGGCTACACGAAAGAATAAGAAAATGTTAACTGATAGTGACGATTGGTAGAAGACAAACTGCATCTTCCAGAAATCGGAAGGTAACAGAAAGAAGATTTCCTAGAGACCTTAGAAGTAAGCAAATTAAGAACGTTTGAGTTTCACACTTCTTCTTGATTTACAGAAACCCACCGTCCTTGGAATAATTATGCTATACTTACAGTCGTAAAAATTAACATCGTGTACATACCTATGCAAAGTCCCATGTTTACTCTTGTAAAGTCTATACAATTTTATTACTAATTAATAATTTTATTACAGTTATAAAGGTTATAAAAAAAAATAAGTTGTTTTTTTGTCTATCTGTCTGTTTATTACGGCTAATCTCCAATACCGATGAACAAATTTCGACGGGACTAAAACTGGCAGATAGCTGATGTATCAAAGAATAACATAGGCTCCCTTTATTTAAAACTAAAGAAAAAAAAACCCAGCAGATAACCGACATCACGCGGACGAAGTCGCGGGCATAAACTAGTGTTCAATTTAAACTCTCGTTTAGCTGAATGGTTCTAATTACTAGCGCGACGTGTGTTCACGTTCAGCCATGCGAGAGCTCTCCATACCTTGCAAAGCTTATGAGTACCTGTTGGGAACTGAACACTCATAAGCATAACAAAACAACACGGTTGGATTCAACCCAAACCCCAAGAGGACAAGCTAGTGCCATCTACACGTTCCATCTTCTGACACGACTACCCCCCAGTTGGTCTCGTGGACATAAGTGTGACTGCTGAGCGTGGAGTCCTGAATTCGATTCCCAGGTTGTACAAAAATAGTTATTGGGTTGTTCCAAAATAATTCTGGCCAATGATTAACAAATATATGTATTGATGGAATCGAAATTACACAGCAGAAACAATAACCTTTACCAACTTTTATTTAAATAAGTAAATATAAAATAGCAAAAGTAATATAGAAGCTTTTTTTAATTTTCTCCAACTAAGTCAAGATTCTTTGATAGCAAGTATGTTGTCAAGAAAAATGGCAACGTCACCAATAAGGATTCGTCGTTCCTGCTCTGCCACTTTACCTACTCGGGAGGGTTACATACATACATAAACTCACGCCTTTTTCCCATGGGGGTAGGCAGAAACCACAGAAAGCCACCTGCTACGATTCTTACATCCTTATTTCGCCTCGTCCACGTTCATACATCTGGTCATATAAGCACGCTGGCTCGCGAGGGGTATAAAACTATTATGCATTTCAAATGAATCGGTCTTCGTGTTCGATTGAAGCAAGTTTCTACAAAAACGGATCAGTGTTACCAATTAATAACAGCAAGCGTGCTTATTAACGCTGATAGAAGTAGTAATTGTGCGTTTTCATTACGAGAAACGCTAATCCGAATTCGCGCCATGTGTAATATCCCGTGTCGTGTGAATAAAACAATGTTTTGCAATAAAAGCGCAACATTTACGAGAACAAAATTTGATGCTGCAAGATGTTTTATTTTTCGACACGCTAATGTTTCAGACATTAATAGTATTCTCCAGACCAATTTCGGTCATGGCGGCTAATATTAATAGATACTAGCAAAGTACGCAGGAGATATTATAATGTACAACTGGTGCACACCTTTTTCCCTACCTCTCAAAGTCCAATGGGACAAAAATCCAACACAATCGGGAAGAAATCAGGCGCAACACCAACGGCTTTACGTGCTTTCCGACACACGGGGGTGTCACCACGCCACCAACTTCCAAGCTCCGGGCTGCTACTGAGAAATTCGTAATGGAAATACTCAAATACACTTTTTACTCTTTGAACCCAGGACCCCACGTTCAACAGTGGCGCTTGCGACCAGGAGACCAACGGCTTACTCAGATATCACCATGTTGCCAGAAACATTGTTCTCCGCAACAACAAAACATGTTGCTAAAAACAATATTGTGCTATTTTGTTTCCCCGGGCGAATTTCCCCACGAGCTCTCTACGACTTAAGCAATGCCTTTGCGTTACACTAGAGAAAGCCACTTGAGACATAAATGTATCTCTTATACTTATAGTTTACTATGGTAAAAACTCCCACTAAATAAAAAATTCAGTAAGGTTGAAACTTCTTAAATCTGTTACTTTAGTTTTAAAGCAATAAGTAATAAAATGAAAAATTTTAAGTTACCCCCGACAGAAGAATATAGGTCCCTACCGCAGCTAACAAAAAAGCAGATAACCTTCAAACCGCTGAACCGATTTTGATAAAAATTATCTAAGTTCCATTACTAGGAAACCTCCTTTAAAATAAAAAAACCGCATTCAAATCGGTTCCCTCGTTTAAGAGCTATGGTGCCACAGACAGACACGTCAAACTTATAACACCCCTCTTTTTGAAACGGGGGTTTTTTTTTTTTTTTGGTGGGTGGGAATTCATCAAATAACTTCTCCCGCCCTTAGTGTCAGACTTTTACTGACTAAAACCCACCCATGTTCCTTCTTGTGCCCTTTGCGTTCCGGGGGCGCGGTATCTCTTGCGAACAACCCGCAGCCCCGGCAGGCATCGGCCCTCAGTGGCCCCTTCCTTTTGCTGACATCTCTTTGAGGCGCGCGTGAAACACGAACGCGCCGTCGACACGGCCTGTCGTTATGCAACGTAAGGACGGTGCCATTGCTCACCGTCCACAGGCCAGTGAAACGGGGGTTAAGAATAAACATTGTCATTTTATGACATGCAAGTGACATTCAACCTTATGGGGTTGTAAAGCAATTACGAGGTCGACCATACCTATCCAATGCATCGCTCTAACTAATCAATAACACACGGCCTTGTGTCCTAGTAGCCAACGAAGAAGAAAATAGGTCATTCCGACCAACATGCACCATTAAAAGCTATATTTGTTGAAATGTTAACAACTTTTTCCTTTTCTCATTAGTAGATAGTAATTGTACATTGCTTACGCGTTCCCGAAACATTTGAACTGCATATATATTTTTCCTTTTAAGGTTTAAACCGATTGGGAATAAGCACCAGAAAAAAAATGTCGTACCGCAACATAAACATAGATACACACAATATTTACTGGAAAGACCCACAGATCTTGATTAAAAAAAAAACATTACCGATGATTAATAATGTTTAATCGTGTGTTCTGTCTACAACAATAGAGATCGCATTACATTGTAGCTATTAGAGATTGGCTATGAACGTTTAATTTTATTGATTAAATTCTCAACTGAGTTAATATGCGGGTGCGCTAAGTGCCGCAGTGCAATGCATCGTAGTACGTTGCGTTACAGCGCCGCGTTGCTGGACGTGTGCGACATGAGAACGTAGAATCTGTGGTAGAAATGTACGGCATGTTGTACGACACAAGGCTTTCGTCGCCTTTAACGTCGCCGATTTTGGCGATGCAGCACCGTACCGTTTTTATGTGTCAAATCCTGCTATCCCACACGCGGGTCTGTGGACGTTCGTGTTCCACGTGTACCTCAAAGAGATGTCAGCAATTTTGTGAAGGGGCCACTCAGTCACAGTTCGAAAGCTTGCCACTAGAGACTCGCGACACCAACGTCGCGTCTGCGCAGCGCTGCCGTTGCGCAGACGTTGGAGGAATATCAACGCTCATAAAACGCCCGTGAGATAACGGCCTCACAAATAGGACCTAAATAAACGCGTAATTTTATTGATAAAATTTTCAAGCAAATCAATATTAAACTTTTACTATCAGAATAATTATTACGTTTGAAATAACGTCAAATTAAATAATAATTCTTTGACAACGCCTGCCCAACAAACTTCCGAACTAACATTGATGTTACATTAGTTGATTTTCAACACAGATATCGCCGTATTTGCCTATCTTCTAGATAAGTATAATGTCAGTTTAATCGGTGACCAATCAGCGCTATTTATTGTTCCATATTTTAAATCAATATAAATCAGTTATTCCATAATTTTCTTAATCGTTTCAGAAAGAGTTTTTCATTTGTACGGGGAAATGCGTAACTATTGATTCGATGCGCTTACTCTTTCGACATTACTTAGTTACTTTTCCTACCTTCCAAGTTAATCTTAGCTACAAAGCCGAATGTACACGAGTGTTGGAAACTAGCTTCTGTCCCTGACCCCGTACTTCACTCGCGTTTAGTTGGCTACTGCTCCGCAGCCGTGGGTCGAAGCCTAACCTTATAATTATAGTCAATAGGCACTATCCCTCATATATCTGACTATAATTTACCGGTTTCAGAGATTAGCCCGTTTAAACAAACAAAAAGACTCATTAGCTTTATTATATTAGTATGGATGAGGTAAGGAATGAGTAAGAGGAAGTTTGAAAGTAGCGCCAGTGACAGAAAAAATTTAAGGAAACCGTTGACTTGGTTTGGGCATGTAAAGAGGAGGGATGAGACGCATGTGACCAAAAGAGTTATGAATATAAAAGTGGATGGATGGAGAGAAAGAGGGAGGTCAAAGCAAAGATGGATGGATTGTGTAAAGAATGATATGAAAGAGAAGGGAGTCAGTGATAGCATGACGGTTGACAGGACGGCATGGAAGAGGAAAACATGTTGCGCCGACCTCAAGTAACATGGGATAAGGGCAAGAAGATGATGATGATGAGCTTTATTATATTGGTATAAATAGTACAGCATATAACCCGGGTCCCGGGTATAGTTACATGAATTAAACAAGGCTCGTACTGTAATGTTCTTACAGTGACCCGACTTGGAATCGTGCCAAGCCCCGTAATGATAAAAAATGTGAAGATAATGTAATCTCAGCATTATATTGAAGTAGTCGTTGTTTCCCCCGCGCATGCGTATGAAGATTCAATTTCATCGAGAAAGTTTCTGGTAAGTTAAACCTTCATGGCCGTTCAGGTGTTAATTACGATTATACGATTCTTTACAGTTGAAAAATAAACGTACAGGCGTCCGTATTTCAAATTGACTTGTACGAAGCATAACGAATTTATATCAAAGACATAAACAAACGATTTTGAATAAATCTGATTAGCTATTCAATATTTTTTGTACCTAGCGAATTTGAAAAGTTATCACAAAGAGAAGAATATAGCGTGAATTACTACAAAAGCTGTACACCCCGCGGTGTCACCCACGTTCAGTTACGTCTTTGGGTACTGCTCCGCTCTTGTCAGTCGTGGCGTTATATTCTATAAGTATTGATCTTCATCTTGAATCACTCTATCTATTGATCAAAACCGCATTAAAATCCATTGCGTAGTTTAAAAGATCTAATCGAACAGAGGGACAGACGGCGGGACGCGACTTTATTTTATACTATGTAGAGATAATTTTAAAAAGGTGGACGTAACCACAACTGAAGCCAGTATTAACAAAAGATTATACTAAATGAATGGGCCACTACTATCCCCCTTGATCCCAAAAGGGACCTTCGATGACGTTTTAATCCAAGGACGTTTAAGCCATGCCATTCAGAATCTCCATAACCCTAAGCTATCCTAATCTTACGATCTTAATACTTGTCCCGTTCGACCCTACCCTTATTTTATCATACAATTTGCTCTGAAAACTGAAATTCGTTGTCATTATGGAATTTTAAATCTAACCATCCAACATTTCCAGGTCGGATAAAGTGTTATTGAGATTTTTCATTATGAAATTTCGAAGTAGTGTTGTGACACCCCCGTGCCTCGGAAAGCACGCGGTTATTATTGATTGAATATAATCTAGTGAAGTCCAATTGAACATTGAAAGAAATTCAAATTGTCTACTATCAAAATATGCAAAACACAGAAGGGCCCCGTAACCCTTATGTGCCCAGAAACTCCAATAGGTTAAAGACGGCACTACCGATATAACGTATACTTGAAGAAGGGAAAATAAACAAACAATGTTGCTATCAAAATCCACGACAAGTAAAGCCTAGTTAAAATTGAACGATTAACGTTACAAGCTTTACAGAAAGGGCTACAAGCAATTAATGTAATTACAAAGTTTTGACGCGAACACGAACGAACCTTTTAATAATTAACATTAAAGCTCGCGATGTTAACGGAATTAGAGGAAAAATTTGACAGAGGGGAAGAATTGTTGCCAGTGTTTATCGTGTACTTCAAACCCGAGGGACCTAGTCACTTTAACATAGAGGGGACTTAACCAACAGCGCGCCCTATTACAAAAGTAGGTATCTTAGCCATACTTTGGATAATACGCAAAAATATTATATATATATATAAACATTATAGATATTCAAACATTTTGTACAGAGGCCATTAAGCTTCAATCTGTCAAATTTCTTTGATGGTTTTTGAACTTCATTGCAAAGAAATAAAGTTCATGTTCAATTGGGAAATGTTGACAGTTTCGGATAGCTTGATGTGCAGGCGTCTGTGTAAGGCTACTGATATCTATGCTTATAGTTAAAATAAGAAAGACGACTATTACTTTAAAATAGGCTCGCGCCTATTACATGGGACCTAAAAACATACCGGCGAACTGTGGGTGTACATTGATTACAGCTCTAACTAACCCTTCGGGGAATAGTATGTGTGACTATTACTTATTGATATATGTATGTACTTTTTATGTTTATCTTGGACACCACTGACATAGGTGAAGCTAAACATCGCGACGAAGCGTGAACTTATCTATACAAATATCTATACTAATATTATAAAGCTGAAGAGTTTGTATGTTTGTTTGGTTGGTTGAAAGCGCTAATCTCAGGAACTACTGGGTTGAATTGAAAAGTTATTTTTGTGTTGGATAGTCCATTTATCGAGGAAGGCTATAGACTATATAACATCACGCTACGACATACGGGAGTGGAGCAGTATCCAAAGACGTAACTTAATGCGGGTGAAAATAACGTCGCGAACGATGTCGCTGGCAGAAGCTAGTATGTAAATAAAATCAAAAAGTCTGTTTGTAATGTCAACTTAACAGCTATGTATATTAGCCGCCACGAGTCGTGAGCACAAGTGTTAAGTTCATTTTTAAGTTTTTGGGTTCCTTTCCAGGTTTTTTGGGTCGCCGACACTGCAAGCGATTGGTCCATCAGTCTTACCGATCGCGTGCAGCGTCGGCAAACCTCATGGCAGCTACTATACTAAATGCATTATAAATGATTACATATCACTTATTAATTGAACAAGCAAGTTTAAAAACTTTAGTCTATGTTTTCCGGCTTATCTTCCAAAACGGTTAGACTGATTCTGACGGGACTTTCCCTGGCATATAGCTGATGTATTTAGGAGTAACATAGACAATTTTTATTTTCGTACCAGTAATGAGAGATTCACGTGAGCGAAGTCGCAGGCATTTTTTTTTTTGGGGGTTGGGAAATCACCAAATAACTTCTCCCGCCCTGGGCGGGGCGGGAGGGAGTGTCAGACTTTTACTGACTAAAACCCACCCATGTTCCTTCTTGTGCCCTTTGCGTTCCGGGGGCGCGGTATCTCTTACGAACAACCCGCAGCCCCGGCAGGCATCGGCAAGTCGCAGGCATAAGCTTGTAATAAATAATTAAACAAACGTCTGAAATCTTTGTCAATCCGCCTTGAACAAGAGTGAAGATCAATGCTCGTGCCTACTCTGTATGAGAAAAGACCTTTGCCCTGCAGTGGGACAATAATAGACTGGTTATTTGTTTTAAATATTATTTAATTTGAATTTAAAAGCTGTTATTTAATTTTAATGTAAACTTTGAATTTAATTCGTAATATTCCTCGTTACTTATGTTGCTGTGCCCTTACAGGGTCCATAATTGTACCTTAGCTTTAAGCATGTTTGTTGATTATTAAATAAAGCATAATAGAAAACCATTACTAAATCCTTTCCAAGATTTAATTTCAGCTGCTACAAGTACCACTATTCTACATTTTTTTCTTATCAATTGATAAGAGAGTAAGTAAGCTACCTTTTAATGTGAACAAGCTTTATTTTAATCAGTAAAGAAATATTTTACAACTACCTTTAAAAGTCTTAAATAAGCTGAATTTAAATCTACTATGGACCAAAAACGAATTAAAGATATTTCTTTAATTATACACATTCTCATTGGTTATAACTTTATTTCGATAGTTACTGCCTATGTCAGCCCTGAGTCCTTTAAAACCATTTTTGTTTAACTTCCAATGCCTCCAACCCTCGTTTATTAACCTTTGCAGCAAATAACTCCAAAACATGATAAAATACACAGAAAGCTGTCATTTCAATACCTTTAATGGTGGTCATAAAAATACTTCAGATTTATTCAGGCATTCAACCCTAAAGTATCTACTTGAAATTCATCTGATGAAGATAATTATTGTTTCCTGTAATCAATGAATAACAAAATCACAGAATGAATTGTTCGATAATATTCAATAACTGTAATCTTTATTAGAAGATTATAAATAATGATAAGATCTAGCTGTTCATTGAACCATTTTATTTACTTGTTTGTAAAATGTTCCATTAGGGTAAATTTCACAGAAGTTTTATACCCAGTATAATTTTTTTATCTGTAAAATAAAATTAACATCCAATAGACTTCTGCAGGAACACACATTTGGTAAAATTCACCATTAATTCAACAGGTATTGGATTCCCAGTAACTTGGACTTTGTAAAACCAAATTGGAAGAAAAGAGTGTCCATGGAGTTTCATGCTCGTTCTTCTCCATAGAGACCTACGCTTTGGAATGAGCAACTAGCTTCAACTTTTAAATGTTTCTCTTGACAATTCAAAAGTGCCTGTAAATGACTTTTGATTCCGCTGCATCCGGCTAGACTGGAAGCTGACCCTAACATAGTTGGGAAAAAGCTAGGCAGATGATGACTGAAGCTTAAAACCAAATATACATTTACCAGAGTAATTTAAATATACATAAGTCCAAAGTCTTGATAAAAGCATTAAATATCATAAAATATGATTGAAGTCTGAAGATGAAATGTCTTTCATAAATGATTGTACCAAGTGCAGAACCACATAGCTTGTTACACCCATGTGTAACAAATAATTAAGTTGAGTGCATGCACAAGTACATATTATTATTTTGATAAAGTTTTATAAATGCCTCGTGCGTGGTTGAGAACTGCCTCGTTGGCCTAGTGGTTCTAAGCGCGACTGCTACGCTAGAGGTCTTGGGTTCGATTCCCAGGTCGAGCAAAAGGTGTTATTGGGTTTTTCTATGAAATTCTCAGTGACAGCTCGGAGTTAGGATTTGTGCCCGGTTAATGGCAATAGGCTCGCCCTTATTACATGGGACCTAAACGTACCGGCGAACTGAGGGTGTACATTGTTACACCTCTGCCTAACCCTTCGGGGAATATAGGCGTGATGGTATGTTATGTGTTTTATAAGTAATACTAACATTGCTTGTGATGTTTTTTTCTGGATTCTATTGTTGTGAAAAACCTGAGAATATAAATTAAAAGAGCGTAAACATTCTATGGATTTACCCAAAGGGTAATTAGATTTTCCAAGTATGTTGTAAATTTTATCATATTCTTTAACATGGTTAGTTAATATGAATAACAAACAGTTAGTAAACAGATGGTTATACAGAAATAATAAAGAAAATTTTGTTTGATCTTTCTACTTCTGTAATATTGCCTAAAATTTGTATCAAATTACCTATTCAAAGACTTGTCAATTCCTAAGTATGACTGACTCATAAAGACAAACACTGTTTAAAGTACATGGTGCCTGGTACTTAAGGTACTCTTAGTACAATGAGTCTTGTGGTTTTGTAAATTTTCAGTTTGAGTCACTATTCTTGTAACAAAGTATAAATGTGGTAATACTTTTAAGAAGCAAGCATTTGTTTAACAAGAAACATAGCCATGGGAAATAGGCAGTCAGAACATAATCATACAGTAACTAAATTGAATATCAAAATTGAATCTGTTATATATTTTTAAGTAGCTTATGACCGCAACTTGTCCTCATAGTGTTATCGGCACTGTTTTCTTTTTTGAGGAACCCTTATTGGTTTTCTAAAAAAAAAATCTTTAGTTGCTCCTTGTGACAAAAAATTTTGTATAGCTAGTGTTATTCTTATTAAAATATCTACTCATATATAATATACATTCATATTGAATGTATTATTTATTCAATCTGTATTAAAAAAAGATACCTATGAATGCAAGTTGGTTTGATGCTTTTTTTTATTCTCTTTGTCTTCTAAAAGGTTCACTTATAATGATAAGCCTTTAACTAGTGCTATTCACTAAATATAGGACATTATCTCACTAAAATAAAATATAACTGTGTATAAGTAATTCAAAATAAAAGAAAACGGCACTAACGTGTCGAGGTGAAAGTGATAGTGCGAAACTATAAGTAATACGCCTACGATGTGCTGAAAAACGAACGAGTTGGCAATGATACAAACACGAAAAAACCCAAAAAACAACTCATATTTGTTAAAATCACTAAACATACAAATTATAAAAAAGGTCATTCGAAATACATCTAGAAGTTGAACGATCTAGGTCGTATGCCGAGCATACGTAGGTCAAAACAGTAGTCAATAATTCACACGCCGATTCACAGCAGTTTCTGCTTTTCTGTGATGATCCTAGCTATATACAAACGCGTTAAGATATAACATATACGGTATGACTTCTCTAAACATTAAACGCGACTAATCAATAACATCTTATACAGTACACAAACAAAATCAATAATTTCAACAACGAACTAACCACACTGGCGGTGTCTTGGCTGTCTAGAGAATACTTGTCAGTTTCCTTCCCTTGGTTGTCGTTGGAGAAATTTTCATATTTGCGCGTGGGACTACTTTTCATCGTTCACACAATGCTTTTCAGCTTAGGCCCCGATAGGCATTTTCACACCCAAGAAGACGACACGAACAATCAACGTATGAAAAATCACTGACACAGAAATAGTTATAATACAAACAACTGACATTACGTGACGTTTCCGAACTGACTTTGTGTCACTGTCAATAGCATTTGACACTTGAAGTCATTGCTAGACTAAAAAAGAATGCTATACAGAACTTTTTTATAAATTATTCAGCAGAATAATAATATACTACAAGCCTTTGCATTTTCATTGTGACGATAAATAGTTTGCTGGTAAATCAAAAAATCCTAACCAATTTAGGGATTAAAAGGTAGTTCACCTCAGTGACATGTGAATCGTGTGGTTACAGTGAGAGGTGAGAGATTGGATCCTTGATTCATTGGAGGGAATCCAAGATACGAAAATTCTACTAGATGAATATCCGCTGTTTTTAAACGAATTAATTAGAGGCATAAAGCAGACTAAATGTAAAATGATAGCTTGTAAGTAACTTGCTAATAACTCTATAAATAAATACATTATATCCAAAAATGACAATGTATTTTATAACCTAACAAAAACCATAGAGATTTTTAACCAAGGATTTTAACACAAATAAAACCAACAAAAATCTTTCTTTTTATAAAGTAAATCATGGTATACTTACATTCGATTGATCCCAGGAATCATTGGGATCATTAGGGTCCCATAATTGTATTTTCGTATATTCTTTATAAGTTTCATTTTTGTTATTTCTTCGGAACATCTGTAAATCAACACCATTTTGACACTGCAGATTTATTTTCATTTTGCATAATTTTCACAAAAAGGTCGCATATCAATGGAGCCTATGTCAAAAAGTAGGTATAAACACTAAACACATTTCTACTTTATTCTTAATACTCTTAAGTTTTGCGAACTCACCTAAAATTATAAAACAACTAAGTAACTTTATATCATATTAACACACTGAACAATAACATAGATAACCTCACGCGGCAGAAATATAACTATAGTACCTAATATGTAGGTACTTAACTTACGTGTTCCTTATCAATGAGTACACGTCAAATAGGTAGTTTCGTAGGATAGAGATAGCTCACACATTACTAATTAGCTTATCGGAATTACGCAAAGCCTTTACAGTAATGTTTTAACTAGATTTATAAGAAGGTAGATACGGAATTAGTTAGGGTGTCCCAAACTCCCAAAAGACACGGAGCGTCCCTCAAGGTAGGGATATGTAGGTACAATTTTTTTGCCCTTATTTTGTGGTAGGTATATAAAGTTGTAGGTAAGTACTTATAACGTAATCTAATTCGCATATTAATGGTTTCCTTCCGAAAGTTGAATGAAACGGATTCATTGTGTCATTGCAAAACCAACCTTATGTCAAGAACTTATAGCCCTGTATTCATTAGGAAACATCGCCTCAACGCTCAACATTGTTTTTTAGCATCAACACGTTTTAGCTTTGCAGGTAATATGGTTTGTAAAATTTATGTAAAATATTAATATTTGTGTAAAATTTAGTTTGCGACTTGGAATTTTGGAATTTTTGACTTGAAATTCCAAGTCGCAAACTAAATTTTTTGTCGCCTTTGTCTATCTCTGTCACTTTAAAGTGTATTGTAGCGACAAAAACACATTGAAAAAGTCCTAAAATTAAGTGTCCTTTGAAAATTCGGGGGTTAGCCATATTAATCATCATTCATCCTGCCCTAAGGAATTTAAATTTAAACATATTAACCCTCAGGTTATTATAAAGACTTTCAATCAGCTCAAGATCAAAGTGACCGAAGATCTGTGGGGCATGTCTACTAATGTATGTAAGTCTATTATTGAGACAGTAGCACCCTATTTAGCGTTAATATTTAATTTGTGTATAGACCAAGGGGTTTTTCCTACTTTAATGAAATACAGCAAGGTTATACCTCTATTTAAGTCCGGAGATATTAAAGACACCAATAATTACAGACCAGTTTCGGTTTTGCCGGTTTTCAGCAAGGTGTTCGAAAAAGTGATGCTCAATCAAATGCTCAATCATTTCAACTGCAACAACATCCTGCACGATCAACAGTATGGTTTCACCAGAGGGCGTTGTACTACTGACGCCGGTGTCACTTTAATTAAGCACATCTTTAATGCATGGGAGGACTCACAGGATGCCATTGGCATTTTTTGCGACCTCTCGAAAGCATTTGATTGTGTTAATCATGAAACTCTCCTCCTTAAGCTTGAGCATTACGGACTCGGTCAACTGGCGCGAGCCTTGATAGAATCGTACTTGAATGATAGATTGCAGCATGTTCAAATAAATGGTGTAAATTCAACAGGCCTAAAAGTAAAGATGGGGGTTCCGCAGGGTTCAATATTAGGTCCGTTTCTCTTTCTAGTATACATTAATGATTTACCTCATTTACTGAAAGACCAACCTCAAATGGTGTTATTTGCTGATGATACTTCACTGATTTTTAAAGTAAATAGGAAGGCTCAACACCTTGACGACGTAAATAACGCTATGCGTGAGGTTCATAATTGGTTTACTATAAATAACTTAGTATTAAATGAGAAGAAAACTAAATGCATAAGATTTGCTTTGCCGAATGTTAAAAGTTGTCCATGTCAAGTTATATTAAATAAGGATATACTGGAGTTCGTCGAAAAGACAGTTTTCCTGGGGATTACGCTAGACTCAAAGCTGCAGTGGGGTCCTCACTTAACATCTCTTGCAGGGCGGTTAAGTTCAGCCGCTTACGCTGTCAGAAAAATCCGACAATTAACAGACGTAGATACCGCGAGACTGGTCTATTTTAGTTACTTTCATAGTATTATGTCTTACGGTATTTTGCTTTGGGGGCGGGCTGCAGATATAGATTCTATCTTTATTTTGCAAAAGAGGGCTGTCAGAGCTATCTATAATCTTTGCCGTCGTGAGTCTCTAAGGGAATTATTCAAAAAAATTAATATCATGACGGTTCCATGTCAATATATATATGAAAACATTATGCATGTTCGAAAAAATCTTCATCTTTTCAAAAAAATTGGAGATAGACATCATTTTAATACTAGAAATAGGAACAAATTAGATCAACCAAGTTTCAGATTGTCTAAAGTACACACTTCTTTTATGGGGTACTCTGTAAAATGTTATAATAAAATACCGCTCGATATTCTCGAACTAAATGAGAGAAAATTTAAAACTTGCATCAAACGCACACTATGTAGTCAAGCATATTATAAGTTAGAAGATTATATTAATGACAAGAATGCTTGGCTTAATGCTGGTCCTGCTCCATAGTCACTCGGGTTCACAAATTAATAGTTACATATGTATATTAATACAGGGGGATGTTTCTTGCCACCTTTTTATTTGTATTCTCATTGACCTTAATAACGTGTACCGTTATTATTATTTCTATTTTTTTTTTACATACTACAGCTCATCTGTCGAATAGAATTACTTAAAACCTTAGTTTTATATAATCTATCATCATTTATTTCAATTTTGTAAATGTGAGTACCATGGAGCCTTTTATTTATTTTATTATTATGTGTTGGACACTACGAGCATGGTGGTTGAGGGCTTTGTCATGCTCACTTAAATGTCTCGCTGATGGTGGCGCGTGGGTCGGATCATTTGGTTCCCTTCATGATGGTTGAGCTAAGTGGTGCTGATCCTCGCGTCATGTTCGTGAACGGGCGCTGTCAGTGGGATTGGTCATCTCTTAACTGCCATGGCTTACATCTTTAGTACTATTATTATCATATATATTTTTTTTTTAATTGTTTTATATTTAACTTCATTGTTTTCACATGTAGAAGCAACAAGAATATTGTAACCAAGATTCTGTAAAAACCAATTTGAAAAGAGTGTCCATGGAGTTTCTTGCTCGTTCTTCTCCATAGAGACCTACGTTTTGGAACGAGCAACTAGCTTCAACTTTTTGTATGAGTAACTTCTTGACAATTCAAAAGTGCCTGTAAATGGTCTAATTGAAATAAATGTTTTGACTTTGACTTTTGACTTTGACTTTGACTTTAATATTATGATCAACAATTTGTACAACAATAGTAGGTATGTATTACACTTTTCACATCAAAAACTAGAGAAGCTTCAATGGTTTGTGTGGATTGACGAATAATGTGTTTGTTACTCTTAAATGGCTTAACAGAATTAGCTGTTTGGCATACAAAGATATTGATCCGGTATCACACAAAAGATATTTTTTATCCCATGGTACAATTTAGAACTTACTTAATTCTGAAGAGTACGCAGACGAAATCGCAAGACAGAAGCTAGTATTTATTCTTTAGCTAGCCTGGCATGTTGTCATTTGAAGCTAGTTACATACATACTCACGCCATTTTCGAATAGGGGTAGGCAGAAACGACAGAACTCCACCTGCTACGACCTTTTCGTACGATTATACATTTATATTACAAAAATAAAAAATACTACGCAAATAAAAAAAAACAGCACCTGATCTAACAATGATTTATTTAAATATTGCCTATAAATAAAATTTACAAAACTTGAAAGCGTTGGATTTAGGCTTTTAAGCCGTCTTGTAGCCCATAGCCGGGGCCAGTAGGTTCTTCACTCAGGGATGTCAGCCCTCCTAAAGGCTCGCTGGCGAATCTTCCGCTCCTGGAAGGAATAAGTAAAATATCACAACTAGCTATATACTGTGTTCCTCGCGTTCAGTTACGGCTTTAGTTACTGCTCCGCTCCCGTTGGTCGTAGCGTGATGTTCTACACGTATGAACCTTCCTCTCGAAGCATGCTACCCATTGATGAAAACCGCATTCAGATCGAAGCATACAGACGGCGAGATACGACTTTGTTTTGCCAGCTTATTCCAACTAATGAGTTTGTTAAATATCAATCTGCTTAACCTTGTAATAATTTATTTAAACTTTATGCAGCAAAAAGTACAAAGGCGGACTTAATGCCTTAGACATTCTCTACCAGTCAACCAAAGGTGGTGAAGAGATAACACCTCAGGTGCAAATTACGGCCGTGTCGACGGCGCGTTCGTGTTCCACGCGCGCCTCAAAGAGATGTCAGCAAAGGAAGGGGCCACTGAGGGCCGATGCCTGCCGGGGCTGCGGGTTGTTCGTAAGAGATACCGCGCCTCCGGAACGCAAAGGGCACAAGAAGGAACATGGGTGGGTTTTAGTCAGTAAAAGTCTGACACTCCCTCCCGCCCCGCCCAGGGCGGGAGAAGTTATATGGTCATTTCCCACCCCCCCCCCCCCAAAAAAAAAAAGGTGCAAATTACTGCACGAGAGTAAAAACCACCCCTCTTTCTAATGTAAGAAGCGAAAACCCCGCCTACACGTTTTTAGCGAAAGTACAGACAGCGTCATCAACTGGTAACCCTTTTTTGTACAAATTTTAATACAAGAGGGGAAACTAATTGATGACGCTGTCTGTACATTTAATAGTAGGGATTGTATCGCGTATAAGTATAACTATCAAGTAGCGTTACTGAAACATGGGTTTGGATTGTAAAATAATTAAAATAAAAATGAAATATAATTACACAAATACTTGGTTTTTGTGAAATGATTCCTTTGACAAAACAGTCAAAAATGACATTCACTCGACGTTATGTATCCAATAAAGCAAAACATAGTACATACTATTTCCATAAGCAAATCGGGTAATCAGTAATCACAGTTGGGGTTCCCCAAGGCTCAGTCGTGGGTCCTTACTTAATTTGACAATGATATTGGTCACTACGATTAATTGACTAAAGTAATGAAGAGAGTACATACCTGGGTCCAGGTTTCGGTTTCTCGTCTTTTTTGAGTTTTTCAATGATCTCTTTTGTGTCTTCTATTGACAAGTCTTCCTGAAAAATTAGAGAAAAAATGGCGCATTAGATAATAGATGCCTTAGCAGCGCACAGGGCCTGTAGTCCTGCACTATGATGTTTTAATTTTTACATTGGACATTTTGAATGTTTTTATGCTAATTATATATTCTTTTATTTTACTAACTCAACATTGTTTTTTTTTGCCATTTTTTATTATTATAGTATGTTTTGTATGTAATTTATGCTGTTATTGTTTTTCCTCTACATATTTCAAACACAATGTAATTATAAAAAAAGATTATTATTATGTGGTTTATTACTGCAGCTGCTTTTTTTCTTATTTCTTTTTTTGGAGATTCTCAATAACAAAATAAGGAATTGAACTATGTATTAATAAATGAGCTTTTATATTGACGAAAATGTGTTGAACATTTCAAAGATTACTCAAAATATAATTTGTAAAGCAGGTATATACAGGGTTATTTGTAAAACAATGACATCCTTGCAGGACTGTATTACTATCATCATAAACAACAACTTTTGTTCTATAAATTTTAACAGAATCAAGCAACGCAAGCGCATTGAAGTGAATGACTGACTGAAGGATTTCCGTAAAATTGTAAATAGGTCAAGTACAAACACCCCCGCCGCGCTAACTCCGCTCCCCTCGCTATTTTACTATCGCTTTCGTTTGCTTCGCATAGACTTCGTAACATTTAGAGCGTTCAATTTAAATATTGTTATTTTTGTATGAAAACCTGATGAACTAAAATATGAAAAATTTTTAAATGTCATAGAACAAAAGTTGTTGATTATGATGTTAGTAACATAGTCCTGAGAGGTTGTCATTGTTTTACAAATAACAGTGTATATACAAAAATCTCGCGTTACGATGTTGGTCCGAGATATACTCTGGAACTACTTAACCAATTTTTATGTAATTTGGTCGTTTGTTGCATGACCAGGTCAGATAGTATTTAGTAAGTAGAAGTTAATACCCACGTAGTAATCGTCGTTGACCTGGATCATAGGAGCGTTGACACAAGCACCGAGGCACTCTACCTGAAAAAACAAACGAACATTCACATTTGAGTAATCTATCTCTGAACTTGTTATTTTATTCATCTTTCAACTAGACTCGTAAACTCAGTTCCAACGAAGTTATGTTTGATATTTATAACAAAATAATGTGCCATTCAATTTGGAGCTTTAAATCAAGAGCGTTAAAGTAATTTTTATAACGACAAAATAAAAAGGTGACAGATTGCGGTAACAGTAGGATCTTTCGAAGCATTTTGAAATGTTTTGGTTCATTTTGGCTTTCTCAATTATCTAATGTTCTGGTACCGCTTCAGGAAATACCATTTAAATTTCGACCTTATTTTTGAGCTGAAATAATTTGTTTTAAAAATACCTCAGATACAGAGAACTTTCCACAGGGGCTGTTGCCACCAACTTGGCATTGTGTGACCTCAGTAATCGCCTTCAGAACAGCTTCAGACCCACGAAGCCAGCAGGGAGTTGTTGTGCATACTTGTATATGGTACTTGCCAATAGGTCGTCTGAAAGTATGTAAAATAAAATAAATCATCACCGCTTCACTGCAGTGATAAACTAAAATTTTAAGTAGAGATGATTGTTTTTTTTTCAATATACAGGTTGGGCCCCATTGATTTCTAAAAGGACCAGTTGGAAGTGGCCTGCATCCAGCGTCTTCCTGTGGTCTTAATCAAGGCTTCCGTCTACCTTCCTACCTTTCTTCACCCATTTGCGTAATGTACATCAATTTGTAAACCACTTAAACAAGAGTAATCAATAAAAAGTGAAAAAAGAAGCCTTCACGCATACATTGACTTCATCTGATTGTTTTAATGTTTATTGTCTCTTATCATTATTATAAAATAAACACAAATTATTATTTATTCTTTAATTACGTACAAAAACTAAAACCATAAATAGGTTAACACTTGGATATATTAAATTATGAGAAGCAGAAGTACTTTTGGAGTAACTTACCGAATAAACATGGTGTAGAACGTAGCAACCTCATATACCCTCATGCGTGGCAGGTTGAGGATCTCAGCCACTTTGTGCATGGCAGAGATGGGCAGCCAGCCTCCATTCTGACGCTGAGCTAAGTCGAGAAGCGGGATCATTGCTCCACGCTTGTGGCCTTCTGGGTAGATTCCCAGTAAGGCATCTACTCTCTGGAAGTTATAAAGAAATGTTTGATTTAAACTTAGAATTGGTAAGTGTATGTATGACAAATATCAGTTTTAGGATAGTATTAAGCTCGATAGTTGTTACACAAATACAGATAGAGGAAATATCAATGTTCCAGAATATGTATCATTGTTCTTTTTTTTTTTTTTTTTGGTGGGTGGGAAATCATCTAATAACATCTCCCGTCCTTAATGTCAGACTTTTACTGACTAAAACCCACCCATGTTCCTTCTTGTGCCCTTTGCGTTCCGGGGGCGCGATATCTCTTGCGAACAACCCGCAGCCCCGGCATGTATCATTGTTAAAGTGCAAATAATGCTATCTTGCTCTCCAAAACTTATTAAAATACCTCCATGAAAAGTGTTAACACAATTTATGTCGTACTTATTATTTTAGTGTTATGTTTTCTTAAGACTATTAAAGCATAACCTAAATTAATGAGCTATCATTTCATTAACACCATATTAAAAAAATATTACGCCTCATAATCCATTCCAATGTATAAAAATGACAATCTTCTGTCACAATCAATGATATTTCAAATTAGGAACAGTAAAAGAATAATGTTTAGCGAAAACAGATGACTGTCACTGACCTTTTTGTTAGCTTCCGAGAATTCAAAAGGGATGTCAGGATTGTCTTCAGGGGTATCACGGTGGACGAACAGGCTGTCATGCTGCAGAGCTGAGCTGGTCTGAATATTCCTGGATGCAGCACGCAGCTGAAAAATACGAACACAAATCACTACAGTTAAAACGCACAAACGTCAAAACGTTATTATATAATACGATTGTTTACAATCGGTACAACGTTTATTTAATATTTCGGCTGACATACCACGCTCTGTACTCCAGTTCTCAGGCTGGAAAGCATGATAAAATTTACAATATTTTTCTAATTTTTTAAGAAATAATATTGCGAAACACTGTTCGCCAACACTTTGGGTTTGTGATTAACTTCAACTCAGTGTTATCAATGTTTTGACAGGTGCATTCGGAAACCATGTCACGAAGCACATTTAACATCTTAGAAGGTTTATATTCATTTTACTATAATATTAAAGGCTAATAATATTCTGTTACTTATTACTGTGACTAACTTAATTTAACCTTAAAAGCATTTTTTAAGAGAATTAAGGAAAAAATATCGTCTCTCCATTTTTATTCTGGAAATCAGAGCGCCCGCTGATGTTTTAAGTGACTAACTTCATGTTAATCTAATGTATAAAATTCCTATCAAGGAACATAATTTCTTAACGTCGTTCAGATAAGATTCAAATTGTATTGATTATATTATACTACCTTACAATTTCTTTATTTTAATTTCTCTTTCAATATTTTTTTATATCAACGTTTTTCTTATAATTCCTAATTAAAGGACTACCTACCAGATTGATGAAACTTTAGTATAATTTTTAACTACAAAGTACCGATTACAGTACACCTTTCCTATAAATTGTACGCCTTGTAATACTTAAAGGCATTTGTAAAATAAAAACCTATTTGATATGAGGTCTAAAAAGAACCTAAGTAGATAACTACCTACCTATTTATAGGTACCTACTATCTAGCCTACACATACGGAGGTACCTAGAAATATAGTACGTTTCATTTAGGTTGCCTACCTACAGCAGACAGCTCCACTTTTGCCCCCATAAAAATAAAAACGTCCATCAAACCTGTAGCTGGCTGAAATTTAATTGTTATTCTCGAAACACATACGAATATGTAACATACGACGGTGCTACCCTCTAAAAGGCATTGTCTGCCTCCATGCCTGTGCCTATATTTCCGTACGAAAAAAGCCAAACAAGTAAAAAAAATAGACAAAGCCCAAAGCCCGATCGGCAAAACAACGACGTGGTTGCCATGGCAACTGCCGCACCGGCCCGCCATGCACCAAAAATTTGTATCTACATAACTAAGCTGTAAATATTTAAAAAACGGATTTTGCTATGCTAGGGGGAAATTGGGAGGCTAGTGGTGTTATACACGTTACGAAAACTGATTGGCAGGCAATGTCGGCAGGTTAAAAAGTTTCATTTTGGAGGCTAAAAAAACTTAGCGCAGCTGAATTTTTTAGACGGTACTTTTTACATATTATCTAGTTAAGCCAGTATATCCATTCATGGGGGCCGTTTTCGTAACTTTTATGAACGTTTGCATTCTAATCTCAGTCTCAATCTGTCAGAAATACCTCTTTCATCTACATTTTTGTCAAGATTTTGACATCTCGGTGTGATGAGATTATTGCGACTAGATTTTGAACTCCACTTATCCAAACCTCTCTATTGACCAATGAAGGTTTATCACAAACCAAATGATAGGGAAGTGGGGCTGCGGGTTGTTCGTAAGAGATACCGCGCCCCCGGAACGCAAAGGGCACAAGAAGGAATATGGGTGGGTTTTAGTCAGCAAAAGTCTGACACTCCCTCCCGCCCGGCCCAGGGCGGGAGAAGTTATTTGATGATTTCCCACCCACCAAAAAAAAAAAGGGAAGTAAGAAACTGGTATAGTAACCGCCAGGAGTCGTGAGCCTAAACGTCAAGTTAATTTTTGCGATATTGGGTTCCTTTCTAGGTTTTTTGTGTCACCGACTCTGCATGCGATTAGTCCGTCAGTCGGACCAATCGCGTGAAAATTAACTTGACGTTTGTGCTAACGACTCGTGGCGGCTACTATAGGAATTACGTATGTAAGTAGGTTCGGGTTATCTTTCATGTCACAGGGGTTCCGTTCAGCTATGGAACATACTAGCTGTACCCCGCTGACTAACCGCGTTCAGTATCGTCTTTTGTTACTGCCCCGCTCCTGTGGGTCGTAGCATTGTCAATATAGCCTATAGGTACTATTCCTCATGTATTTGGCTAACATATACAAAAATACTTTTTCAAATCCATCTGGTACTTCCAGAGATTAGTGCGTTTAAACAAACAAAAATCTTTAGCTTTATTATATGATAATATGAATATGGATGCGGATTGTAAAATCGCTAAGTTGCAGAAGTATTCATCAAAGAACCAGTTGCCTTAAGCTTCCCTTAAGAAAACTTTCACCCTTCTCCAATGCTCAGTTTTTTATGTTTCTGTGTCTTCGTGCTGCTTTCAAAGTTTGCGTATTTGGAGCTATACGTGATTGATGCCACCTCGTGACGTACGTTATCAATTAAATGGACACATTTTTTTCTATATACCTACTTGCCTATTAAAATGTCATTGTCATTTATTAAAACTATCTCTAATATACGTCAAGAAACAGCTGTTAAAGAACCGCCATTTTGCTAACATCAACAATCAATCAGATATATTATCAGGATTAGGTACTAATTAATACTAATACTAATTACTACTACTACTAGATACTTAGCCTTTTCCCAACTATGTTGGGGTCGGCTTCCAGTCTAATCGGATGCAGCTGAGTACCAGTGTTTTACATGGAGCGACTGCCTATTTGACCTCCACAACCCAGTTATTGGGCAACACGATACCTCTTGGTTGGTTACCAGACTTTCGGGCGTCTGCCTATCCGTAGCGACTGTCAAAGATCTACGAGTGACAGCCGGAACCAACGGTTTTACGTGCTTTCCGAGGCACGGGGGTGTCACACCACCAACTTCCAAACTCCGGGCTGCTACTGAGAAATTCGTACTGGAAAAACCGAACAACACTTTTGCCCAACCTGGGAATGGAACCCAGGACCCCGTGCTCATCATCGCGCTTATGACCACGAGATCAATGGGGCAGTCAGAATTAGGTACCTATAACAATAATATTCATTATGTATCCTTTTCTTTCAATGTATGTTGGACCATACCTATTTTTTCCGCAAAGCAGCGTTGTTGTGTTCCGGTTTGAAGGATATGGGTGTAATTACACCGGCACACAACACATTTTAACTTTGTCTCTGGGATGGCAACGTATTTGCATGGCATTTAGTATTGCAAATATCTATAGGCAGCGGTGACCACTTAACATGAGATGGGCCATCGCGCGTCGGCTTGTTTGCTTTCCAAAGATGTTAATAAAACCTAGCTACCTTATCTTCTGATTTTTGAGCTTCCTAAGCATTTATGATTACAAGCTTCGCATTTAAGACATTTTTTTTTCTGTGTAGACGACCGTACTCTCAATATAAAAATCTCGGACACCAAAGTGTAGCATTGGTCACGGTTGGCGGCAAAATGGCCGTCTCCATTCGTTCAGAAATTAGATAACGGGACGTCCGGTGGCACCATTGATAAGGAATTAAATACGAACCGAGCCAGTTCACTTCAACACCACAATGTAAAAGAAAATTGGAGTTTTAGAAAGCATATCGATGCGTGCGATAACAATTTGTTGATCGGACGATATGAAATTGGATGAATGTAGGCGCTGTACCGCCAAAACTGTCTGTAAGTTGTTCTTAACGCTTGTTTAATTAATTATTTTGTTTATGGTTGTATTGGTCGGACTGAGGAGGTACCTATTGCATTATTATTTAAAAGTAACGCTTCTTGTTCTGGGGAAATTTTCATGGACACCATCCGACTGGGGAGAACGGTAGGTTATGTCGGACTCTTCCAACTAAAGAGTGAATGGGGTTCTGCTGTAGATGTAATGTGTGTTGATATAATGACAGGAGTTTTTAAATAGCGTATTTAATTAAGCAACGCAATTTTATACTGCACAGATTTTAATTCATTTTAGCACATTTTTGTTACAGCTTAATACTCGGTTTCACACAGAAAAAAAATTACAGGCTGGCAAACTAATTTCAAGCGATAAAATGAGCTGTTACCTACCGAGTTGACAATAGTTTGACAACCTTTATTGTGTTAATTCACTTTTTGAAAATCGAGCGTAATAGTCATTTACACTTTTGACCAAAACAAAACTGTCAACAAAACAAAAATAAATTTATTTTTAATTTTAAAACGTAGAGGAGGTTCTTAATCCGAATATTTTGCATCGAAAGATCAACAATAAACAGGTAAGTATAAATAGCATATAATTTTATAGCAGTAATTAAATCCCGTGCCTTACACTCGTACCGGACGAAACCAGACAGACTTGTTCCAAGAACGTCTGTAGGGCAAATGCTCAACATTATTTCTAGAATCCCATAAAAACTAGAGGTCACAGTGACCCTAAAACCTAAAGATACGAGTTGGTCAAACTAAATGCGATACAGGATTTTCAGATTATGTTTCTGCGCTTTGATATTAATTAATTAGCTTTTGCTCGCGACTTCGTCCGCATTTTTCTTACATATCCCATTTTTTTTAAATAAAATATACCTAGCTAATATTATTTTCTGATGATGGAGCTTTCCCAAAGTGAAAGAATTTTTAAGATCGGTTAAGTAGTGTTTGAGTTTATCCATTACAAACAAAAATACGAATATTTCCTCTTTATAATTTATTTCTTTAGAATTAAGATACAAAAACGGTTCCATATGTCTATTAGATAGTAGCCAATCAGTTATAGCTTGTTTTTAATTCAGAAAAATACGATTGGGTTGGACATTGCATTATTAATGGCATTATTGTGTCATGTAATTGATAATACTGCCTCGTTAGCCTAGTGGTCCTAAATGCGACTGCTACGCTAGAGTTCTTGGGTTCGATTCCCAGGTCGAGCAAAATGTTATTGGGTTTTCTATGAAATTCTCAGTAGCAGCTCAGAGTTAGGATTTGTGCCCGGTTAATGGCAATAGGCTCGATCCCTATTACATGGGACCTTAACATACCGGCGAATTGTGGGTGTTCACTGGTACTCCTCTGCCTAACCCTTCGGGGAATACAGGCGTGATGGTATGAGTGTGTGATAATAAAAAAATCTTAAAGTTGGCAAGAAAGGAATCCACGAACATTAAGGTTGGGTAACTACAAATCCTGCCACATTTCCGAGTCTTTTTTGTTTTTGTAACCGGTAGTAACCACCTCAATGCATTTCTCGAATCAAACAAGTTCACACGCGATAAACACATTAAGACAGATGGACGGACGCTGTAAGAAGGCCTAAATTATGGACCACTCGCTTCTGTAATTGATTTTTTTCTTGCGTAAACAAAATGAGCTTGTTTTACTATGTTCGACAAACTACTTTGTCCGCAAGTGTAATTTAGTTATATATTTTTTCGATAGATGGCGCTGTACATTTTAGCCCGATTTCTAAATCGCGGTGTTAAGATTCTCCGCCGTTGAATGACCCCCGCGCGGGACTTGGATGAATTCATACTTACCTGGCGTAGGGGAAACTGTGATCATGAAGGCAGTTTCCCCAGGGCGAGGCCTATCCATTGCACTGCGGATGGGTTGACCCTTGCGATTATCCCTAATGTGGATAACTCGGACGCGTTATTTTTGGTAGTGAGGGACTGCGTACGCGCTGTCCTTTTTAATGATATTGTAAGTTTAAAAGCTCAGACAAATGAGATGACAAAACCCAAAACTTAAGTATACAAATATTTAAGTCCTGGTTTTGTCAATTGGATTACTTATTGATTAATTTGCTGTATAGGCTAACGTATGTACGTTCACCATTACTCATTATCGGAAATGATAACATAATTATATTATAATTTTATCAGAAAGTACTATAGAAACTCCGATTGTCGCAGAAAAGTAAAAAACAAACATTCTTCTGAATATGACGTATATTTTTCTATTTATTAATAATAATTACAATTAAAAATAATAATGGATAAGTTCCTATGAATAAAATAATTTTCGCATAAATTCAAACTTAAAAAAAAAACACGAATACAAAGACTGACGTTAACAATAATTAATTGTTTTTAATAATAATAATAACCTTGAAAAGCAGAAGTCAATGAAAATAAAAATATTAAATATTTTATTCTTAGTTCATAAAAATTGTACTAGATGGCGCTACTGTACTTTGCGATGCAAAATGCTTCATTGACCGAATTAGTCACCAAGACTCAAGTACTCAGTATCACTTCTTTAGTCAACTGAAACGAGAAGGTTTCATATCGTCTTTAAAAATGAACAGTTCGCTAAATGACCACCTATCTTCGTGGTAACCCTAATTAATCATAATGGAAGGTGCTTAAACTTAGGTAAAAAACAAATTAATATACAGGCATGTATTTAATTTTCCGTAATTGAAAAAACTCAATATTTTTTACCTATCGTCCATCTCACAAGTTATTTCATTTTAATGTTAAATAGTAATTGACTGTATTGCCACACAAAGTGGCAATGCTACGAGACGTTTGGCACTTGTCCCATTGACAGCGACGCGGCTAGATTTTCAGATGTCTTGTGAGTCGTTAACAAAATATGATTTATTAATTGTATACAAAACTTTTTATTTATTTAAGATCTCCAACAAAAGAAATACTTACACAAATATATAAGTAGATGCATTCGTACAATTATAGAAGACCACAGCATATCGTATAATATTTAATTATGACTGTAGATATAAATTATAATAATAAATAAAAGTCTATTGACTAGTTAATGGTAATACAGGTTTACTCAATTACCCAATAGTTCAGGTTTTGGTAGATTAAAGAAAGTTTCATGATGTTCCTATCATTGCGGTCATTATTTTTTATTCTGGGCCATGCCTGGGAGCCTTTTGGTTGCGAAGATACAGAAGGACAAAGTTACTATTTTTCAACATACCATCACGCCTGTATTCTCCGAAAGGTTAGGCAGAGGTGTACCAATGTTCACCCACAGTTCGCTGATATGTTTAGTGATTTTTCACAACAAAAATAAAAGTTGATTCCAAGCAATATTCTTGCTAAATAAGTACTGCTTAGTTTGATGGGCAGTGGACTAATAGTTAACGACTATGTACCGTGTCATTACACATCAATTATCTTGTAATAGATTCGAATTAAATTAAGATACCTCTTTGTCCACTTTAGAACGTTGGTCAGTCATAATTTGACGACGTAATAGGAATAATGTGACTATTCCTTTCTAATTTTTCAAAAGATTACTACGTGCCCATACAAATCCGTCACGTTTCAAAAAATATCAGCGAAGACTTAACAAGAATCAATTACTTATAAATACAAAAATCACGTTCGATCATTAACCTGGAATGACATTTTTCATCGAAAATCTGCGATGTAACCGTTAATAATAACAGCTCACGTATTTATCGCGATCTTTTTACACTGGCCGGGAGTCGAACGGACAATGGGTGTCGGGCAGCGCCTGCGCAGCGCTAACGGTCATCCACAAATCAGATCGTCATTACACGGGCGACTTTTTTACGGACATTCTTGAACGCAAAAAGTTTTGATTTGACCGCACTGTAGTTGGGATGGAGAGGAGTGACCGTTGGCATTTGTTCTAACCACAATCAACATAAAAACGTTGGCAACTAAGTATTAGTCATATTTACTTGAAGATGTGAACTGAGTGATGACAGCTAATAGAATAAAAAACGAGCTTCACCAACCTTAACTAAACTGTGATAAAGGAGAATGATAGCGAAGTGTTTCTTTTTTGGATTAAACGTTTGTGAAAAATTGCAAACTATGTGGCCATGTCGAGCAGTTGACTCGACTACATTTTTTTTATAAAGAAACAAAACAGCAAATGTCCTCATTGAAAACATATTTAGACACACATTGTTGACCTTACAACTTCTGTAAGGACAAGAGGTTTCAACCTGTCTTTGACAGTTAGGTATTCTCTCTGTTATGTTACTCAAATACTTTCATATTATAATCCTATCTCTTGACCATGGTTAAGATAAGCGAGTAACAGGCTCAGAAAAAAAAATAACGTTAAAATTCGCGCCATTATTCTAAAATGACAAATCAACGGCCACTCTACACCTCGCCAACAACACGAAGGCGCCACGCCAACGACAAGTGTTAAATTGGAGCTCGAACGGAACAAAAAAAGCAAGTATCGGCGACTGAACGAAGGAAAAACAACGTTTCTGAACGTTGTTGCCTAGGCTGAGACACTTTCTAACAAAATGGAGGTAACAAGTATTTTCTCTGCTCATACCCACAAAGCATCTTTATTTTAGCAGATGGGTTAGGGATTTCAAGAAACATTCAAGGACGGCACGTTTGCTGCGGGTCACGGTTTCCATTCCGCACAAATATTTGTGTGACTTACGTAGTTGTTCCAGGTCTGGTAGATTGTGTATCTGAGTTTATATGAATGTAAACACACCCAGGATGCAAGAGAAATATTGAGTAAGGACCAACGAGTGATAAAAAGCAACTGACAACAATAAGAGATTAGCCGGTCTATTTCGTGTTGGCGTGACATAAGACTTCTTGGAAGAACTTAGGGGAGGCCTTTGCTTAGCACTGGGATAGTATAGGCTAGGAAAAAAATCACTGCGGGCTACCGTGTCAATGGAAAAAATCTTAAGTGGAATTTCCGTTAAGTGGGCTTCAGGTGAGTTTTCAATTATCGATGAGGGAATAACAGTTGACCTAACACGTACTAAGCAAGTAGCTAAATATTGCGCGGTCGGAATGCAATTCTTAGTCGTCATCTATTTTATTACTTTCTAAGCATGAGTCATGTTTTATTAGGTACCTACTCAAGTGTAACTTAATCAAGTGGGTGTCTGTAGACCATGCCAGGTGTTAGTTAAGATATCTTCACACCCGAATTTCAGTCGCGGCAGCCAATCACAATGGAGACTAGGTACGCAGGAGATACTATAGTGCTCAAGTGTACTACTTCTTCCTTCACTCTCACAGTCCAATTCTGCGGCAACTCGACACGACAGTGAAGAGATCACACACAGAATCAAACAGTTTCAAGGAGGCCAAGGGTTTCTTGCATTATGCATTCATTATTCATCTCAATACGACACTATCTTTTAGTCTATATAATACGCAATCATATTTTTATCTCGTAAATGATATTCAAAAATGCTTTGATGTATTTTTGCTGAATTTACATAAAATAAGCTGTGCTTTCTAAGTTTATTCTGACTTCGCTAACATCGGTGAAGGAAAACGTCGTAAGGAAACCAGTAATTAAAATAATTCGGAAATCGCCAATCCGCTTTATACAAGCGTAGTGATCAATGCTCGTCCCTGTTTGAGAAGAGGCCTTTTCCAGGGAAAAGACCAAAATATATGGAAATATATAAAAAAAAATATGTGGAAATATATGTGGGTAGAGTAGCCGCCGCGAGTCGTGAACATTACAGAATTACACTGCTGGTTATGTACAGCAGTCAAGCCCGCCACACTATTCCCAACCACTGAAACTTCTGAAAGCCAGAATGAATTTTATGGAAACCGTCAGAAAAACGCCAAGGCAATGAATATCGACGACTCCCAGAGAACCGATTCAACTGTCTTGGATCCCGCAACCAAATAATCAGAAAAGATTAGCGTCGGAGTAAGAACACACATAATTTCCAATTCCCTTCAAACAAGCAGGAGACAGAACAGAACTAGGCCAATATGCACACAGGGACGTTTACGACTGGGAGAAGCCCAGATTGCCAAGCACTACGGATTGCAATAAACACCACATTATATTATTTATGGACAGCACTGCAGTCAATGGGAAGTCCAGTTTCCTAGTTGACAAGTCTATTTTCCATGCTCTATAAGGCTCTATGATTACTTCTAATAATACCGAGGAAACACGTGCCTCTACACTGACTAAAAAGTCTGGTTGTAGTGCTTCAAGCCACTTAGGAAGTTAACCAGACTGGGGGTGAATGAACTTTAGTTGCTTTGGTTATGTTCTGAACGTAACTTGCGCTAGTTTTTTTCTTTATTAATTACTAGCTTTTGCCTGCGGCTTCGTCCGCGAAAGTGTCGGTTATATTTAAAATTGAAACGTGATTCGAAAGACACGTGGCGCCATCTTTTATCCTAAGAACGTTATTGTTAAGGAGCAGTACTTTTTTCGGGATGAAAGGTGATCGGTGCAGTGGTTTAGGCGTGATAACGTAACAAACAAACTTACTTTCGCATTAACAATATTAGTTAGGATTAATTAATAATGCTAGTTGGGATTATAGTGATGGACGAGAGGTAGAATTAATTAGATTTATTATCTCTTAGAGAGAAGTGATAGTTAATGTGCAGTAAAAGGTATTCCATCTATCTACTTATAGGTAACTAGCACCAGCCCGCGACTTCGTTCGTATGGTTCCATTTTTTTAAATGAAAAATAGTATATGTTACTCGTCTATGATGCAGTTTTGCTTAGGTGACATTCTTATTTAAATTGGTTTAGTAGTTTTTGAGTTTATTAATTACAAACAAGACTACAAATCTTTTCTCTTTATACCAAAGGCGTCTTCTCATTTAGAGAAGACAAGAGTATTGATTACTATGCTTACTCAATGCGGGTTGGTTAATTATCTTATAATTAACCTAGCCATGTCCAGGTGCGCAGGAGCACAGGACCGTAATTTTTTTTTTTGATGCTGGACTGAAGGTTCTGTATGTTTCTTCTTCTTATTGTATTTTTTTTTATATTGGTGGTTGAATGTCATCTCTGGAAGTACTAGTCCGATTACGATAATTCTTTTACTGATAGAAAGCTGCATTATTTCCGAGTGCCATTTGGCTATGTTTTATTATCTATATATATCGGCTATATATTTTTGTTATCCTACTTAACTATCATGCAGAGGAAGTCGCGGGCAGATATTAGTAGATAATAAACGAAGATCATTTGATGAATAATAACAAGTTGTTTTGCTTAAACTTTCATAAGAATGTACAATTTATTATGCACCAAGATTAAAAAATCCAAAGGGAAAAATGTAAGGTGTGTTTATATCTAGGCACATTGAACTGATATATTTTACAATTACATAAGCTTATCAGACACCTTCCGCTACCAACCTAACACAAACAAATAAAACATTTAATAAAGCAATCTCGTCAGCGTCATCTCACAACTAAGTTCTTCAATTACGTAACGGCAAAAAAACACAAACGGCATACCACAAGCCGACAAATCTTACGACCGGTTGTAAGTCGTAATTGTTTCAAGCAACAAAAACTCGGACATAAGGCAAGCAGCCCGCCGCATGAATGGGAGGACCGTCCGCCCGGGAAAATAAAAACGCTCCATATTCGTGAAATGATTAAAAAAGAAAGAAATCGGAAAATAAAAGAAAAGGCAAGTCCGCGGCACGTACCGTCGTCGTCCCCTTTTTAAAAAGAGAACTATTCCACCGGAGCGTGAATGAAAAACGCGCCCACTACGCGCCGCGTAACCGTAATCTTGTGATTATTATTTTTATTTTTGAGTCTCGCTTCCTTTTTTATTATTATTTAGTCTTATTATTATGTTATTTTATTCGTTTTATTGCGTGTGGCGTCGTATGTAGGTCAGGACGGTGCGCGGGAGATTTTTTTTGGTTTTCCGCGCAAGGTCGATGTGTTTGCTTGTTTTGGTCGCGGCGCGGCGCGGTAATTGCTGCAGTGCGTTGAACTGCGAGTTGAACCCACGAATTTGTATGAGTTATTTCATTATCATTAAATCTTTACTTTCGTTTGTTTTTGTTCCACGAATTCTGGTCCTACATCAATGCAATGACGCGAACTCAGTTGTAAATTACATTTTATAAAATATAAAACGTCAAAGAAGTTAGGTACCTCCATTATTTCGTATTGTAATCTGCTAGCAATATTTTTTTAATTTTTATCTGAACCAAAATAAAAACCTTATAATTTTTTTTAAATAAAATAATTACTCTAGGTCAATAAATGGCCAATAAATAATAATAAAAACAATTATAAAAACAAAACATTTGTTTAATGTAATTATGTAACGTTTTGAATTTTTTTTAGGATGTAATCTAAAATTAGTAGGGTTTCACTTTTCATGTTTCACGTCACTTATAACATAAAATGAGGCAAGAGGCTTGCCACAATTAAATAGTAATCTTTACTCTTATTTTTTGAAAACCAATCAAAACAAAAATTCGCTAACAGGCAGTCAAACTCATATGAACCACAGCGGTGATAGGCTGACTAAAATTAAAACAGCCAATCAAATTACTCGACATAATTTTGTCAGTGTGTCAGCAACATAGAAACGGAAGATAATCTTAACAGGTGACATAGGTACATACCACAGGTGCAGCAGTAGGTACTTACGCAGCGGAAACCACGACGGGTAAGACAAGCATAACATGGTAATTTTTAGTCAATCAATCATACGAAAGTCAGAAAGGAAAATTAACTTATCAATCATGTGTCTCAGGATATGTCTAAGGATTGTTTGGTACGTGTGTACTACTGAGTTTTTTTAAGTAGGGTTGAATTTCTTTTACAGGGTGCATATTAAACGTTAAAAGATTTTGTATCTATTTTATTGAATACTAGGGAACTGCCCGCGACTTCGTCCGCGTGGCTTATTTCACCAGCCCTAAGTTACGTGTTTGGTTTCTGCTCCGCTCTCCTGAGTTGTAGCGTGATGTTATATAGCCTACGTTACTGAGGAATAATGTAGCTATCTATTGGTGGTAAAAATGGTTAAAATCGGTCCAGTAGTTTCGGAGCCTATTCATTACAAACACACAAATAAATAAATAAATCTTTCTTTTTTATAATATTAGTATAGAAAAATCTCGGGACACTAATAGACACTAACATGAAGGAAAAAAAATAAAGAGTATTTAAAACTATACATATTTTTTAATCATCTTTACGAATATCAAAGTCATAGTCAACTTATTTATTTTAGTTTGACCATTAAGGAGTCTTTCCTTGGAACATCAAAAAAACTAAATTGAACGTAGTTGCTTATTCAAAAACAATCACACACAATCATTTGCACTCATATCGGATTGTACGAGTACACATGAATACAATGTACATTTGCACATCACATGCTTGTTGTCAGAATTTTCGTAAATTTGGTTTTAACTTGTTTTTTTTAAGCTTATAACTAAAATGTCGTGATGGTCCTGTAGTTAAGGCATCTCAAGCTTTTCTTGGATATCACTGATATCGGTGAAGGAAAACATCGTTAGGAAACCTGGACTTTACTTTACTTAATATAGGTCTGAAATCGCCCATCCGCCTTGAGCAAGCGTGGTGATCAATGGTAATGCCTTCTCTGTATCGGAAGAGCCCTTTGCCCTGCAATGGGCCAATAATAGGCTGGCAGTATTATTTATTATAGGTTAAGAACTATACTTATGAAACAAACGCCTTAAAAAAATATAATTTACAAACAAGACCGGAAAACCCAGAGTACAGTCATGACGTTGGAGCTTTGAAAGCTTCCTGCTTCATCCATCCAACCTGTATTACAATCTAGAAATTGTTTAACACTATATTTTCCGTAGACAGTGCACACACCAGAGTCAAAACTGTTTTTTTCGTGACCAACTAGTCTTTTTATTATATTTTTGACAACTTCCACAACACCATTATAGCTCCTGGGTTCGATACCCAGGTTGGGCGATGTTATTAGGTTTTTACAATATGAATTTCCATGAAACAGTCTAGATTTGTGTCCAGGTTCGGCTCCTGTTAAATCGGATTTAGATGTCGATAGAATCGGATGTACGCAATATTGGATTGATATATACGTCTTCTTGTGTCGATGGCAAAGCCGATATCTCACTAGATGTTAAGTGTCTGCAATACCACCTACCTATCTATCTACTGGCTATTAGGATGAACCTCTCAAGGTTCATAACCCAGGTCCAAACACCCCCTTTTGGGGTGTTAGGGTGTGGTGTGTGAATATACTGTTTTGTTTTGAGAACAGTCTGTCTAAAGGTATTATCGACTCAAGTGTATCCTTAGCCTTATTTTTCGAAACAGGTCTTCTGTTTACGCACTGGGTTTTTCAAAACACGTCAAGTAGCCCTGTTCATTGCGTACGTTCTAGGATTCCATTATATTTATCAGTGTGAAACTTTTCCAAGTGCCACGGAATTGTACTGACCTGCAGTGTAGTTCTGTAAAAATCTTCCTGGGTGAATTTAAGTGAAGTGGGCGTGAGGTGAACTCGCCCTATGCTCATTTTACCGAGGAAGATGTCTGCAGAATACACCGGTTGGGTTAATATTGGCTCTGGTACAGCATACTTAGAATATTGTTGAAAAATTCAGAATTGAATATATAAAAAAAGACAAATATTATGAGTGAATACAATTTATTTACGTAGACGATGAAGTTTCTAATGAGCATGTTAATTCTACTAAATAATCTCGATTGTTACATTAAAAAACGTTGATTTGATAACCAATTCAATTCTTTGGTAACTGCTTTGCTTTGGCGAAATAAAAGTCACAAAGCAAGTTTTAAATACGGTTCAAACAAAGTATGAACTAAATTAACCTTACTTTTTGTTCTTAGATATACAAATCATGTGTTATAAATTAGTTTATTGATCATCTCTCGTCGTGATAAGCTAATGATAAGCTTTCTAGCTTAAATAACATTATTACAACTTGTGTAAAGCTAGGATTTCCCAAATACAAAATAATATAAAAAATATTGACACAAAAATTGAAAATGGCTACCAACGGTCAATAAAACTACAGATAATAATACGCGTTCGGATACACACACCTACACAAAACTCATACCATAAAACAAGGACGAAGGACTTGCCACTAGCTTCTTAACGCATTTAGTCATCGTTCCAAGTAAAAAGTAAAAATAACTTTGACCAGACTCACCATCTCAGTCTCAAGGCCAAATCCTGACTCCTATAGACAGAGACACGCATAGCAAACCACATACACAAGACAAAGATGCCAAGTATTGGTGTCTTCGTCCTTTGAAAAGGGAAAGTGGTAGTTACAGCGGTGGTGAGAGTGAGATAAAAAAATATCCGAAGGGCAAAACGAGACAGGTATAGTTGTAGGACTAATGTAGGACAAGGATGGGAGATAGGAACCGGTTAATTTTGAAGGGCTCGCGACCGTGGTCCACGCTGAAGCTGTGTTAAGGTATAGGTGGTTTTATTTATGGTTATATATTGATTTAAGATTTTTATGGAGTAAAATGAATGTGGAATGAGCCATAGATTAGATAGAAACTGTGATAGATATGGGGCAATATAAACTGACTTCCGATGGATACGCGGGTCAAATACTTCTTTTTTATTTTTAACATTGCTGTCCACTGACACACAAATGCATTTTTTCTCTTATAAAGGTTGTTTGGAATCGCAAAAAGCTTCTAAATTCGATTTAAAAACTGTCAGTTTTTCTTTTTTTTTCTTTCAACCTTTCCTTTCAGTCAATGATGGCCGTAATAAATTTTGTTTGCTATTGCATTTAGAAACTGAATGAGCCGCTATAGTTGTTTAGGATACTAACTAATTGTGGTATGCTTTGTGTGGCTCAGTACAAAATCGACCATCATACCAACACGCCTGTATTTCCTGAAGGAGGATTTGGTAAAATGTGGTCGTATCTTACACCTCTCGGCTGTATGTAAGCTTGGACTAAATTTAAAACTCGGTTTTAAGTTTTGTTAAGTGCCTTGGTAGCCTAGTGATCCTAAGCGCGACTACTACGCCAGAGGTCTTGAGTTCGATTCCTAGGGCACGCAAATGTTATTGGGTTTTTCTATGAAATTCTCAGTAGCAGCTCGGAGTTAGGATTTGTGCCCGGTTAATGGCAATAGGGTCGCCCCCTATTACATGGGACCTAAACATACCGGCGAACTGTGGGTGTACATTGGTATACCTCTGCCTAACCCTTCGGGGAATACAGGCGTGATGGTATGTTATCTATACTAATATTATAAAGCTGAAGAGTTTGTTTGGTTGAACGCGCTAATCTCAGGAACTCCTGGTTAGAATTGAAAAATTCTTTTTGTGTTGGATAGTCCATTTATCGAGGAAGGCTATAGGCTATATATAACATCACGCTACGACACACGGGAGTGGAACAGTAACTAAAAACGTAACCTAATGCAGGTGAAAAAACTACGCGGACGAAGTCGCGAGCAGAAGCTATTTAATTATAAGTCCTGTTTTCCTTCACCGATATCAATGATGTTGAAGATAAACTTAGAAAGAAATATTATCTACATTATGTCTCTATTTTTTTCTACAGTTTGTATAACTGTGCTTTTACGCTATCTAAACCAGGTCATTGACCTTATTTACCTTTTCTTCAAACAATTTCTTCTCAACCTGTCTTACCCTCTCACTGCGAAGCGAGTGCGCTCACACAGTTCGCACGCCGCAATGTTGCCAACTTGTAAAGCAAAGTTTAGTTTACTCGGAATCAGTATCCCTCCCCTCCCTGATCCCCCTTTGGCCGTGCAGCAGCACGAGGGCAACGCGGCTGATTCGCGGGAACGGGTCAACTCGACTCAAGGTCAGGGGGAGATGGACAGGAAAACTGTGGAGATGACTTTGGTGTAACTAAGGGCCCGTTGGTCAGTAGAAATTTTAATAAATTCTTAAAGGATTTTTTTTGGGTCTTATGAAAACTGTCAGCAAAAAAAATCAACTGCTTAGTTTGATAAATTATTAAATGTTATAATATAATAAGCATTAGGTAACTAGCTATTGAGATAGTGAGTTTGTAACCCTGATATGCTACTTCAGTAATTGGTAGAGATTTACAAATTACTTTGTCCGCCTCCGGAATTGTTCCGGGATAAAACGCAATACACATACCATACGTGATATTCCAGACTATAATCTATCTATGTGCCAAATTTCATCCAGATCCATCCAGCCGTTCTAGCGTGACTGATTATAAAACATCACAAACTTTCGCATTTATAAGTATCTAGAGTTTATACGTTCTTGTTGTCCAAAATTTATTGACAATCTTTCTTTAATCATGTAACTATAAAAAATAATAAAATGTAATTAAAATATAGTATCCTAGTGCATCCGATCCTCTGTTCCCAAGTCAACATTTACCAATAAGTATTTGTGTACACACACATACGGCGTCATCTCGCGACCTGTACCTGTGTGCGTGTGTCGTACACACTGCACAAGAATGCAACGCGTTGCTGACACAGCCAACTTCGATATTCCTTTATTTATTGCTATAAAAACCCTTTCACTAACACCCGCTGTGATTAAAACCTTATAACTTGACTCATAGAATCGAATTCAGAATACCTCCGCGAATCTTACGACGTTCATTTATTTTTGCATGTCTATTTCCAACTAATGGACTTTGGAATGTATCAGCAAGAGATTAAGATAGATTTTTCTTTGGGCTTTTCTTGATCCTTAAGCTGAAATGTATCTATGAAAGTTGTGAGGTATATTTAAATAAGGATTTATGCGTTACGTCTGGCGTTTTGGCGAGATCCGCGGATAAAGGAACGTTTCGACTGAAAAAAGGCGAGATTTGGTCGCAGATTGTGAATTTTGGAAGCCACAATGGGTAACAGCAGACAGTCCGGTGAGGTATCACCCCTTAAAGTGTGTTGACAACTTTTTTGCTGAAAATGCGATCATTAACAGTTTTAGGAAAAATATTTCTGCAGAATATTTTTTTTCGTTTTTTGTCTGAACTTTGTCTGGTTGAAAACCAGTTGATATGTAGTAAGTAAACAAAGCAATAATTCCTATAACTTTACAATATAATTGGTTGCTAAAATCTTAAGAATTAACCTGTAACTGCTAAGTTCTTTTTTTCCCAGCAACAATTATAACGGATGCTTCAAGCGGTTCTATTTTATGCTATTTTAGGATTCCTTACAAGATCATAACAGTATAGGAGTACGGTTAAATACCAACGTTTTACGCGGTGAATGCATGCAAAACGTAAAAATAACAAGTGGAAACCCGCTCGTCTACATACCTCGAAACCTGTCTGTCCGTCCGTCCTACGCGTCCTGTTAATTAATGACAATCACTATTGGACAGATGTTGAGTGCACTGCAACGTTTTTAATAAAAGAAAACAAAGTAGCTACAACTCAGTAATAATTCAACTCGACTGTAATGTTAAAGGCACCTTCGATGTTTTATTTAAGAGCTAAGTAATTAAAATAATACAATAAAAAGGTTAATATGTCGCAACACGCGAAAAAGGATTAGATTAAGTACCCAGAACTTTCATGTTAACGACTTAAGATACAATCAAGATATAAGGAAATATAAATCTTGATTGCCTAAACGCAAAGATGTTTACAAAAAAACTTAACCCTTTAAAAACCTTGATTAAGTTTAATGAAAACTCCGAGATTCTACATCAACACGCCCATAGACAGGTTATGTAAATTCTACGTACGCTTAACGAAAACGAGAGTATCTAAACTATCGTGAATCTAAAAAAAAAACACTTTCATTAAATCTTTTCCCACCAGTTTTCGGCCACTAAACCAGTTCGATAGGATCGCACCCAAAAAAACATTATATTAATTTGGGATCCCCACAAAAAACGAAGATACGAATAAAAAAAGCTAATGGCCAAAAAAAACGAAAAAAGGTTCGATCTTTGAAAAAAAAAAAAACGTAAAAGAGTAAAAAAACCGGGCGAAGAAAGGGTTAGTTTGGTACAGGTTGATTCCATTGTTAGTTGGTCAGTGCCTCGATTCGGTATTTATGACATTCTTGATATTATTACTGACGGTAATTTGTAACTTGCTTTACAAATTACAATGTATTGTGGGTTTATTGATAAATATTTACAAATTACGAAAATAAATTAGCATTTTGAACCATATTTTACACGGTATAAGCAAACATATTTTATCTTGTGACATTCATATTATTGTGTACTTTATTAAGTTTATCTGGGACATGACAACGCGCATCGGTGAAGTAAAACTTCGAAAGAAACCTGAACTCATAATTATTATAAGTCTGAAATCGCCAATCCGCCTTAAGCAAGCGTGGTGATCAATGCTCGTGTCTTCTTTATATGAGAAGAGGCTTTTGTCTTGCAGTGGGACAATAATAGGCTGATTTTATTATTATCAGTCAAATTTATTTTGTGCGTGATTTCCTGGCAATAAACTTATTGTAATGTTTATTTAAACAGTGTATAAAATACTGGTTTTTAAGTAACGCATCGAAAAAAATATATATATAAATACCATCACGCCTGTATTCCCCGAAAGGTTAGGCAGAGCTGTAACAATGTACACCCACAGTTCGCCGGTATATTTAGGTCCCATGTAATAAGGGGCGAGCCTATTGCCATTAACCGGACACGAATCCTAACTCCGAGCTGCTACTGAGAATTTCATAGAAAAAACCAATAACACTTTTTGCTCGACCTGGGAATCGAACCCAAGACCTCTAGCGTAGCAGTCGCGCTTAGGACCACTAGGCTACCGAGGCAGTTAACGCATCGAAGTAATTTAATATTATGCTTTATGACAGTCAACTTAATAATTATAAATTAAAATTGTTACTTTTCATCGAGATCTATATCATCCGGAAAACACGATAAGTAAACATGAGCCGTAATTAACTGATCAAAAGATCGACAGATTAAAAAAAAATAGAATGAAGATTTCTCATCGTCTCCGCACACCACCGATTTTTTGACCGATTATTATCGGACCGATTTTTAACATACTTTTTCTCGCCGACAAAAAAATCTGTCAAAAATCAGCCCTATATTCGGTCAAAGAATTGGTCGTGTGGTGACGGCTTTGGTCGTTGCCTAGCATTTTAAAATAATAGCTGTCTAATCCAGCATAAGTAAATAAGAAATATATTAAATTGTTGATATATTCTACATTAATTAATATTTCTTTTTATTTATCTATATATTAAATGGTCAATATATTCTATAGACAAATAAAAACAAATATTATGCTATGTTTTATAATAATTTAATGTGGCATCTTCCAGCCATGATTACAGAATTAAATCACATCGTTTATTAGTTTTATTTTTATTAACTCAAGTTGGAATGCGGTTTCTGAGATCGAAAGTTGCAACTTGCGATACTATTAATAGGAAACAAGACTTTATACCGTTGTACAGTCAACATCAAAAGTTTGTTGATACTTAATTTTTTTGTAACACTGACTACAATATTTTTTCAAAAATGATATAGTTGTTGCTTTAAATAACGTTGTAGTTGTGTAAATTTAGATGTAATGTAATTTTCGTTACTGACTATACCTTTATTTATTTTATTGCAGGTATACAAGTAATTAACTTATATATTTCCTGATTAAACACAATAGGTCAGTGATATTAATCATGTAAAGTTGTTTAACTGTTTGACTGGGTTCAATAATAATAAATAATTAACAGAACAATGTGATTAAATACAAAAGTACATTTTGACATGCAATAAAGATAAATTTTTTTTATTTTAAGTTTTGTGTCTTGGTATTTTTCAACATTGTTTTTTTTTAGGGTTCCATACCTCAACAGGAAAAATCGAAACCCTTATACGATCACTTTGTCGTCCGTCCGTCTGTCTGTCTGTCAAGACCCTTTATTTCGGAAATGCGTGGAGCTCTGTCTCCAAAGTCCGTGAAACGACTTTTTTTTAATTTAATTTACTATTTATTTATTTAAATATACTTTTTATTTAATTCTGTAAATTATAATGATCTTACGTACGGAACCCTCAGTGGGCGAGTCCGACTCGCACTTGTCCGGCTTTTTTTTATTTCAGAATCAAAATCTCAAAAGCCATTTACCAAAAGTCGTTTTTTATTTTCTTTATTCAATGCTTTTCATAACAAAACTGTTGTTTAATTGAAATTTGTTCGCGTTAATTAGCTTCGTAATATGACCATAATTTACCGTTTGCTAAATCAGGTGTCATTGACCTCTTGGTTCACAGAAGGTAAAACTGAATAAAAAACTGTAGTCTAAGTTACCGGTTATTTACCTTGGTCTGTCATCATACAGGGCTCTAAAAAAAAAAATTATATGAGGGCTCGGAGCTATATTTTTCGTGATTGATTGAAAATGTGCTTAATAAGGGTATGGCATAGACTTCTGAAGTTTATTATTTTTGGAATAACTGCATTTTATTGATATTTTTTCATATAAATGGCAAATATAGTAAAGCATTTTAGTCCGAAGACGCGGAAAATAAAGATCAGTAAAACTACTTACAATCCTTAATTCTTTTTACAACAAATAAATACCAGAAGTAGGTTAGATCGTATAATTATTTCAACACAATTTTCCCACGTTCCACCCTTCCACGCCACAGAAATTGTTAAGAAAGGACACATAGTACATTCCACATTATATCATTGTTTTAAGGTTTATATTTCATTGGGAGAGTGTCGTAAGGGTTGACCCGAACTTGTCCGAAGATTGCCGAACGCCCGCAGCGAACAGGTGCTCTATCTCCTACATCTTGATGACCGGACGCAGGAGTGCGATGTGTCTTGATACTTTAGAATATATTTTTTTGGTAGGTATTTGATGAGAGCTAATTGACCAGTTGCTACAAATGTGAACCACTTATTTAAAAAACTAAGCACATAACCATAAGCACATGACCACATCTATTAAAATACTGCTTACATAATATATGACAGTATGCAAGCTATAGGTAAAGAATAAGAAAAAGTATTACTATCGTAGTTCCACCACCAATAAAAGGGAGTTTAACAAGTTTTTTTTTACTGCAATTTTTTTTATTTTTATTTTTCTGAAACTATTACGTCCACAGGCTTTGTGAGATATTTTCCGAATAAATTCGTAAGCCTGTGTGTGGTGGTGTGTGTGTGTGTATGTGTGGTGTGGTGTGGCCTGTGGTAAGCCTGTAGTAATCATCTAAGTAAATATTTAACGAAGGATCTTATAGCAATTGATTAAAGTAAATAATTGGTATATTATAACAGTCACTATCAGGTCACAGGTGTCCATCAAGTATCAAAACCTGTAGTTCGTCCTATACATCTCATGTGGATACGAGAATGTAAGGGTTAATAAAGAATGTCGGATGTTGTTAGGTACCAAAATCGTACTAGTTTTGTAAAGAGATGAGATTCGTTCGTTAAAGATACCAGACTTAAGAGAATAGAGTAGATACTTGACGACACTCTTGACATATTCTGTGACATAATAGGATTGCGAGTATCAGAGTTACATACCTGATTTTGTAACTACAAGTTACAAAATCACTGTCAAATATTCTCTTTAAAAAAAAAACATTTTTTTAACTCTCTGTATTTAATATTGAAACTCCACTTACATAATCATCTGTATGACTTCTTTTTTTTTTCTTATGTCTATCCATATTTCGTGCAGTTACCAGAATGAGCGCATCAGATGCGCATGCGCATCCACTGAAACGTGACGTCATGCCCATGTCTATCATTCCACGTGCAATTGCGTTGTCTTTATACAGGACATAAATCGTATGGGTCTGAAAAATTACGAGTTTTAACTTTTGAAAATTAATTGATTTTTGATGTCGGAAATAATGTTTCGCAAAGTTTTGTGACTTGTTTAATATGTTACATTCATTGATGAGTGGAAAACGTTCGGTCAGCATATGATCATTTTAATTTTACATTGGACCATACGCCTGTATTCCCCAAAGGGTTAGGCAGAGGTGTAACGATGTACGTACACCCACAGTTCGCCGGTATGGTTTTTAGGTCCTATGTAATAGGGGGCGAGCCTATTGCCATTAACCGGACACAAATCCTAACTCCGAGCTGCTACTGAGAATTTCATAGAAAAACCCAATAACACTTTTTACTCGACCCTTTTTTTTTTTGGGGGGGGTTGGAAATCATCCAATAACTTCTCCCACCCTGGGCGGGGCGGGAGGGAGTGTCAGACTTTTACTGACTAAAACCCACCCATGTTCCTTCTTGTGCCCTTTGCGTTCCGGGGGCGCGGTATCTCTTACGAACAACCCGCAGCCAAGCCAGCTCGACCTGGAAATCGAACGCAAGACCGTAAGCTAGAGCGTAGCAGTCGCGTTTAGAACCACTAGGCTAATGAGGCAGTTAAAATAAAATACATATTTAAAGGGGCTTTCATACAACAAACGTGATTCTTTTGCTCGGTTTTATAGATAATGGTACTGAACCCTTCGAGAGCTAGTCCGACTCGTACTTGGCCGGTTTTTCATAAGTTAAATTTTCGTATTTATTCTTTGGGTGAAAATTACATGACGGCTGAAAAATCAACCTTAAAACAAATAAGTACATAGGTACCTGCCTACCCAAACAATGTATGATGAAATGAATGATGTTAGTCTTACGCTACCTAAACAATTACCAATTATCAAAACACGTCTTCCTAAAATTAGGGCACTTTTAATTAGTACCCAAATAAAGGTGCGCGTCGAATGCGCAGACGCAGCCAACCACGCGTGACGTCACGGCAGCCATTGTCTTCTCCGATAAACCTAAGTAACGGGCTGGTAATAGGCGCTAATATTACGCTCACCTTTTACTTCACGCTTATTTTCGGTATTAAGATGGGCAGTGATGGTATGGTTGTGATTTTGTCATAGTAGTTAAATTCATCTTTTACCGCTCTTATAATTGAAGTATTTGATGCTGGGACGCTGTAGTGCCATGCCAGAGGTGCGGACTGCAGGTGTCGCACAGCTCAAGAACGCGGTACCGCGTACGCACCACGGCAGTAAGACCAAACTCTCTCGTTTGTCTTCTCGTACAGAGAAGGCATCACACTTGCTCAAGGCGGATTGCCATTACAAACTTATACTGGGCGTTAGGGTAAACGAGGGACTTGCTTTATGTGAATACAGTACTCATAAAAATGAACAACTTGTACTATAGTAAAAATCAACTGCTCCATATATTTACGGTCGCATAACTTGACAACATGTAAGGAACAGCTGTTTCTTTTTGCAATTTTAAATATGATTTCATACTGAAAGTGGTTTGTTTTCATAATCAATACATTCTCTTACAGTACGCCATAAGTTTAAACTAACACCTTGTATTATTGACTATAAGTCCAGTTGCATTACGATGTTTTCCTTCACCGATGTCAGCGATGTTCAAGATAAACTTAGAAAGAATTTATGAATTGAAAAACTCACAAAGATATTTGCCCAATATTGGACCTGCAATCTCATGGATGAGAGATAAGTGATACCTTAACTACTTGGCCATCACAACACACAGCTATAGGGAAAATTTACTCACAAATTCAGAATATTTCAGACCCACGTCTGAAATACTCTGAATTTAAGAGACCCACAAAATACCGTTCAATAACCTAAATTCTACCTGAAACTAGAAAAAAATAACAAAATATAACCCAAATTGGTAACAGGTTCTACATGAAATTTAAAATATAAGTGGAAGGTACAAGGGCAAAGGGCTGAAATGGTAAAAAATATACATTTGATGGAGTGTAGTTTATCTTACAACTGGGAAAACACGCTGAAAAAATATCGTGCGCCAAGGAAAATATTCGTAAATGAAAAAACAGCAGTCGCCGGCAAGTGGCGTGTAGGGGTGTCGCGAGCCTGTAAAGAGTTCTTTTTTTTGTGCCTTACATAATACGGAGAACAAACGAAAATTGTTACGCTAACTTTTACCAAATGGTTCGGTCATGTTGAGAGGATGAGTAAAAGGCGACTTGCAAATGGTGGCAATGTATGGCAGATATGAGTGGCAACGCCGGAAGGGGACGCCCTAGAAAGACCTTACTGGTGAGGTTCTTTAGAAAGGTCAGGTGCGCAGTACTCGTAGACGGCGTGCTTGTATGACCAGATGTATGATCGTGGACGAGGCGAAAGAAGTATGTAAGTAGCTGGTGGCGTTCTGTGGTTTCTGCCTACTCCCATGGAAAGGCGTGAATTTATGTAGGTATGTAACTTTTACCATGGATTCAGTACATAATTATTCACATTGACTGCCTCGTTGGTCGCGTGGTGGGGATTCGATTCCCAGGTCGGGCAAAAAGTGTTATTGGATTTTTCCGTTAGGAATTTCTCTGTATCTGTCCGGAGGATGTAAAACCTCTTTCCAGTTGTGTCGGATTGCCGTCCCATCGGACTATGAGAGTTTGAGAAAAGAGCGTGCACCTGCGTTTAGCGCACAAACTTATGCACTATAATATATCATGCGTACTTGGCTAGTCTTCTAATGAAGAATGATGAATGATGAAAAATGAGTTTTATTAATTGGTATTTTTTTTCTATAATATAATCTTAATAGATTATATTATAGAAAAAAAATACCAATTAATAAAACTCATTTTTCACATAGTACTGCCAACCCTACCGAGCACAAAGTATAGTCTCTATGTAAACGGTGCTCTACGTAGAGACGGCCGCGACACCTGCCCGCTAAATGAGAGTTAACTGTGCGTCTCTCTCTTATACATAGAGATAGAATTATAGAAAGCGAATGTTTCTTTTCAGTTCACACTTGGTTTGTGAATAACGTGGAAATTGGTAAGTACTTAACATACCGTCACGCCTGTATTCCCCGAAGGGTTAGGCAGAGGTGTAACAATGTACACCCACAGTTCGCCGGTATGTTTAGGTCCCATGTAATAGGGGGCGAGCCTATTGCCATTAACCGGGCACAAATCCTAACTCTGAGCTGGTACTGAGAATTTCATAGAAAAACCTAATAACACTTTTGCTCGACCTGGGAATCGAACCCAAGACCTCTAGCGTAGCAGTCGCGCTTAGGAACACTAGGCTAACGAGTCAGTTAAATGTTTTAACTGAATTTAGAAACCCAAATGACCCCCGCACTGTTGCACTCACCCGATAATGCAATGTTCAGCGTGCATTACACCGCGCAGTACCATAAACAGTGACTTTTCACAGCAATAAGTACTAAAAGTCATTTTTTTTTCCGCATGGGAAATCATCAAATGACTTCCCCCGCCCAGGGCGGGGTGGGAGGGAGTGTCAGACTTTTACTGACTAAAACCCAACCGTAACCTTTTTGTGCCCTTTGCATTCCGGGGGCGCGGTATATCTTACGAACAACCGTGAGTGGTCCCTCCACTTGCTGACACCTCTTTGAGGCGCGCGTGGAACACGAACGCGCCGTCGATACGGCCTGTCGTATATAATGTATGGACGGTGCCCCGTGCTCACCGTTCATAGGCCCGCATCTACGGAGGCCGGGAGTCTTCTCGCGGCTGCTGGGACCGGAGGCTCTCTGTCTCAATCGTCCCAAAAGTATGTCCCAATATTAATCTTTGCTCAATGTTGTAGTATTCGCCACGAGTCGTGAGCACAAATGTCAAGTAAATTTTTGGGTTTCTGGATTTTTTGGGACGCTGACACTGCACGTGTTTGGTCCGTTAGTTGGACCGCAGCGTCGTCGGCGCCCCAAAAAACCTAGAAAGAGATCCAAAAAACCAAAAAATAACTTGACGTTTATGCTGCGTTTGTGGCGGCTACTATACTAAGTTTGACAGTCAGTATACCTAGTTAACGGTAATGTAATGTGTCTTTATACACCACATATATGTCGGAACGTCGGTGTTATTGCCACTATTATCAGCCATCGTGCGAGCGTATAGCGGGGAATCGAGCAAGAGAAACAGCGATTACACTTTAATCACGGTTTTATTTAGCTTCACAAACAAATTTAACAAGTAACGGGCACTGAGCGATGCGAGATACAGTTCCTACGCTGGAGGTAGTGATCTTTACGACAGCAGAAAGATAAGTGAGCTCTCGTCCTAGCGCTCCACCACCAAGTAAGCTCTGACATCGCACGAAGTTAGCTGAGTATGCGACGTCATCGCGACAGTGCTGCCACCTTTCGGAACAACCAGGCGATTCGTTTCGTGTCCATACTATTGAACGTCTCCGACATATATTTTTTTTACCGCTTATCAGTGGTTTTGAATATTACGGTTTGACCTACGGTGTCCCTACTTACCTTGTTACAGGGAATGAGACATTTCGACTTGCTTCTGGGATGTCAACTACGTGGCAGCTAGGTGAGTAAGTCTGCAGCTTCAGCTCATCTCTCGGCACCAGAAAACAACATCCCTACCTTCCACCACGCAAAAAAAAAACATTACACATACGACCAAAAAAAACTACACAGCCGACAGAAAAAATTACCCTCCATTTAAAAACATACCTAATAAAAACTTAGTCCAAAAATAATATATATCCAATTTCTAGGCCTTCCACATAGGTAAAAGATAACTAAGATAATAGCTACATCAAATGAAGCGTCGCCGTCGCGATTAAAAAAACACTGGTTAAAATCTCCCGCTACTCTGTGTTGTTTTAGGCCCTCGCAAAATATTGGGCTCGCTAAGCGAAGAATAACAATGGCGCGGGCGCACCCCCGACCCCCTCCCCCCCTTGGATGACGAAAGAGACGTAATTATGTATATTGATTATTTTTTTGTTTCATCTTGTTGATTTTAGGTCTTATAAGCGGTTTATTGGAGGGATTGTATGACGCTTCAACAAAAAAAACACATTTAAAGGCCAGAGAAGGCCTTTAAATGTGTGGAAAGGACTATGCCCAGCAGTGGAACAGTATAGACTAGACAAAAAAGGCTTCGCTGCTCTGGGTTGTGAGCAGTAGTCATTTCTGCATTTAGCTTCTTTATCGAGTGTATGCCCGTTCAAAGTCAAAGTCAAATCGTTTATTTCAATTAGAATATTTTCAGGCACTTTTAGACGTAATGACACATACAAGAAAAAATAAATTGAATCTAGTTGCCAAAACGTAGTTTTTAGGAAGAAGAATGGGCAAGAAACTCCATGCATACTCTTTTAAAAAATGTTACATTAATTTAATTATTTCCAATCTACTAGCATCGCAAGATTCGGCCTTTTTGCTATGGAAACCTTCCTCCAATTCCATTACAATAACGTATAATGCAGAAAAAGCTTTTAATAAGCTTAAAATGTCTTCAAACTTCTTAGTATTGTCAATGATTCATACATTTCTGAAAATGCTTCCACGCAACCAAACCAGCTTGTCCAATCTGTAAGAATTTCTAAACAGGAAATTGACTGGAAAGCCTTACTTGTTTATCCATTGCTTCATTTGCGTTAGGACCTTTGTCAATGTCGTTTGCCACTACGCAATGTACATCGAATCATATGTATTCATATTTTTGCAAAGCCACAAAATTATACATCCAGTATTTCCAAGTATCATTTGAAAAATCAATTCTGCAGTTAATAAGCGATGAATCTAGACTTTCCAATCGGTCGAATTCAAAATCGATTTTTGCATAGAGTCGGTATCCACGCGCCTTTCGGATCGATTCTACGCGCGTGGACAGTCACGCACGTTCCTCCTGATCTCGATGCCCACTCGATTCGATATCGATTCACATTTTTTCTCATTGGCTTCGGCGGTTTTTTAAACCTTTTGTTGAAGGCGCCCGTTTTTTGGCGCGCGTCGCGCTTGTCTCGTACCAATCTCTTTGGTAATTTTCTTTTTTTATACTTACCTATTGTCGACGCGCCAGAGCAACTTGTTTTTGGATTTATATAGACCGTTGATTCTTAATGGTTGAATTAAATGTCCGCTGGTGACCGTTACAATCGTTCTTTTTATCCGAAAGTGCGGCAACTTTTTTCGAAACTTTTCACCACGCAAATTCATTTGGAGAAAATCTGGAGAATCTGCTGGTAGTTGGTATTTCATTGTTCAGGTTTTTATTAAGATCTAATAAAGTCTAGATAGCTTTAGCTACAGTTTTTTTTCTATAGGTGAACGGTATAGTCGTTCACTGAATCAACGTTAAATCGAAATTCTTTAATGATGTTAGTTACGCTTTTCTCAATTTTATATTGCTACCATTAATAGATTTGTAAAATATTAGGTACTTTTAGCAATAATATTATGCATCTTCTTAGCGTTTCCATGACAAACGTGTTTCGGGTGACAGATCTCGGAAATAAGCGTGAGCCCAGGTACGTGTGGCCGGCTCTGAGTTTCGCCTCTATCAGTCTCCTGAACCCACAAGACATCACAGTGTGTCGTGCGACAATGCAGAAAGTATTTCTGATTTATTTTGTGAGAAACCCTCGATGTTGAGAGAGACTAGGTACACACACACACACATACCATCACGCCTTTATACCCCTAAGGGTTAGGCAAAGGTGTACCAATGTACACCCACAGTTCGCTGGTATGTTTAGGTCCCAAGTAATAGGGGGCGAGCCTATGGCCATTAACCGGGCACAAAACCTTAATCCGATCTGCTACTGAGAATTTAATAGAAACACTCTATAACACTTTTTGCTGGACCTGGGAATCGAACCCAAGACCTCTAGCATAGCAGTAGCGCCTGGAACCACTAGGCTAATGAGGCAGTTAGGTACACACATGGCCAGCTTTATGAATCGGAAACAGAATACATAAGTATATTTAAAATAAAAAGCATATATTTCAAACCAAGTAAGCATTATCGTCACCTAAACTCCCAATCATTCACCAAAACCAGAAGCTGTGTGGTTTAAGACCAGTGAAATTTTTCGGTAACCACAGTCTGATAACCGATGGTGCGTGCTGCTAACCACTGGTGTGCTATAAGAGACAGGTGCACTGCCCGGGGCTACGGCGAAACTCTGCCTCATGTAATGTCTGTCTAAGAATTTGTATTAGTTATTGGAAAAACTGAGAAATGTTCGAAGAGGAGTGTGTAGATAAATTAACGTGGAGTATGTAAGGATCGTAACAGGTGGTGCTTTTTGGTTTTTGCCTAGCCCCATGGGAAAAAAGCGTGAGTTTTTGTTTGAATGTAGAATTGTCTAAAAGATTAGCTAAGCTTTGGTCATGGGATCCGCGTGTTCACCTTGGATTCGGGACTTCGCCAAGCGGCTGGTCGACTCTTCACGTGACCAGAGGGCTGGCCTATTCTTGGGCCAAGGAATTAGCCTTATCAATGCTGCAAGCGTTTTTGTCCCATTGACGGCGAAGCAGTTGAGATTTTTGATGCCCTTGCCAGCTCTCACCTTTTTTTATAAATTGCGCATTATATATTTTTTTAATTATATGTTTCTTTTGTAGTTATTTAATTATGCATTTAAGATTAATAAATGTTACGTGGCATGTCCCGAAAAAAAACCTCGCAAATAAATCCATAATTGAAATAAGACTGATAATCATAATTAAAAAACTAATACGAGAAACTAAAAAGCATCCATCAAAGAAATTAACTTTTACAGAAAATCAGGTTGTTCTAAATCACCCAATTAGTCACTCCGTACTTTTGAACGCGAGTGTACAGGCAGTGCTAACTGTACTCGGTAATATTTCGCTAATGTTGTAATCACATGTCTTGCTCTGTGAAGCGTCTGTCTTTATTTCGAGTGATTCTCGCGGTTACTACAATGTCTGGGAGGCTTATTCTGCAAGTTACTTTCTTGACTTTACGTTCAATTTTCTTGTGTCTGCAAGGTGTTACTGGAGATGATGAGAGCGTCAGCATTTTTTTTATGCCATTGGGTGGAAACCAAGCCGACGACCCACATGACGTTAAGTGGTCACCGCTGCCCATAGACATCTGCAATACCATTTAAAGGCGTTGCTTACCAGAGACAAAGCTGAAATGTCTCATGTGCCTGTAATTACACCGGCAATCGTACCCTCCAAACCGGAACACAGCAACGCTGCTTTGGGGCAGAAATTGGTATTGTATGGTGGTAGTATTTTATTAGACGAACTTCTCCACAAAGAGTTCTACTACTAATTTAGCAGCCAAGTTTATCACTACCACAGAAAACTTATTATATAAAGTATCCGCTACGAGTCATGAGCCCAAACATCAAGTTAATTTTTGGATCATAGGTCCGACTGACTGACCTATCGCGTGCAGCGTTGGCGACCCAAAAAACCCAGAAAGTAACCTAAAAATTAATTTGACTTGTATGTTTTTGTGTATACACTTACAGACACGTTAAGTCACAAACAGCCAGACTAGGAACAATTATCTATAGATTATGCAAATAATTGTACCATGTGGGAATCTAACCCGCGACACGCAGCAGCTCGTCGTTCAGCCAAATAAGTAACAAAAGAAGCCCACAAATACAGAATAGGTGTTCCTACACATATGAACAAATTGCGGTGAGTCGTTAGAAAGGCTGTCATTAATTCATTATCTCGGATTGATTGGGATGCTTTTAGTTGCATCGTAGAGAATAGCACTCCAACTACTTCGGTGATCTGCAAGCATTTGGTAGATGTTTTGGTAGTATACAATACCAGCGCATTATTGTGCCACTGTAGGGCAAAAACCCTTTATCATACAGCGACAGCCACAAGCATTGATTACCACGCTTGCTCAAGGCGGATTGGCGATTTCAAGCTTATGTATAATAATATTAGTCTGAGTTTCCTCACGATGTTTTCCTTCACCGATGTCAGTGATGTCCAAGATAAACTTAGAAAGTACATATGAATTGTAGAAATCACATTGGTATTTACTCGATTTGAAACCTGCTTTGCGTTTACATTTGTACACTATTATATCTCCTGAGTACTTGGCTAGTCTCCGTTAAGATTGACAGACCGTTGCCCAGCAGTGGGATGAATAGGGGTGTAATTTTTTTTACCGGCTCGTTAGCCTTGTGGTTCTAAGCGCGACTGCTACGCTAGAGGTCTTGGGTCCGAATCCCAGGTCGAGCAAAGTGTTATTGGGTTTTTCTATGAAATTCTTAGTAGCAGCTTGGAGTTAGGATTTCAAACATAATCAAATTAATAAAATCAGTAATCGCTCTTTCACCTCCATACCGTGTTACATTTAGATTGCCCTTTGAAAGACAACCAGCGGCTCAGCATCAGCTAATGATTGAAGGCACTTAACATTCGTGATCTGCAGACGTTTTGGTATGGGCTTCCGTCTGCCGGAGCGTGACCGAAGCTGGGGATGTGCGGTTGAAGAAGCTATGCTATACGATGCTTTTATTTAACAAGACTTTCGAAGGTGTAAATTATTTTACTCATGAATTTAACAACAATTAATATGGGACCAAATCATTAATGTAAAAAAATCTGCTGTTTGCTCTCAAAATGCAACTCAATTAAAATATAACAGCGGTTTTTTTGTTTTATATACTTTTTTTTTTTTGGGGGGGTGGGAAATCATCAAATAACTTCTCCCGCCCTGGGCGGGGCGGGAGGGAGTGTCAGACTTTTCCTGACTAAAACCCAGCCATGTTCCTTCTTGTGCCCTTTGCGTTCCGGGGGCGCGATATCTCTTACGAACAACCCGCAGCCCCGGCAGGGCCCGCAGCCCTTTTATATACCTACTTGACACGTATTTTGAAACCTTCAAATCTTTAAACTTTCCCGAAAATAAGTCCTTATTAACAGTTCTACCGAAATATTTTTTATCAGTAGTAAAATTGCACTAATACTCGTCAGTTATTTTGACATAAAGAGATAGAGAGCAATTGATGACTTTGTGCTTTCTTTTTCTGTTTCAAATTATTAGTACCGTGTCTTTAATATTGTTATTGGTTTCAACATTCGTGATTAAAGTAAATGAAAAGCAAGATACAACTATTCTTTCAGCAAAAATCTAGCTTAAAAATCGCATTAGCTGCGCTCACACTGGACCACAGCCTAACCAAGCTACCGGTACATACCTAAGAGCATTTTATGTCTTCACTCGCTTGATAACCGCAGCGCTATGTACCCACGCTTAACAGTCGCGGCATCTTATCTGCAGCATCTCGATAGATCGTTCACTGTAGCGGAGGTAAAAAATATAACATACTAAAAATAATAGTAGCATAATATGGGTTTCCCAGTGTGTTTTAGTAATGAACAAGTAATAACTAAGCTAGCTTAAAACAACCATTAAGAATAGCATTGTATTGTAGTATGGGCAGCATTCCAAATACAATGTAGTCTAGTTATAATTTTTGGCGAACAAGTAATCAAACTTTAGCAACACTAATAACAAGGGGGGTGTAGCGAAAAATCATTATCAAACCCAATATAATATGATTTTTGTTGCCTGACTGCCTCGTTGGCCTAGTGGTCCTAAGCGCGACTGCTGCGCTAGAGGTCTTGGGTTCGATTCCCAGGTCGAGCAAAAAGTGTTATAGGATTTTTCTAATAAATTCTCAGTAACAGCTCGGAGTTAGGATTTGTGCCCGGTTAATGGCAATAGGCTCGCCCCCTATTACATGGGACCTAAACATACCGGCGAACTGTGGGTGTACATTGGTACACTTCTGCCTAATCCTTCGGGGAATACAGGCGTGATGGTATGTTATGTTATGTTTTTGTTTTCTTTTTTTTTTAACCGACTTCAAAATAGGAGATTATCAATTCGATTGTACTTCTTTCTCATGTTTGATAACTCAGAACTATATCAATCCTATAGAAAGCTTATCAAAATCGGTTTGGTCTTAAAATAAAAAAAACTGAAAAATAAATATGTCGTCCATGTAAACGAAATTGCTTATCTTGCTTTCTTGTAACTTTTCAGCGCTAATTTTCTAAGTGCTACTACCGTTAGTGACGGATTTTCTGGCATACTTATTAAGAACTTTCTAAAAGTCTGTCGCAAAAAAACATAATTACATAAAAACATATTAACATAATTACACAACTTACAAATAACTATCGAGTAATTGACATCAGTTTACTCACATATATCGCCTGTCACTCTCAGGGGTTTTCCCATTTTTTACCAATCAGGGGCTACGGGTCTCCCAATCAATTTTCCAAAAACTATTCGTCTAGCCGACATGAAATAAACGCCAGACTAATCCAAATCCCGCCAAATGAACTGTCAAATATTTTTTGCGCGCCAAATCCATGCGTGGTCTATTATAATCTGTGGTACAATAATCGTCGCGCGTGCGGAAACGAACGAACAGTTAGACCATAATGAAAGTATAAGCAGAAGGTTTGGTAGTAATCCTTTGCAGATATCAGAAAAAGAAAACCAAAAAATGGTTATGTTTTACTTAATTTTTTTATGGTAAACCATATTTATTTATTAAAACTTTTTGCACATAATGTAAAAAAATAAAATATACAATGGCGGACTGCCTTAGGCATTTTCTGCCAGTCTATCTTTGGGTGATGCAGAGACAAAACATAGTAGGTACAAGGAACAGAAAATTGCTAGTTATAAAATATAATAATAAATACATATATACATTCAAACAAAATATATAGAGTAGAGAAAGATGAAAATACATAGGTGGAGAAATATAACAAACTAATTGTGAGACGAGTCTGCCAACTTCATAAGCAAGTGTTCGCTTTTACCTTGAATGTAAACGACTGGTGGTCATCCTGATATTCTGAGGAAGCGCATTCCAAAGGAAAACCGTCTGGACAAGAAGATTTAAGAAAACCAGAGCGGTGAGAAAGACGTCATAGGAGACGATTATTAGAACGAAGATTCTTACTGTGAGCAGAGCACAAGTATTGAAAGTGAGAAGTTAGATAGGAAGGAGAGTTAGGTTTGTCTAGAAGAGAGAATAAAGTGGTCAAAGCCCTTAACGCCCTGCGCTGTCTGATGGGCAATCATTTTAAGAGCGACCGATGTGCGAGTGGATGTAAAGCGAAATTGCTTCACGAAAGTAACAAACAAGTAGGTGCATACCTACTACTCTAACCATCATACCATCACGCCTATATTCCCCGAAAGGTTAGGCAGAGGTGTAAAAATGTACACCCACAGTTCGCCGGTATGTTTAGGTCCCATGTAATAGGGGGCGAGCCTATTGCCATTAACCGGGCACAAATCCAAACTCCGAGCTGCTACTGAGAATTTCATAGATAAACCCAATAACACTTTTTGCTCGACCTGGGAATCGAACCCAAGACCTCTAGCGTAGCAGTCGCGCTTAGGACCACTAGGCCAACGAGGCAGTTTTTACTACTCTAACAAGATAAAGAAAAACTTCTAGAAGTTATAAGTACATGAAAAAAAAAATTGTAGTCAAAATCTAATTATTTACTTCAATTAGACCAATAAAAGGCACTTTTGAACGTTATTTATAAGAAAAAAATTTTGAATGAAATTGTACCTTTGAAAACGTAGTTATGTATAGAGAAGAATGGGTAAGAACATACCTACCAACTCAGTCTTTTAAAATAAATGTTTTACATTTTATATCCTAGAATTTTATAATTAGGTACACGTGAAAACGATGTACCACCACCTCAGTTTTAGCGTCTGTCCGCAATTTCTTTTTTCTTACCTGAGTTGAGTTACGTCTTTGGTTACTGCTCCGCTCCCGTGAGTCGTAGGGTGTTATAATTTTCCTCATAATTGTGGCTAGCATATATTTAAAATTTTCTTCAATCCAGTTCCAGAGATTAGGGATTAACGCGTTTAAATATACACAAACCAAAAAAATTCTTCAGCGTTATTATATTACTATGGTACAGATCATCTGATATAAGCTACGCCTCATATACCTGCGTGACATTGTCAGTTATCAGTTGATTCTCTGTAACCATCTTTCACTTGGTCACACTCCACAAATTGCCACAGATACAAAATACAGATGTAATTAAGGCCAAGAGCTCACCTGTTCTGGGACCCCCAGGCTGAGACATGTAATTGTCTGTCAAACTGACAGATTAGGCTGAATAGCTTATTATTGGTGCTACTCGTAAGCGCTGACAGTCGAGTATGCTTTCGCGTTCTATTTTTTTTTTCTGTTTTTATCTTTCTAGAATTCACGAGGTCTGTAATTTGAGTGACTAATTAACAGCTACCTATTATGGATGTTATATTTTCTTATGGGAATACCGTGATGAATTAGTGGTTAAGAGACCTTTCGTTCATGAGGTTTTAGGTTCAAATCCGAGCAAGTAGTCGTACCAACGTGACTTCTTCAATTCATATATTACTTTCGAATTTTATCTTGGACATAACTGACATCTGTGAATGAAAATATCGTGAGCAAATCTGGACTCATAATATGTCAAGTATGGAATTGCCAAATCCCAATTCCGAGCTGCTACTGAGAAATTTACAGAAAACCCAATAACACTTAGCTCGACCTGGGAATCGAACCCAAGACCTTTAGCGTAGCAGTCGCGGTTAGGACCACTAGGCTACCGAGGCAGTCAGTATGTAAGTTTATATTATTATTTATTTATTATTCTTTAACAAATTTACATTTGTGTCGAACAGTGGTTTTAACAATAAATGTAACACGAAATTAAATAATTATCGTAACCCAGTAAAGACAATATGTCACATTACACAGACATGGTCACAACATTATTAGTTAACATTCAACATCATTAGTTATTAACAATATTACTTATAGTAATTCAACTTAATATCAATTCAAAGTAATTAAAAATTAAATTCAATGATTATATGACTTAATAAACTGCCTCGGTGGCCTAGTGGTCCTAAGAGCGACTGCTACGCTAGAGGTCTTGGGTTCGATTCCCAGGTCGAGCAAAAAGTGTTATTGGGTTTTTCTATGAAATTCTCAGTAGCAGCTCGGAGTTAGGATTTGTGCCCGGTTTATGGCAATAGGCTCGCCCCCTATTACATGGGACCTAAACATACCGGCGAACTGTGGGTGTACATTGTTACACCTCTGCCTAACCCTTCGGGGAATACAGGCGTGATGGTATGTTATATGACTTTATGTCTGTAAACGCACCCACAACATAAGAGAAACTGCGGGTTGTTCGCAAGAGATACCGCGCCCCCGGAACGCAAAGGGCACAAGAAGGAACATGGGTGGGTTTTAGTCAGTAAAAGTCTGACACTCCCTCCCGCCCCGCCCAGGGCGGGAGAAGTTATTTGATGATTTCTCACCCACCAAAAAAAAAAAAAAAAACATAAGAGAAATTACTCATGGATAGCCTCTATCTGGGAAAAACGGAGGTTTAAGTCGGACTGTTACCGATTAAAAACCCCACGATCTCTTCTACCACCATGAATCGGGAGCCTGTTCATCATCAAGTTTATACTTGACGCATTATCCGCGCCCGCGCCTGAAAATCGCTTTACCTAAATTCACTGAGGATTTTTTAAAGAATAGCAACACAAATTTCAATTTACTTCAAATTAGAATTACAGTGCAGCTCTACAGCAAATTATATTACAATACAGAGAAATTCCAGCTATTACTTAGAAAGCTGAGGTAGACCACAGAGAATGTATGTTGCATATAATTTAGGTCACTTTTATTATTCGTAAAGTCTAATGTTTGGTTTACACTCCTATACCTATAAATTCTATACTAATATTGGAAAGAAGAAAGGTTCTTAAAAACCCCTGGTCAGATTTCAAAAACTCCTTTTGGGTTATGTAACCCTTTTATTGAGGAAGGTTATAGGCTATATAACACCACGCTACGACATACAGGCAGTAAGCAAAGGCGCAACTAAACGCAGTTTCAAAGCAAATTTGTTCGAAAGAGTCACCGCTACCCTGGAATCCAAAGGGCATTAGGAGGAACACGTTTGGGTTTTAGTCAGTAAGAGTCTGACACTCCCTGCCTCTCCACACAGGGCAAAAAAAAACCATAGGGTACAGTACAGTCGCAATTAATCAGCAAAAATCAATGTTAAACAATGGAGGTAAATAGACGCATTTTTGACAGATTGAGATTAGATTGTGATCGTTCGTTTTTTTTTAAGGATGGGAAATCATCAAATGACTTCTTCTGTTTTGGGCGGAGCGGAAGGGAGTGTCAGACCGTTGCTCACTAAGATCCATCTGTGTTCCTGAATGCCTTTTTTTATCCAGACACAACTGACAACAACGAGTCCCGGAGAAACGATCCAACGATCGTTTCTCCGGGACTCGTCGCTTTTCTGGAGGTCCACTGTTGATTCTAGCTTTCAGGAGTTGCATTGGTTGGAAATAGTAGGTATGGCGGGCTTGTGCAATGCCTTTTGCGTTCCAGGACCGCGGTGACTCTTCCAAACCGCTCCTGTAGTTTCTTCTCTTTTTTAGAACAAAACTGTAATTTACACTTTCGCACTTTCTTATTAGTACGACATGGGATGGTTTTCACGCGAGCAGACCCGCAGGCAGTAGGTAGTCACAAAGCTGTTAAAACCATTTGCTTTCGGGGATTGGTTCATTATTATCGAGGCATCCCCGTATCTCGATCTATAACTGTACCTCTGTAATTATTATCTTCACTTTGATGGAATAGATTCGGCAAATATAGATGCCCACTCACATGTACGGGCAGCAGATTCAAGAGGAACGGTGCTGGTGCAGAAAATAAACTTTAAAATTGGAATTTACATTTTTCTGAACTGCCTCGGTAGCCTAGTGGCCCTAAGCGCGACTGCTACGCTAGAGGTCTTGGGTTCGATTCCCAGGTCGAGCAAAGTGTTATTAGGTTTTTCTATAAAATTCTCAGTAGCAGCTCGGAGTTAGGATTTGTGCCCGGTTAATGGCAATAGGCTCGCCCCTATTACATGGGACTTAAACATACCTGCTAACTATGGGTGTACATTGGTTTGGTACACCTCTGCCTAACCCTTTGGGTAATACGGGCGTGATGGTATGTATGTTAAAAAAGATAGAGTAGAAAAAAAGAATACCCAGTTATTATATATAGCCAGATGTCATTTTCTTAGCTCGCTTTTCAAATTTCTCATTTTGAACATTTAGATTTACAGCTGAAGGAACATTAATAGCCTAAAATTCTTTATATTCCTCCGTTCCTGCTCTTCCTAAACGTACCAATCAACTGTTTTTTTCATCTCTTAGTAATTGTATCGATTTTGAATATTTAACGCTGACTAATATTAAATATATTTTAAGCATTAGTTTTAGATGTTCATTAAACTTGTTTTGCTGAATAGTAAAGTAGTACATTTTTCACATTCGAGTAATCTATCAATCATAGATTCTAATTTCTAGTCAATAATGGACTTATTACTTTTGTGTAATTAAATTAATTACTTTCTAATAATTAATTTAATTACTGAGGTATTGTAAAAAAAGTTGACAAAAAAATAGATCAATCTATTTGCTCCAGTTTTTCTGCTGTCGGTACCGAGTGACCAGTGGGCATGCGTCAGAGCACGTAAGGAGATGGGCATGACATGCACAACCTCCGCCACGCCACTGACATTACTTCATTAAAATTCTATTAACGGAAGCATTCTCCTTAAAAAACATATCAAACACGACCTAAGAAACATCTAGCTCCAACATAAAACCAACTTTAGCCGCAAGGAAATAAAGTTAAATTTTCCGCTGACAATTTTTGTCACTTACTGAGACAAACTGTACAAGGAAACGTATGAATAGTTTTAGACTTTATTTTCAATAGAAAAAGGTGTATTATTGGTTGTAGTTACAGCGGTCAATCATGAAAATCTTGACGAGATGGACAGGTAGTTTCCACGATCGTAGATCGAGGATCGGAAGTCAATTTGTAAAATAAAAAAAGTTTTATGAGAGAAAAGTTATTTTTTCTCTGTTTTGGAGAATGTTTATTGTGTTTTGTTAAAAGTAAAAGCTTTTAGATGCAATTCGACGAGAAATAATGCAAAAAGAAATTAAATAGGCAATAATAATGCTTCTTGTCGCTACCAAATAAGTTTTAGAGAAAGCAACTTTTGTTTTACTGCATTTTTAACACAATTATTGAGACAGGTCGAGTGCGCGGTACTCCTAACCGACGTGCTTGTATGACTCCCAGCGAACGTGGACGAGGCGAAAGGAGTATGTAAGGATCGTATATTAGTCGCCATGAGACGTGAGCACAAATGTCAAGTTGATTTTTCGGTTTTTACGCGATCGGTCCAACTGACGGACCAATCGCGTGCAGCGTCGGCGGCCCAAAATGCCCAGAAAGGAACCTGAAATTCCGAAAATTAACTTGACATTTGTGGCCACGACTCGTGGCGACTACTATAGCAGGTGGCGTTTCCGTGGTTTCTGCCTACCCCCATGGGGAAAAGGCGTGAGTTTATGATTGAGATCACTACAATATAAACTGTAGACTACAAGTTTATACTACTACAAGTATAGTATCCCTTATCGTAACGAAGAGTTGTACCATAGATTCAGTAAGTAAGACACAAAGTTTCGTTGGTTATTAAAAAAAAAATATTAGTATTTTTGTTTCTACCTTCCGGCCGATAAATTATAAATGATATGTTTTTTTCTTCAGTTTTCTATTAATTTGTGACGTCAAGAACTTAGTTTATGTAAGTACATAAAAAAATCACACTGATTTTGAAATACCTACTTATCGCACCTGTATTCCCCGAAGGGTTAGGCAGCTACCAATGGTATAGGTCCCATGTAATACGAGGCGAGCCTATTGCCGTTTACCGGGAACAAATTCTAACTCCGAGCTGCTATTGAGAATTTCATGGAAAAACTCAATAACTCTTTGCTCGTCCTGGGAATCATACCCAAGACCTCTAGCGGAGCAGTCGCGCTTAGGACCACTAGGCTACAAACCTATTTTCTCAATTTGAAATCTTCTTAAAAATAAGCTTGGAGCCAGTATTTCACGAGAATTTATTTTTTTTTTATAGTAACGTATTTATGCTCTCCATCTTATCATTCAGGACCCTCACTGGAAAATGGAAAAAAGGAAATGTCATTGTATTAAATTCGACTCAAGTTCTATTTTCTCCTTCATCATCTGCTTAGCCTTTTCCCAACTATGTTGGGGTCAGCTTCCAGTCTAACCGGATGCAGCTGAGTACCAGTGTTTTACATGGAGCGACTGACTATCTGACCTCCACAACCCAGTTACTAGGTAACACGATACCTCTTGTTTAGACTGGTTGTCAGACTTCCTGGCTTCTGACTATCCGTAATGACTGTCAAAGATCTACGAATGACAGCAGAGACCAACGGCTTTACGTGCTTTCCGAGCCACGGGTGTGTCAAACCACCAACTTCCAAACTCCGGGCTGCTACCGAGCAAATCTTAATGGAAAAACCCAAAAACACTTTTTGCCCGACCTGGGAATCGAACCCGGGACCCCACGCTCATCAGTCGTCCGCTCTATTCCTTCGAAACATAATACATAACATAATGACATTTTGACATTTGTAATTTGACATTTATTCTAAATTAATAAATTGTAATTTCACATTTGTTAATAGTTTAAGTAATTAGATATTGCTCGACAGAAAAATGTATTACATATCAATTGAGTACTGTAGTCTATTATTTTTGTATGCCTCAATGGCGGGACATAGCTGACCTATGTAAGAACTGTATATGTACCTAAAACATCCTATAACCCATGATCCACAATAAACAATTTTGAATTTGAATTTGAAACATTATGTTAAAGGTATAAATAACATTTACTCGCCAAGCTAAAGAATAAAAAGTTTACAGTGAAACGGATGGGGGTTATTGAAGAAATCAGCATAAATCTCCGCGCCATGGCGAGGGGGCACGGGTCTTGGCACGCCGTGGGGGCGAAGTGCCAACATCGCTTCCGCTGGCGGACGGACAACAGACCCCAGAAACAGAATATTTACACGACATAAATCTTATTGTTGTTGATTTATTTACATTTGAACTAGCTATATTTCCCGGCTAACTGCTTCGGTAGCCTAGTGGTCCTAAGCGCGGCTGTGACGGTAGAGGTCTTGGGTTCGATTCCCAAGTCAAGCAAAAAGTGTTATTGGGTTATTCAATGAAATTCTCAGTAGCAGCTCGGAGTTTCGATTTGTGCCCGGTCAATGGCAATAGGCTCGCCCCCTATTACATGGGACCTAAACATACCGGCGAATTGGGGGTGTACACTGGTACACCTCTGCCTAACCCTTCGGGGAATACAGGCGTGATGGTATGTCATGTGTATTAATTTGGCTATATATAGATTCAGTATTATTTACTCATGTAATTGCCTTTTTAATGGTCTAATTGAAATAAATGACTTTGACTTTCAACGCCTCTTCATCAAATAAGGCCCAACACAGACTGAGCAAGTAACCCGCTGATACATATTTCTCTTAAACAGCCTTGACAATCTAGAAGGCAAGTGTTACTGCCCTCTTTACTATTTATAGACTAAAAAAAACTTAATACAAAAAAGTGAACTAGTGTGTATGTGCTGTTACCGCGATACAGCAGTGACGGTCCGCTCTATGCGAGATGAGCGCAGTTTGTAATTATTATTTCATTGTGCTATTAAATAGTAACTGTCCCGTTACCCTATTGGTCCTAAGCGCGACTGCCACGCTAGAGGTCTTGGTTCCGGTTCCCAGGTCGAGCAAAAAGTGCTATTAGGTTTTTCTATGAAATTCTCAGTAGCAGCTCGGAGTTTCGATTTACATACATACATACATAAACTCACGCCTTTTTCCCATGGGGGTAGGCAGAAACCACAGAACGCCACCTGCTACGATCCTTACATACTTCTTTCGCCTCGACCACGTTCATACATCTGTTCATACAAGCACGCCGGTTACGAGTACTGCGCACACGACCTTTCTGAAGAACCCCACCAATAAGGTCAGGGTAGGTGTTTCTAGGGCGTCCTCTCCCGGCGTTGCCACTCACATCTGCCATATAAATCCCTACTGTTAGTCGCCTTTCACTCATCCTCTCAACATGACCGAACCATCTAAGCATACTCTTTTCTATTTTTGTTACTACATCCTCTTCTAAGTTTTGAGTTTCGATTTGTGTCCGGTTAATGGCAATAGGCTCGCCCCCTATTACATGGGACCTAAACATACCGGCGAACTGTGGGTGTACATTGGTACATTGTTACACCTCTGCCTAATCCTTTGGGGAATACAGGCGTGATGGTATGTCATGTGTATTAATTTGGCTACCATTGTTGCAAAATTTGCACACAGTCCACCAAGGCGACTAATAGAGATTGTAGTTGGGCACGGCCTAAATAAATAAAACACATGAAATTCGTCAAAACCAGGCAGAGTTTATTGGAGTGACATATTTTTTTTACTAGCTTCTGTCCGCGACTTCGTCTGCGTTAAATTTGAAGTATTATCCCACAGGAACCGTACATCTTTCCAGGATAAAAAGTATCCTGTGTTATTCCACACTACAATCTATCTCAGTGCCAAATTTCATCCAGATCCGTCCATCCATCCATCTATCCATACTCACAAACTTTCGTATTTATAATATTAGTAGGATGATGAAAATGGCTGCCAAAATAATGAAGAAAAATAAGACTCTAAAGAACAAAATCATTCAAACAGGTTTCAAATTTCTAGGATATTTTTATAATACAACCTAAAATTGTATATAATAATAGCTTCTTTTATTTTTCCTTCACTTTTTTAAACAATCCAACAGCATAAATAACGGCAAGAAAACTTAAAAAAAAAACATATGAAATCAGAAGAAGAGCAAAGTCCTCTTCTAACACGGAGAAGGACAAGGGATGGACAAGCCTGCCACACTATTTCCATCCAATGCAACTCCTGAAAGCCAGAATCAACGGTGGTGGCCACCAGAAAAGCTCGATTCAACTGTGTTGGATTGCATCCCGCAACGAAATTAATCAGAAAATAATAGCGGAGGAGTATCAAGATATGGTACAATTTTTTAATTAATATACCAGTACAAGTTACTTAAAAAGTGCCTCGGTAGCCTAGTGGTCCTAAGCGCGACTGCTACGCTAGAGGTCTTGGGTTCGATTCCCAGGTCGAGCAAAAAGTGTTATTGGGTTTTTCTATGAAATTCTCAGTAGCAGCTCGGAGTTAGGATTTGTGCCCGGTTAATGGCAATAGGCTCGCCCCTTATTACATGGGACCTAAATATACCGGCGAACTGTGGGTGTACATTGTTACACCTCTGCCTAACCCTTCGGGGAATACAGGCGTGATGGTATATATATACAAGTTACTATCAAAACATTTTTTTTTACAGAGGACATAACTATGGAATTTCTTGCCCATTCTCTATACGAAACTACCATTTGGAACAGGCAACTAGATTTAATATTAATTTCTCTTGTAAATAACGTTCAAAATTACCTTCTAATGGACTATGAGCCGATTCTTTAATCGTCAGTTACTTCTTAACGGAGGAATAAATGTGGCGGTTTGACAGCTTCTCTATAGACAATATGTCAAACTGTCTTTATTTATTCTTCAGATAAAACTTATCTGACAAATAAAAAAATTAGCCCTTATTGAAATAAATTATTTTACTTTGGCTTTGAAGAAAAAAAAAAGCAGAAAAAGTACTTATAATCGCGATGATTCATCTTAAAATAAATCTTGCTTCTATTTGGCCTAACACTAACGCCTCGTGTTCGGAATTCCCCGGTCATGTAACAATAACTCTCAATTACAAATTCATGTGTATTATGTTAAAACCGTCAGTAATGATACACAATCTAGGTACATACACCAGACACAAAACGTTAGGGAAAATCATGAAAAAATAACTTACACAGACATACCTACCATCACACCTATATTTCCCGAAGGGTTAGGCAGAGGTGTACTAATGGACACCCACAGTTCGCCGGTATGTTCAGGTCCCATGTACGGGGCGAGCCTTATTGCCATTAACTGGGCACAAATCTTAACTCCGAGCTGCTACTGAGAATTTCACAGCAACCCAGTAACACTTTTTGCTCGACCTGGAAATCGAACGCAAGCCCTCTAGCATTGCAGATTCTTATGCTTATAAGAATTGCAAAAATCACATTGGCGGTCAGAGCACAATTTTCATCATACAGTCATGTTTTATGTACAAAAAATATGTATTATTTATAATTTATGATTTTTAACATACCATCCCGCCTGCATTTCCCTAAGGGTTACACAGGGCTACACACACCTCTACCGTACATGGGAATATACGGGCGAGCCTATAGCCATAAACCGGGCACAAATTCTAACTCCGAGCTGCTACTAAGAATTTCATAGAAAAACTCAATAAAACTTTTTGTTTGACCGGGGAATCGAACCCAAGACCTCTAGCGTAGCAGTCGCGCTTAGGCCCACTAGGCTAACAAGGCAGTTATGTTTGGAAGATAGAATACGAGAATTAAAAATAATAAAATGATACACGTGTTTGTAAAATTTTTGTATCAGTGTAGGTAAATGAGATGAATTTTGAAAAAATAGAGTCATAAAATTAACTTGCCAAGGTAATTAAAACCTTAAGAACGGGTATTTGCACGTTGTTATGTTTGTACGGAATTAATTAACCGTGCTGTATACATTGAGACGCGATTAATAATAGGTTTATTGCTTGGGAATTGAAAGTCTATTATTTATTTCTTTCTTTTTAACCCTCGACGCAAAAACGACGGCGTGTTATAAGTTTGACGTGTCTGTGTGTGTTTGTCTGTGGCAACGTAGCTCCCGAACGCATGAACCGATTTTGATTCTGTTTATTGTGTTTAATTAGTCAGGAGTGTTCTTAGCTTTGTTTGATTTAAATCGGTTCAGCGGTTTCAAAGTTATCAACTCTTTTTTTAGCTACGGTAGTGCATTTTTCTTCTGTCGGGGGTTACTTAAAATTTACATAGTTACGAAAGGGAAATAGGAACATATTTCTATGCTCCTCCAATTACAGAAAACCACAATATTCACTTAAAAACTAGTTACTAAAACTAGGATCTATGGAAATCTTATCCCACTATAATTATCAAACAACCTAGCTACGTCTTTGGTTCCGTTCCTATTGGTCGGAGCGTGATGCTCTATACATAGAAACCTTCCTCATGAATTACTCTACCTGTTGATGAGATGCATTAAAATCCGTTGCAGGGTTTAAAAGATTTAAGCTTACAGAAGGACAGACGGCGGGAAGCGACTTTGTTTTATATTATGTAGAAAAAAAAAAAAAATTCTAATTTTCTTTTTATTACGATGTAACCCGATGCTGAACAGAAAATAGCAAAATCGTAAGAAAACTAGAATCTCTTGAACTAGCCAACGCTTTCAGCTAAGTGTAAGATGCGATATTGTTAAGAGAAATTGGATTGTTATAATAAAAGCCTTTGATTGGTGCCATAAACATACAGGCTGTAGTTTTTTTTGTGCCAATATTTTATGATTTCAGGAAAAGGCGAGCAATATTTCAATAAAAAAATGATTTTATTTTAGGTTCCTATTTTTCAAAATTATTTAATATACTTTCTTTTTTAGGGTCGTTAGGATCTCGCGAGAGATCTCGATCTTGATCATGCTCCGGTTGGTGCAGTGTGGGAAGGCCCCACACGAAGTGGAACGACGACCTGATAAAGGTTATAGGGAATCGCTGGATGCGGGCAGACAGGACCTATCATTGTGGCTATCTTTAGGCCTATGTCCAGCAGTGGACGTCTATCAGCTGATATGATGATGATGCTTTCTTATTGTGTTTAAAAAATCCACCCTGTACAGTTAGCCTGATTGTAAAATTATAATGATAATAAAATTAAGTGTAAAATAGAATGCTTCTTTAGCCTAGTGGTCCTAAGCGCGACTTCTACGCTAGAGGTCTTGGGTTCTCCCAGGTTGAGCAAAAAGTGTGGTTTTTCTATAAAATTCTCAGTAGCAGCTCGGAGTTAGGATTTGTACTCGGTTAATGGCAGTAAGCTCTCCCCCTATTACATTGGACCTAAACATACCGGCGAACTGTGGGTGTACATTGGTACACCTCTGCCTAAGTCTCTGGGGAATACAGGCGTGATTGTATGTATGTTTTCCAATATGGCTGCGAAACCGGCAAAGATTCGAGGTCGCATCCAAATATATAAAATTATACATTTTTAAAACTCTCGTAAAACTTTCAAGTCAAACCTATCAAATGACTGGATTAGTACTAATAACCTTATAGCTTGCCGCTTCGGGAAATCATTTAAACATATTATTATGTCATCCACACTAATTTAATACCAACTTCTTCTGCCCTTAACTATCAAACATGGGCTGCGGGTTGTTCGCAAGAGATACCGCGCCCCCGGAACGCAAAGGGCACAAGAAGGAACATGAGTGGGTTTTAGTCAGTAAAAGTCTGACACTCCCTCCCGCCCCGCCCAGGGCGGGAGAAGTTATTTGATGATTTCCCACCCACCAAAAAAAAAAAAAAAAACTATCAAACATAACCTATGAACCATATAGTTCAGACTGCCGAGTGTTATAACATTCGGCAGTATAATGTAGCTGTCTATCAATAAAATATTTTTCATAATTGAACCAAGACTTCTAGAGATTACAGCTTACAAGAAAAACCAAACCAAAACAACTTTACCTCTTAGAATTATTAGTATAACGTAACGATATCGATAACGATAACGTAACTCGATCTGCGTCTGTCTGTTTATTACCTCATCACGGCAAAACCACTAAACCAATTTTAATGTTTGATTAGGTACTGCAACTACTAATCCGATAGGACGCGGATTAGAGAGCCCAAAGAGCAGCTTATGTCCTTACATAGACTGCATTTAATCCGCGAATTCGTCTGTGTTTGCGATAACGTCGTGAAAATCGACATATTTGCGAACAAAGTCACGGGCAAAAAGCTAGTGATGAATATAAGAAATAAATAAGAATATTGCCCAGTTAAACTCTAGTCAAGATATTGGGTGTGCGTATTGTTAGACTGCTAGAAGATCGATAGGGAAGAGGCTTGGATCATTGTATTTTTAGCTTCAATTTAATACATGTTTGTTAAATAAAACATAATATTTAATTAGCCTACTGGTCCTAAGCGCGACTGCTAGGCTAGAGGTCTTGGGTTCAATTCCCAGGTCGAGCAAAGTGTTATTGGGTTTTTCTATAAAACTCTCAGGGAGTTAGGATTTATGCCCGGTTAATGGCAATAGGCTCTCCCCCTATTACATGGGACTTAAACATACTGACGAACTGTGGGTGTACATTGGTGTACCTCTGCCTAACCCTTCCGGCAATACAGGCGTGATGGCATGTAAATTTTGATGAGCATTAAAATCTGGTGGGGTTATATCTTATAATACACTAGCTTCTGCCAGCGACTTCGTTCGCGTAGTTTTTTCACCCACATTAGATTACGTCTATGGTTACTGATCCGCACCTATTGGTCGTAGCGTGATGTTATATAGCTTATAGCCGTCCTCGATAAATGAACTATCCAACACAAAAATATTTTTTCAATTCAAACCAGTAGTTCCTGAGATTAGCGCGCTCAACCAAACAAACAAACTTGTCAGCTTTACAATATTAGTATAGACATAATTTGTACCTTAAGATAATAATTTATGTACTAATTGTAATGCAGCTGACGAGGTTTCCGTTTGTTTGTTTTACCAGTCGGATTGCCAAATTTTTATTGCATTACAGCCAGATTCATTACGAGTAAAGGCTACTAACATCACGCTGCTACCCATGGGAGCGGAGCAGTAACCAAAGAGATTTCGTCCGCTTTGCCACTTAACGCGGATAAAGTCGCGGGCAGAAACTAGTTGCACAATAAAAGAAAGCCACCCAAACTTTTATTACCAACTCAAACACGAACCGACAAAATTATTCTTCAACAAATTAATTTAACGTTAGTTACTACATATTAACATACATAGCACAAAAATCTTCAATTTCAGCCACAAATCATACACACTTGAGCTAGCTAATCCTAATCCGTAACCCATCTCTTTCTTTTACACCGCATTAGAGGGAGATGGAGTGATAAAAGTTATAGAACCGCTAAACCCAGGTAGTGTGTAAGCGTTTTTGTTTTTTTTTCATCGTCTAGTGTTCAGTCATTAATTCACGATTATGTCTGGCGGCTGATGGTACAGTTATTCGGTTATATGTCACGTTTCATGGCTATGAGCATGCTGAAAGCATAAAACTACTTTGTACAACGCTTTTTGCGGGTCTGCGCCACAGAGCAGAGAGATGCAGTAGTTGAAGTTTGTTGACATTGATCTAGTTTTACTACTGTTTCTTTTGGACTGTGTGGTTGGTATTTCTACTGAACACTCGGTTTTTTTTCTTATTGGATGAACCCTCAGCAGTAGTATTGTTTTCTATTAGTAAAATAATTGTTGCAATTGTACCAGCCCTTTCATGCATAACCTCTTACATATAAAACAATCTTTTTTTATAATAATAGTATCTAATTAACCCCCGAAGCAAAAACGAAGTGGTGTTATAGTGGCATCGTAGCCCCCGAACGCATGAACCGATTTTGATTTTTGTGTTTGTAAGATAAATTAGTCGGGAGTGTTCTTAGCTTTGTTTGATGGAAATCGGTTCAGCGGTTTCAAAGTTATCAGCTCTTTTGTTAACTATGGTAGTGACATTTTTCTTCTGTTGGGGGTTACTTAAAATTTTTAATTTTTTGTTTTTATTATGTATAAATTATGAATTGATATTTATACATAGGTATATTAGCTTGAGCCTGGGACTTCCCTCGCGTGGTTTTTCAGTCAGGTTAAATTCGTTTTACGGTTACTGCTCCACTCCCGTGGGTTATAGCGTGACGTTACATAGCCTAAATCCTTTCATACCTCATGAATCTATCATATACAAATACAAATAACTTGATAATTAATATAAAACCATTTCGATTGAATATTTAGAAAATTGAATCAGATGCAATTTTCTTTTACTCTTTAACCAATTAATTATATACACGGAAGCATGAGAGGAATAGATATGCAAAAAGAAAGACATAAATTATCATATATAGCGTGTTTCTATTCACGTGAGTGGGTCCCGCAGCTGGCTTTTGTTTTTTAAAAGTGGAGGAAATATAATGGCGATCTGCCTCACGATGTTTCAAAAATACAAAGAATGCTATGGTATTTTATGCAGTAGATAGTAGGTACTTGTTCTGAATTTGAATAGATTTTCAAGAGAGACTATTTTGTAAAAACCAAATTGGAAGAAAAGAGTGTCCATGGAGTTTCTTGCTCGTTCTTCTCCATAGAGACCTACGCTTGGGAACGAGCAGCTTCAACTTTTAAATATTACTTCTTGACAATTCAAAAGTTCCTGTAAATGGTCTCATTGAAATAAATGCTTTGACTTTGACATTGATTTTTAAGAAATTCTTAATATTAAAAAAATCGATCTTTAGCACTATGGAAAATCAAGTAATTTCTTAATAGTCATCTATACTAATATTATAAAAAGGAAAGATTTTTTGTTTGTTTGTAATAAATAGGCTCCGAAACTCTTGGACCGATTTTAACAATGTCTTCACCTTTAGATCGCTATATTATTCCTGAATAACATAGGCTATATAGCATCACGCTACGATCCACGAGAGCGGAGCAGTAACCAAAAACGACACTAAACGCGGGCGAAATAAGCCACGCGTACGAAGTCGCGGGCAGTTCGCTAGTTTTGTATATTTTTGAAATACCGGGTAAATTAGGGTTAGGTACTTTAAGCTCAATATGGAAACATTTGACAAGAACTTCCCGCCTTCTTGAATGACAATAAACCTTGTTCGAGACATTTTTGTTTTAGTTCCAATTATATTACTTTTTCTGTAATTTTTCAAAAGATGGTTCAAAAGCTTTTCCGTTTTAGAGCCAAAGTTTATAAGGCAAAATTAACCCGCATTTACAGTATTTTAGTTTTCATTGTAGAAAACATCATTTTTTTGCATTTATTTAGCGTAGGGAAGAACCTACGAGACCGAAAGGCCAATTCTACTAATTTCAATCGTTCAAATTCTAGTTGTAATCTTATCACAGCGACAATCAACGTCAAAAAAAAATTCGTGTATTTTCGTCAGATTGAGACTGCACTTAGATTGCTTGTTTCTGATAAATCGTTTTTTTTAGGTCCTGGAAATCATCAAATCTCTTCTTCCGCTCTGAGTGAAGCGGAAGGGAGTGTCAGACTCTTACTGACTAGAACCCATCCGTGTTCCTCCTGCCCTTTGCATTATAGAGCCCCGGTAACTCTTTCGAACAAATTCCGTAACTTCTGATAAATCCCTGCTACACAAAAAACGATGCATGACCTAAATCTATAAAACGCAACACAGTATAGAATGAGTTAATATTGTAACAAACATCTGCGTCCGCGCATTCAGATTTATCTCCATTTTCCGCTCGTGGGTCGATTGTCGATGAATGCCGATATCTCCCGAGCGTTTACATTGGTCGAGAAATACCAAGTTTGCCTGTGATTGGCTGAAGTGCACCTGAGGCGTTTGATGTTGGATGCTCACTAAAATTAATTTCGTTATGTATAATAACAGATAGGTATACAGCACGCTTTCATTATTGGCGATCAAATAATAGTATTTTATTGCAGTATGGGGTCCTGAGTGCTATTCCTGGCTCGAGTAAAGATTCCTTCGATTTTTTTTTTCAATTAGGACACTCAGTAGCAGTTCGGAGTTTGAAAGTTGGTGGTGTGACATCCCCATGACTCGAAAAACACGTAAAACCGTTGCTGTCGGCTGTTATTCGTAGATCTTGGACAGTAATTATGGGTAGTCAGAAGCCCAAAGTCCAACAATCAATCTTACCAGGGCGTATCGTGTTACCCAGTAACTGTGCATCCGGTTAGGCTGGTGGCCGATCCTGGATACCTTACGTTTGGGGGGAAAGGAGGGTTGTTGCGTACCGATATCGACCAAAAACCCCACGGTTCCTGCTAATACCACGAGTTAGGAGCCCAGAATTCGCTTGACGCATGATCTGCCCTCCGACTGGTATTGGACCTCCGTGTCCTTGGCGGCCACCTTCATGGAAACTGACCCTAACATAGTTGCTATCCAGATGATGACTCCTACAGTAAACATCGATTGGTTATTTATTGATGGTTTCAAAGCACTAATAGACTGTATTATTCTTATGTTACTTTGCCTTGTGCACTGTTGGATTTTCAGCGCTCGGCTCAACCTTGAGAGAAATCTAACAACTAAAATTAATACTAAGATGGTACAGCTGTTGTAAGAGATGGTGGTGTAGTAGTCGCCATGAGTCATGAGCACAAATGTCAAGTTAATTTTTGAGTTTTTGGGTCCCTTCTGGGTTTTTTGGGCCGCCGACGCTGCCCGTGATTAGTCCGTTAGTTGGACCGATCGCGTGCAGCGTCTGAACCCCAAAAAAAACCCGAAATCCCAAAAATTTACTTGAGATTTGTGCTCAAGACTCGTGGCGACTACTATACTCCTGTTGTTTAGGGATTGTCTGGTTTTGTTTGCTGTGTAAAATGGGTAATTTCAGGGTGAATAAAGCAACTAAGTAACGTTCCTTGTATGCTTATCTTTGATGTTATTACGATCATTTGAGTATTAGGTTGTTCTAATTGGTACTTAAAGTTGTTTGTAACTGGATGCTGGATGCGGGCAGCGCTGGGCGGGTCATTGTGGCTATCTTTAGGGGAGGCCTATGTCCAGTAGTGGACGTCGATTGGCTGATATGATGATTTTGAGGTGACCTGTCATCCTACTTGATGCTAGAGATTAACAACTCACCTCAAAGTTTTTTTTTTTTTTTAAACGTAGCCCCACACTAGGACTTTCTCCTGTATCGTGGGTGCGTTTACAAACATATAAAACTCACATACACAAACAGCCAGACCCGGAACAACTATCTGTAGGCCATACAAATATTTGTTCTGTGCGGGAATCGAACCCGCGACACGCAGCGCAGCAGCCAATCGCTCAGCCACTGCGCCAACCGTGCCGTTACTTCTCTTCTTCTCTTCTCATTATCACTGAGACATTTTTGTGAGCACTACTAGTCTTTAAAGAATTTGTTAAATTGTTCACTGTCTAAAAGTTTAAAGAAGCTTCATTTTCCATTTTTAGATTCCTCAAGATTATTTTATACTATTTTTCACCCGAATTAGGTTACGTTTTTGGTTACTGCTCCACTCCCGTGTGTAGTAGCGTGATGTTATATAGCCTATAGCCTTCCTCAATAAATGGACTATCCAACACAAAAATATTTTTTTAATTCTAACCAGAAGTTCCTGAGATTAGCGCGTTCAACCAACCAAACAAACTCTTCAGCGTTACAATATTTTAGTATAGATTAAATAGATGTCCTGATGATTTATTATTATTAACAGATTCATAACTTAAAAGGGTATTTAAATCTTTTAGATTAATACCTACGTATTTTTACCCTCCTTTGAAGAATACCATGATTGTAACCTTCTTGTATCATTGTAGGTACTTACCTACTTGGCCGTTCTAGAAAATATAGGTTACCATAACATACCATCACGCCTGTATTCCCCGAAGGGTTAGGCAGAGGTGTAACAATGTACACCCACAGTTCGCCGGTATGTTTAGGTCCCAAGTAATAGGGGGCGAGCCTATTGCCATTAACCGGGCACAAATCCTAACTCCGAGCTGCTACTGAGAATTTCATAGAAAAAGCCAATAACACTTTTTGCTCGACCTGGGATTCAAACCCTAGACCTCTTGCATAGCAGTCGCTCTTAAGACCACGATGCCACCGAGGCAGTTAAGAAATAGGTTACTTAACCATTTTTTTCTAGAACGGCCAAGTAACGTCAATTTAGATTCGAAAACAAAAATTTAATTTATTACACATTACAATAGTTTAAATTGAGTCTGTTATTCTGAATAATAGCTGAGAGATAGACCACCCAGAATGTCTTATTACCGATCTCGTTTTTATTACAATAAGAATATCTACTAGTAGTTACTACCATATCAATAAAAAACTAATTATTAGCCAGTGGGAGTGGGCCATTGCCCAGTGTAAAGGCCTCTTCTCGTACAGAGAAGACACGAGCAATGGTCACCAAGGCGGAATGGCAATTCGAGACTTATCCATGCTCAAACCATAAATACGAAAGTAACTTTGTCTGTCTGTCTGTTACGCTCTCACGCCTAAACCGCTGAATCAATTTTGACGAAATCTGGTACAAAGATAGATTAGACCTTGGAGAAGGACATAGGCTACCTTTTGTCTCGAGAAAAAGACTTGAAGGGGTTGGAAATTGGTATGGGAGTTTGTCATTATTGAAGATAAAACCGTGGTATTTAGGCACGTGATCAAAAATAAATAAACATTTATTTGTTCAAGCATTTTTTTAAAATTTGTACCTAACTATCATGTTGCCCAAACTAACTTAGCCATGCGGACGAAGTAGCGGGAAGGATCTAGTATTAATTTAAAGTCCAGGTTACCTCACCAAAAATAATATAGTGTATAAAAAAATCCAATTGTTGAACAAAACCGTTCAGGCAATCTTCATCGCGACCTCTTAAGAACACTTACACAGAAACCTCATTCAATTTCATCCATTCACAAAAGAAATGGATTCACGGTGGATTTTAAAATGTACTACAGTCAAAGCTTTACCTTGAGAGCCTCCGCCCATGAGCGGCATTTTGTAGGACCGATTATAAATTATCGGACTGTTCAATAAATTCATAGTTTCGTGGGACCAACTTAGGACGTGTGCGTTGGTATATTAGCATTCACATGTTCCATTTTCTCATACACATATACATACCATCACGCCGGTATTTCCCGAGGGGTTAGGCAGAGGTGTAACCAATGTACCCACAGTTCGCCGGTATGTTTAGGTGCCATGTAATAGCTGGCGAGCCTATTGCCGTTAACCGGGCAGAAATCCTAACTCCGAGCTGCTACTGAGAATTTCATTGAAAAACACATGGTCTTGGATTCGATTCCCAGGTCGAGCAAAAACTCAATACCACTTTGCTTGACCTGGAAATCGAACCCACTTGACCTTTAGCGTAGCAGTCGCGCTTAGGACCACTAGGCTAACGAGGCAGTTCCATTCTCTCCCACAAAGAAATCGGTCACCGATTATCTGACGTAGCCGGACAGCCTTAAGCCGAACAAAAAGCTCTTTTCATAAAGTTCTTGTTAATAGTAACATCTATTTCACACGTTGGAGAGTTTTTGCATGATTTCCACTTGTTACTTTATAAATCGCTTGTTTGATTGACCTCAACCTCTTGATTGAATGTGAAGTGAAGTACTTTTTGCTTTCACATTTATTATGGTTACTTGCTTCTGTCCGTGACTTCGTCCGCGCCATTTAATATATTATCCCACGGATACCATTATTTTTAACCCCCGACGCAAAAACGACGGGGTGTTATAAGTTTGACGTGTCTTTGTGTATGTGTCTGTCTGTGGCATCGTAGCTCCCGAACGCATGAACCGATTTTGTTTTAAAAGGTTAATTAGTCGGAAGTGTTCTTAGCTTTGTTTGATGGAAATCGGTTCAGCTGTTTCAAAGTTATCAGCTCTTTTGTTAGCTACGGTAGTGATTATTTTCTTCTGTCGGCGGTTTCTTAAAAATATAATTATGTGATTTTTTTCCCGGGATTATAAGTAGCCTATGTGTTGTTCCAGATTATAATCTATCTCTGTGTCATATCCAGATCCGTTCAGCCGTGTTTGAGTACCAAACATCCATCCATACAAACTTTCTGATTTTTATTAGGCAGTAATAATAGTAATCCTAATCTTACTTATATTACAAATGTGAAAGTTTGTGAAAATGTTTAGATGTTTTTTATTTTTTTTCGCTTAAACGGCTGAACGGATCTGGATGAAATTTGGCACTCAGATAGATCGTAGTGTGGAATAACACATAGGGTACTTTTTATCTCAGGAAAATATACCGAATTTAAAGCGGACGAAGTCGCGGGCAGATGCTAGTATTTATATATAAAGAAGTAGTGAGATTATTAGACAAATGGATGGTGATTACAGCTATTTAAGTAGATTTTTTGTGTGTTTTTTTTGTTGGCATAAGTTTAGGCAATCACGACTTGAAAAGTAGTTGTACGGTCTTCCTTTAGAGAAGGTTTGTTTTTACTTCCACTTTCTTTTGTTATTTTATCATCTATTTTGATGATTGTTACTTTTATGTCATTCGATGATAAACAAGCCGTCAGCTTAGCTGATGTTAGACTTCAAAGTCATCATCATCTGCTTAGCCTTTTCCCAACTATTTTGGGGTCGGCTTCCAGTCTAACAGGGTGCAGCTGAATACCAGTGTTTTCCATGGAGCGACTGCCTATCTGACCTCCACAACCCAGTTACTGGGCAACACGATACCTACCTATTGATTAGTCTGGTTGTCAGATTTCCTGGCTTCTGACTATCCGTAACGACATCAAAGTCTATAGTCAAACCATTTATTTCAATTAAACCATTTACAGGCACTTTTGAGTTGTCAAGGAATCGTTCAGTTAGTCAGAAAGTCTATCTGCGTCACCAGGGGCCTTGTAGATGCGTTGTGTTTTTTTTCCAGAGAAAATCCTTTTGGAATCCTTCCATCTGGGAAATTTGGTTATGTCGGACTCCTACCGATTAAACCCACGGTTCGTTTACAAACATATAAATACATACATAAACAGGCAGACCCGGAACAATTATCTACAGGTCATTTATTTTTTTGTTATACAAATATTTATTCCGTAAATGATAGAAAGAACATTATTTTGAGTTCGTTAAGTGTTTTAACACTATAAACCGATGCGTTTTCTAACACACCATCCCTCAGTCTATCATGAAGTTAAAACAAAAAGGTTATAACGTACATACATACCATCACGTCTTTATTCCCCGAAGGGGTAGACAGAGGAGTACCAATGTACACCCACAGTCCGTCGGTATGTTTAGGTTCCATGTAAAAGAGGGTGAGCCTTTAACCGGGCACAAATCCTAACAGCAAACTGCTACTCAGAATTACATAGAAACACCCAATAACACTTTGCTCGACCTGGGAATCGGACTCAAGATCTCTAGCGTATCAGTCGCGCTTAGGACCACTAGCTAACGTGACAGTCTAGGGAGTTTATAATAAACAAATGATATTTGTTTGCAGTTAATTATAAACAGCAAATAGATAAACAGGATAGCATGATATTCCCATAGTTGTAGCTAAGGCCTTATTGGCAGTAGCTACTGGCCAAGCGCCAGGGTTTGTCTGACGAATTTATGTGCAGTGCGTACGCTGTGCGCATCAGTGTAGTGGTGTGTTGTGATCGCTGTTTAGTTTAGCGTTAATTTATTAAGAAATTAATAAGTTACTCTATTTATTTTTCCTTAAAGCTTAAAGTATTAAGGCATTGATCTTGGCGAAGAAAAATTTCACACGAGAGGAGCGCAAAGTAAAATTCAAAGCATATATTTTAGTTAAAACATAGACAGGCGCTTTTGAATTGTCAATAAGTCGGTTAGTCAAAAAGCAGACATTTTTTAATATTTCATTTAAGAAAAAAGCCGCTACAATACTAAAGGATACGGGGCAATATTATAATTTCATAAACGCCAAAAAAAAATCTCGCCACACCACAAGCAAACCCAGCCGCACGCCTAGTGCCAGCCGCCGATAATAGCGGTGTATAAGTAACAGCGCACACTATAAATCCATCAGTTTTGTTGGCGAGTCGCCAGTGTGCGCCGCACTTAACGCCCCAACACTCCTCTATTTCGTTACACTAGTCCTTTTAAAGGAGTCCTATTTATTCCAATGCTGATTTACGCACTGAAAAAAACCTATTGTATTACTGAAGTCAATTTTGAGCTAAACCAAGAATAGGACGTGGATACTGCGCTGAGTGTCGCGGGTCCAATTCTCCCGCGAACTATATTTATATGGCCTACAGATAGTTGTTCCGGGTCTGGCTGTTTGTGTATGTGAGTTTATATGTTTGTAAACGCACCCATTATACAAGATGTTACTTTAAACAAGGGACATACTTTGAGGGAGTATAAAGCTTATGAAAATAAACCACTTTCATTAGGAAATCAAACTTAAAATTGCAAAAAAGAATCAGTTGTTCCTTACATTTTGTCGAGTTATGCGAATATAAATGTATGGAGCAGTTGCTTTTTTTTTCGATTTTACGGTTCGTATTCTAGTAAAAGTTGTTTATTTTCATGAGTACTGCTCTCCCTTCATACCCCCCTCCCTCCCCTCCCTTGTTTACCTTAACACCCTGTACAAGAGAAGTTCAAAGAGTGGGGAAAATTTAAAAATATAAATTAGAGCTAACCATACAAGATTGGTGTCCCGAAATCGCGAGACGGAGACGTAGGAGCTTGGGTTGGTCGGCTTCCTTGAAAATTGGCTAGACGTAGCACAACATCACGAAAGATGGAAGAAATAGAAGGAGACTTTTGCCCAGCAGTTGGACAGTACGTGCTAGATATAATAATAATAATATTAACAACATACCATCAGGCCAGTATTCCCCGAAAGGTTAGACAGACGTGTACTAATGTAAACCCACTGTTCACCGGTATGTTTAAGTCCCGTGTAATAGGGGGCGAGCCTATTGCCCTTAACCGGGCACAAATCCTAACTCCGAGCTACTACTGAAAATTTCATAGAAAAATCCAATAACACTTTTTTTGCTCGACCTGGGAATCGAACTCAAGACCTCTAGCGTAGCAGTCGCGCTTAGGACCACTAGGCTACCGAGGCACTACTATTACAAATTGGCTGCGATGCTAGAAAACTTTACCAGGTCCAATATAATAGAAACTTCATGCGATTTCCTATCAACTACCTGTGTACTCCTACCTTGAACTGCTCTACACCACCAGCACTGTAAATGATAATAATGGGGCTCCAGATTGAACTAAACCTTCATCATCTAGTATTGATACAAGGACGCTCGATGGCAATTATAACCATCAGATTTATTTCAGTCACTGCCCCGTTGGTCTCGTGGTCGCAAGCGCGACAGATGAGCGTGGGGTCTCGGGTTCGATTCCCAGGTCGGGCAAAAAGAGTTATTGGGTTTTTCCATTAATATTTGCTCAGTAGCAGCCCAGAGTTTGGAAGTTGGTGGTGTGACACCCCTGTGTCTCGGAAAGCACGTAAAGCCGTTGGTCCCGGCTATCATTCGTAGATATTTGACAGTCGTTACGGATAGTCATAACCCAGGAAGTCTGACAACCAGTCTAACCATGAGGTATCGTGTTGCCTAGTAACTGGGTTGTGGAGGTCAGATAGGCAGTCGCTCCATGTAAAACACTGGTACTCAGCTGCATCCGGTTAGACTGGAAGCCGACCCCAACATAGTTGCGAAAAGGATAAATAGATGATGATGAGATTTATTTAAGTCAGTCAACATGAACCCCTGCATTTCAGAGCTTCAGGGTTGTCGGTTTTATATACGTAGTTATTGTTTTAGCAACCGATGGAGGTTTCCAAATTTTTTTTTTATTAATTAGATAGTTGTTCCGGGTCTGGCTGTTTGTGTATGTAAGTTTGTGTTTGTAAACGCACATACGATCCACGTAAATTCCTAGTGAGGGGAGATATTTTATAATAAAAAAATAATAATTATAATATTAATTACTTATCCATCCATTGGTAGTTAAGAGGTCTATGACACAGTATAAGGTGTGTAGGTATCTACCAGTAGGTAAAGGTCAATGTCAGTACGAGGGAAGCTGAAGCAAAAATTGCTTGGAGGAGTTGCTCCCAACTTCCGAAGGGAAGCCGGTACAACTCGAGTTAAATGGACTCCTCGCTAGACAGATTTCCTTCTATAATTCTGGCCATACGTCCAAGAAGCTGTACATACGGACAAATGTATAATATATATCTTAATGTTGAACTCCAGGCGCTAACGCGACGCGGCTGGCGAGCTGCCAGTGACGAATTTATGGACAAGTGTGGTCGCCATGGGTTCTGTGTTCTATGGCCATTTGTCATCACTAAACGCCTTTTATTTTTACTTCAATTTTAAGAATGAATTTGTAGGTATCTACGCCAGGATCTTCTTTTTCGAATATTGATTTCTTTTATTGTCAGTAGTAATTTTGTATCATGCTGTCTCTGTCACATGAATATACATGGTGGAGACAGAAATAACTTCTATTTTTGTTTGAAAATTAATTTTAAATTCAAGGTCAAGTCATTCATTTCAATTACAGCATTAAAATACACGTTTGATCGTCATTTACAAGAAAAAGAAAGTAATATTGAATCTACTTTGCCATTCCAGAAGATAGTTACCTACATATGAATTGATCAGCTGTATTGTTTTGTATCCTGAAAGATCAAACGTTAAGAACCATCTTCACAAGCGAGAGAATCATGTGCGATTTTGTCGCCGTATCATCTGCTTAGGATGCTGACCTGATCAAAAGTTAAAGGCACTACCTAACCATACAGAAATCGATGACATAAAAAAATTCAAAAAGTTCAAGATGTGAAGAAAAATTCTGATATTCAACTGTACGTAAGGCTGTGGTTCCGCTTGAGCTAAGCTAAGCTAAGATGCTAAGGATGTGTCTGATTTACACCAGTAGGATTACATTAATATTTTTAGCTTTGAAAATAAAGCAATTCTATTGATCAACTTAGCTTAGCACAAGTGGGACCACATCCTAATGACTGGAATCCAAATGCAACTCTTCATAATTGGAATTATTTTATGAAACCGACACTACAATTTCAACAATAACATATGGGCATTATGGAAAACCACCAAACGCTGAAAATGTTTTAGAGAGTGGAAACCATTTTGAAATTGTTAGACAGATGACGTGTGTGCCTGATATAATTCCCACAATGCAAGCACCTAAATAACAAACGTGTACGGGGTACAAGGGACATTGTAATGAAGACTTTTACCATGGATTTGATTACACTATTCTAGACCTTAAGTAATGCATATATAAGAGTTTAAAATCATTGCATGGCAATCAAGCCGACGGCCCACCTGATGTTAAGTGGTCACCGCTGCCTATAGACATCTGCAATAACAGAAGTCTTGATCCCAGAGACAAAGTTAAAATGTCTCACGTGCCTGTAATTACACCGGCACCCATACCCTTCATACCGGAACACAGCAGCGCTGCTTTGCGGCAGAAATAAGTATGGTGGTAGTACTTCCGCGGATAAGCTCCTACTAACCCTGCCACCCCATATAGACAATGCTTTGTATGCAGGGTAATATTTTTTAATTCAAAGTGATTTTAACATAGGGTCCTACCCTAGGTCCCCTGTAGCATACATATTAATTCTCATGGGCAATTGGAACCTCGCCCTAAATAAGTACTAACCTGTTTACTGTCACTGTTTTTAACGATTATTTAAAAGTCTAGTAGCTTCGAAAAGAGATATTAGTCCGATTGCATCATCTACACAAATATTATAAAGAGGAAAGGATTTGTACTTTTGTGTATGTGTGTGTGTGTGGGTGTGTGTGGGTGTGTTTGTAATGAATAAATAGAAAAAGACCTGCGCCAATTAAAAAAAAATCTTTCACCATTAGAAAGCTACATTCACCCTAAGTACCATAGACTATATACCATCACGCTACAACACACGGGAGCGGAGCAGTAACGGAAGACGTAACGCGGGTGAAATTGGCCACGCGGACGAAGTCGCGAGCAGGTCCTCTAGTTATTTATATAAATTACCTTCTCTGCCAAAATTATAAATATCGGTTCAGCTGTCAAGCGTATTTATCAAAAAAAAACCCAAATCGATCCAAATTGATTGTCATCTCTCAATAATGCAATTAATTATGACAAACTAATTAAATATACCCAATGTGTTACAGTAGGTAACTACAATCAAGCAATAAAAGTTCAATGTACATTTCAAACTTATGCTTTGAACAGATTTAAAATGAATCAGCATTAAATATCCAAAATCATTGCAATTTCGTTTATTTAGCCAGAGCTAACGACAATAGGACTGTTAAAACGATACATTTACAAAATTAGCATGGAGTCTATCCCTGCTTCAGCGTCACCCTACTACGCATCTACAAATAGCACGGATCGTCTACAAAATATTAGAATGATAGCCACCATACATGCGTGTAATGTCGTTTCGCGACGCCCTCCGCAATGAATTAGGTTGTAAACAATGTTTAACATAATTGGGAGACGGATGCCTGCATCTGATATGGATTAGCTGTAATTAATGGCATTGAAATATCCTCAACTATTAATCACTAGCCTCTGCGATTTCGTTCGCGTAGTTTTTTTTAAAGTTACGTCTTTGGTTGCTGCTCCGCTACCGTGGGTCGTAGCGTGGTGTTATATAGTTTAAACTATTCCTCATTAATCTGTCTACCATGTACAAAAAGATTTTTCCAATCTGACTGATAAAAAAAATCTTTTTATACATGGTAGACAGATTCATGAGGCATGAGGCAAGCCATGGTCCGGAGCGAGAGGGAATGGGATGCAGTCGCCTCCTTCTGCGAGGCAGTAATGCTTGAGAAGGAGGTGGCGGGACGGTTGAGACAGCGGTTCTCCCGTCCCAGCCGCCGCGGTAGACGCTCCGGACGTCGGGAGCCGCGAGACGACTCCCGGCCACCGTAGATACGGGCTTGTGGACGGTGAGCAATGGGTAGCTCACCGTCCTTACGTTGCATAACGACAGGCCGTGTCGACGGCGCGTTCGTGTTCCACGCGCGCCTCAAAGAGATGTCAGCAAAAGGAAGGGGCCACTGAGGGCCGATGCCTGCCGGGGCTGCGGGTTGTTCGCAAGAGATACCGCGCCCCCGGAACGCAAAGGGCACAAGAAGGAACATGGGTGGGTTTTAGTCAGTAAAAGTCTAACACTCCCTCCCGCCCCGCCCAGGGCGGGAGAAGTTATTTGATGATATCCCACCCACCAAAAAAAAAAAAAAATCCGACTGGTAGTTCTAGAGCTTAGCGTGTTTAAACAAAATATCAAAAAAACTTTGTAGATGTACTGTTTGTATTAGCATAGATTGTATTGTTTTCTTGTGTCTTGCAAAGTGTGATTGGAGCCTTGAAAGGGCGAGGAGGGTACGCGGTAGACCACGAAGGAGATGGCGGGACGACTTAAGAATTGACAAGACGCAGCACAAATTCGCGATATATGGAAGGAATTGAGGAAGGCACGACAGAACGGGCTAGTTATAATAACAATATAATAATAGAAAGTGTAATAAGCACTGCTTTTATTGCCGAATATGTTGTTTGTATTTATTTGTTTGTTCATAAAATGCATTCAAAATATTTAAACATAAACTTATCAGAGCTTAACCGTGCATCAAAATCATTGAATACATAATTTAATATAAATAAAATGCAAGGCATATTTTAAGAGAAAGTTACCACTGTTCAAATTAATAGAAGTATGTAATATACATATGTAGCTTTTGCTTGCGACTTTGTTCACGTAGATTTTCTTTACGAAACTCCAATTTAAAAAAATAGCCTATGTTCCTCGCTCATGACATAGATGCTTTCCATTGGTGAAAGAATTTTCAAAACCGATTAAGTCGTTTTTGAATATATTTATTTCAAAAATATTAGTTTAGATTGCAATGGATCGTAATAGAACTCATGGCTGTGGCGCAATTAAGAAAGAAGCAATTATCGTTAAAAATACCTAATTAAATTCACTAATTTTCGCAATATCTCCTGCCAAAACTCAACCAGTGAACAGGTGCTCCAATTATTCTACCAGCCAACGCTAATTAGACACTAATCCCAAACAAACTACGAAATCGTCATAGTATCGCTTCGCAGCATCAATTAGAGAGGGGCGCGCGTCAAAGTTGAGGCGATCCCTCCCTCCCTTCGGGCCGCGGAGCGGTGCAATTTTTTTAAGGGGCCACCCCAGACCCCCAGACTGTTTGGTGACGGTTGCAGCGGTGTTGTAGGCGTGGTAAGGAATGGCGGTTGTTTTTGATGCATAAATTGGTACACTCATGTGAAAAATGTACAATTTGAATTTCGTTATAAAATTCTTGAAGCCAGAGAATAATGGCTGCTGAAGCTATATCTTCACTTGATTATGTAAAAGCTCAACCCTCATTCAAGCTTCAGTTGTATAATTTACGAAGAAGCTGACTAACTTTGGTGAAACAGTTAAGTTATCAATATGCCTAGAATTAACTGATACAATTATAAGCACCCCGCTTATCATGCAGGCATTTTACAATATGTTTTTTTTTTCCGTCACTGTCGAGAATGATCCGGCTCGAAGGATCATGTACACGAGGGTCGACTTAGATAAGAAGTTCAAATGTTACTATTGAATTACTGCACTTTCCCTTATATCAATATTCAGTAACGTTCCCTTACTTCTAACTGCAGTATCCCAAATATTCATCCCACTCCCATTTTCCCATATGACATGGGAAAATTGCCAGTGTTAGTGGCCAATTCTCTTCAACCGTACAACACTCGTGTCCACTTTGACGTGGCGATTTTTTCCACCCGCTGCGTGTTTTCGTTTATTTCGTTGCACACACGCGTCGATCGCGATCGATTCGACCATGTCACTCACACAACGACATCAATGCTCTATTTTTTCATTTGCATGGGGATTATTAACGAATACCCATGAGTGCGAGAGGGAGGGAACATTTTTGGTATGTATAATGTTATTTATATAAAATGAACGGAGTGGACCATGTATGTGGTGAATACTGTACACATAAATATGGTTGTGGGGTCTGTGATATATGATGGTATAATAAGTTATCTTGCAGTGTGGTTCCTGTTCGTAAATCACGCCTTTTCCCCATGGGGGTAGGCAGAAAACACAAAGCGCCACCTGCTACGATCCTTACATACTCCTTTCGCCTCGTCCACGTTCATACATCTGGTCATACAAGCACGCTGGTCACGAGTACTGCGCACCTGACCTTTCTGAAGAACGCCACCAATAGGGTCAGGGTAGGTCTTTCTAGGGCGTCTTTACCCGGCGTTGCCACTCACATCTGCCATATAAATCCCTTTTGTTAGTCGCCTTTCAGTCATCCCCGTTCATCTTTTTCGTCATATGTGTTATAAAAGGTAAATAAGCAATTGGTCATCGGCTCCTTAATGGGTAATCAACATAGTTAGCGTGACAGGTACATAGCCGTACTATGTATCTATCACGCTAACTGAATGCTTCAGTGACAGCCAACGTTGAAGATTTCGTTGAGAAAATAGGGGATGTAGGGGATGATGCAAGAAGAAAGAGTTATCTAAAGAAGGTCAAGGCTTTGGCTTAGTTTGGAGAAGAACATGTGTCTCTCAAGTCAATTCACATTTTACACATACCATCACATATACCTTCACACCTGTATTCCCCGAAGGGTTAGGCACAGCTGTACCAATGTACACCCACAGTTTGCCGGTTTTATTTATTTATTTATTTATTTATTTAGGTTAAACAACAATTGTTTACACTATACATTTCTGATTTAATGACTAGGGTTACATTTACAAGTGCAACAACTAATAACAGGTTAACACCACATGCACAAAAAAAAAAAACGGATTACATAACATATTATTAAAATTATAAATTATACAAACAAAAAAAAAAACAATAAAAAAATGTACACGTATGTAAATTATCTTTGATTAAATTATGATTTATTAAATTTAAATTTTGAATATAACATGATTATAAATTGATAAGGAAATAAAATTTAAAAAAATAATAGTAATATAATTAGAATACAAAGAATAAACTGAATACGTTAAAAAAAAATTGAGAACTTATATGTGAAAATTTTAACTAAATAATTAAAATTAAATTGCCATTGGATTATTTACAAAAGCTCGTAGGAATTTATTTATATTGTCGTGGTGTACATCTACTAAATCACTGCGGCCATTAAGGTTTTTAAGTCTAATGTAGTACACCCATAGTTCACCGGTATGTTTTTAAGTCCCATGTATTAGGGGGCGAGCCTATTGCCATTAACCGTGCACAAATCCTAACTCCGAGCTGCTACTGAGAATTTAATAGAAAATACAATAACAATTGGCTCGACCTGGGAATCGAACCTATGACCTCTAGCGTAGCAGTCGGACCGCTAGGCTAATAAATATAACATTTTATTGATTTTAAAAGAATGGTCATAGAGTTTCTTAATCGTTTCTCTCCGTATAAACCTACTGGTTGGAACGACCGATTAGCTTCAGCAAGATTATTTTCGTAAGAGAAGATGAGAATGTTCAGAAGGTTCTCAGGTCCAGGATGAAAGAAAAAATAACGTTCAGCGTCATTCAGTGTCTCTTTGCATCCGTAATAACTCTAAAAATAAAAAAATAAAACCATTTTCAAACATCCCTTTCAACCATATTTGAATGACGTCATTGACCAGTACGCATATGTGCAAGTAATAATACCCGTGACAAGAGCGCGGTGACTGCAAATGATATGTGACGTCACAACATAGTACAGCAGGATAACCGCTGACGCATCATACGCGCTCGTTTTAGAAATGCGTCCGATAAAAATGTGTGTGAAATTCTATTACTGGTTTTGATATTACATAACAAACTTTGTGTTTTTGATATCGTCTGTTCTAGTTCCTATTAATATGAATGAATGTTTGTTACTCTTTCACGCTTAAACGGCTGAACGGACCTGAATGAAATTTGGCACTGAGATAGATTGTAGTGTGGAATAACACATAGTATACTTTTTATCGCGGAAAAGTTTACGGTTCCGGTGGGATAATATATCAAATTTGACGTGGACGAAGTCGCGGCTAGAAGCTAGTATAATATAATGAAAATGTGTTAGCAGCTAAATGGGGGTTGAATGATGACCCTGGCAAAAGTCAGCATTACTTAAGTAGATCCTCCACTTGTGAGTAAAAAAAGATAAAAGATGTTAAAATAGTCCTTCAGCCCCTCGACCACCATGTCCTATGTACTTGTACCTAATTGTTTAACCCAATAATACAATGATTAACCCAAAAGCATCGATGGTACCTATTACATAAAATTATACAAACATTCGGCGGACATACATCGGGGCCGATCTGCAAATTAGCAATTAATGAATGCAGTAGGGCCGGCTGGGCCCCACGGCCCCTGGGCCCCCGGGTGACGGGCCCCCGCTTTTTTTGTGACTATATAGGTAGCCTGCGCTGGACTCGTGCGCTATACAAGTAGTGAGATCTAGAGAATATATGCGGAGATTTTGGGATTTCTAAAAAATTTAATTTAATTTTGTGACTGAAGCAGTGAAAGTTAGTTATAAGCTCTTTTTAAACAATGAAAAAACAAATGTTTTCTATTAACTATATTTATAGTTTTTTCTCAAATACAGTCTCTTGTTGAGGGACTGCCCCGTCGATCTCGTGGTCGCAAGCGTGACTAATGAGCGTGGGGTCCCGGAGTTCGATTCCCAGGTCGGGCAAAAAGTGTAATTGGGTTTTTCCATTAGGATTTGCACAGTAACAGCCTGGAGTTTGGAAGATGGTGGTGTGACACCCCCGTGTCTCGGAAAGCACGTAAAGCCGTTGGTCCCGGCTGTCATTTATAGATCTTTGACAGTCTTTACGGATACTCAGAAGCCAGGAAGTCTGACGACCAGTCTTACTAAGAGGTATCGTGTTGCCTAGTAACTGGATTGTGAAGGTCAGATAGGCAGTCGCTCCATGTAAAACACTGGTATTCAGCTGCATCCGGTTAGGCTAGAAGCCGTCTCCAATATAGTTGGGAAAAGGCTAGGCAAAAGATGACAGTCCCTTGTTAAGAATCGACTATCCACAACATTTTTCAAAGCGTCTGTGTCTATTTTTCATTATGTTTTACTTTCAGAAAAAAAAACCAACAAAATTAAATCATACAATACAGAACTAATAAACAGCCAACCACCAATAATTATGAAGCTCGCCATATATCACTCCTTTCCTTTACATCATGCACAAAAATAGGTCGTCCAATCAAATAATTCACATTTAGCAGCCGAGAGATATCCCTAGATCACTAGAGCTTGTGCACCCGTCATTGCCAGCGTTTTTTCGCAGCGAGCCCGCAGCATTCGTTTTTCCGTGCACCCCCGAGGGGGACAACCCCCCTCCCAATACCGCCGTGCACGGAATTTGATTAATGCAATGTTCGCGATAATTATTCCTGTTACTATTTTTTGACAGGCTAAAGTTCTTTTGTTCGACGTGCATTGTTTTTTTTTTACCCGTTTTGTGTTTTTTTTTTGCGCTGAGCGCTGTTACGAGGCTGATATGAGATTGCGCTGTACGGGAAAGCCTGTTCTATACACGAATTACTGGGTATTTTACCCAAATGTTCTGTGCATTTTAAATACCGGATTTTTTTATGGATTTTTGTTAAATGGGTCTGGATTAAGTTTGCTTTATTGGCGGTGCTATATCACTGTTTGAATAAAACTGGTACAATTTCAAATGCTTAAAAAAAATATTTCAAGTATCATGACGGTTTGGTCGGAGTATAAATATATGATCATCCCATTGTGTGTTACAATATGTATTTTGGGAAATTATTTATTGGTACATGCCATTTATGATGTGTGCATTTTTATTATCTTTTAAGTAAATAGGTACAATGTGTTTAATTACAAGCTTGCTGAAATATAGCTCTTATGTCGTAAAATGAAAATTTCTGGTCAGAACGGAGATACAGGCAAAGAAGATCAAAGAATACTCATAATAAAAAAAATCAGACGTTTTATACATTTCTTTTTATGTCATTATATGGCAAACAAACCGACGGCCTACCTGATGATAAGTGGTCACCGCCACCTATAGACATCTGCAATACCATAGGCCTTGCAAATGCGTTGCCATCACAGAAACAAAGTTGAAATGTCTCAAGTGCCTGTATATACACCGGCACCCATATACCCTACAAACCGGAACACAGCAACGCTGCTTTGGGGCAGAAATAGGTATGGTGGTAGTACTTCCCCGGACGAGGTCCTGCACAAAGAGCTCTACTACTATTAAACGGGAATACTCACTAACCAAACCCTTCTAAGGTAGCTTAAAATCTAAACATAATAATAACGCTGCCCGCCCACGTCAGACAATCGGTGACCGATTTTTTGTCGGTGAGAATGAAACATATGAATTCTAATATACCAACGCACACGTTCTGCAAGAAGTCGGTTCCCGAAACTATCGGATCTATTGAACAGTCCGATAATTAATCGGTCCAAAAAAACTCGGTCCGATAACTGGCATCCATGCAATCCAAAGCCGGTAGTATGCAGGAGGTAGCCATGAATAAAAAAATTTAAACGTTAAAAAAAAACGTAAAAGTCCAGGTAAGAAGTACAAGTGCTATCTTAAACAATCTCCGTCGACAATATCCGGGCTGCCTCACTCCCGCATACAGCGCTCCAAACTTCACCCAGAGCTTTTAAAGGAATTAACTTTGAAACGTTTTCAAAGTAAATTCAACCTTTAAACTAAAAAATAGAGTTGGTTTTTCGACTTTGTGTGTTCTAAGGTGTCAAAAAGTGTGTCAGGAAATAATAAGGCGGTTTTTTTTGCGTTTTCTGAAAATATTGAGTTGAGAACACTTTTTGAGAAAAGAATAGGAAATTGATATAACGGGTTGGGCCGGGCAGTGTCGGGCAATAATAACTATGGGCAAAATATGTTGCCTACATAGATTCCTACAGATGTTTTTTTATTTTTTTATTTTTTTTGGTGGGAAATCATCAAATAACTTCTCCCGCCCTGGGCGGGGCGGGAGGGAGTGTCAGACTTTTACTGACTAAAACCCACCCATGTTCCTTCTTGTGCCCTTTGCGTTCCGGGGGCGCGGTATCTCTTGCGAACAACCCGCAGCCAGGCAGGCATCGGCCCTCAGTGGCCCCTTCCTTTTGCTGACATCTCTTTGAGGCGCGCGTGGAACACGAACGCGCCGTCGACACGGCCAGTCGTTATGCAACGTAAGGATGGTGAGCTACCCATTGCTCACCGTCCACAGGCCAGTATCTACGGTGGCCGGGACTCGTCTCGCGGCTCCCGACGTCCGGAGCGTCTACCGCGGCGGCTGGGACGGGAGAACCGCTGTCTCAACCGTCTTCCTACAGATGTCGCGGAATTGTTCATAAGAGTCACCACGCCCCTTGAACGCAAAGGGCATTAGGAGGAACACGAATGGGTTTTAGTCAGTAAGAGTCTGACACTCCCTTCCGCGCCGCCAAAAGCAGAAGAAACGAGCAGAAAAAGCCCTCTTCTAAACTAAATTTAATTAAACGAGTGAGAATTTGACAAAATAACACTGGTGGATCATTTCAAGTCTACCAAGTGAACTATTCATTAGTCAAACTTAAATATACAGAACCAAACCAATTATTAATTACTACTACCTACTTCCACCAAAAAACCCAGACGGCACAATGCAATCTCTCAAAATTTCGCCATCCAAGTAAAAATAAACACTACACTGGGGACACATAATTAACAGAGAAGCAGTAATGAACAGCAGACAATGTGGTACTGTCGTGAAACAATACCAGACGGCATAACGAGATGCCGTTTCTTTAACTCCAATTTTGGTGGATTGAAACTGAGGAAGAAGATTTTTATAATGGTAAGTAATTAATTTGGAGTTGCATTAAAATTTGCAAGGGTTACACCGAAATGGGTGATTAAAAATAATTGTTTATTAAAATGAGATCTTAACTACTCAATTGCCTCGGTAGTCTAGTGGTCCTTAGCGCGACTGTTACGCTAGAGGTCTTGGGTTCGATTCCCAGGTCGAGCAAAAAGTGTTATTGGGTTTTTCTATGAAATTCTCAGGAGCAGCTCGGAGTTAGGATTTGTGCCCGGTTAATGGCAATAGGCTCGCCCTCTATTACATGGGACCTAAACATACCGGCGAACTGTGGGTGAATATTGTTACACCTCTGCCTAACCCTTTGGGGAATACAGGCGTGATGGTATGTTATGTTATGTTATGTCTTAACTATGTGGTATTTTTCTGACAGTAAGCATATTGTATTTTTTTATTATACAGCGTGTTACAGAAAGCGTATATCCATACAAACGAGATGAAGAGTGTATCCGGTACTGAATATCTATACAACATTTCAGCTCAAAAGCATTAACTTTGACAACGCATATTTTTTTTGTTATATCGGCAGTTTATTAAGTTTACATCAAAACAAACGTGTCAGGAGAAACAAATCTTTTACAAAGTTGTTTCTTTGTGTGTAGTTTATTGACACCGATCAGGTGACTTGGCGTAGTGATGCCTAGAATTCAATTGTGCAAAATTGACCCCGTATAATGTGTAGGTACAATCAAAATTTATTAAAACCCTTTTTAATTCTAACTAATTATCATCGCCTTTTTAATTTGTGACACTAGTCAAGGGATGGATGCTTCAATATGGATGAAGGCTAACGTAACGTAACATTATTCTCAATTATCCTTTTAAAACCTGACAAAAGAATACCAACAAATTACCAAAGAGTTACCAGGATGGCATGAGCGTGCAGGCTGCGTTGCATAAGATTGATGCGCCGGGGCGCGGGGGGCGCGGGGGCTCGGGCGCGGGACGGGGTGATGGATGACCAGCCTGCCATTAGTACTAGGAGACTATGGATGCATCGGGAGTAATGCGCTTATATGCTTCTCTGAAATATACAGACTATTAAGAGCCGTGGAATGTTTTGTTGAAGACTTTATATGAAGCAGGCTATGTTCAAAATACTTTCGAAATACATTTTAGATTTTATCTTTCCATTTTTATTTTCTACAATTTATATAAGTAATATGTAAATAAAATTATGATGACTCACTAAAATGAGAAAGAAAGAAAGGAAACTATTATTAATTACTCGGTTTTAATAAAAAAGTAACACTGTTTTGAACCCCCGACGCAAAAATGACAGGGTGTTATAAGTTTGACTTGTATGTGTGTGTACGTGTCTGTCTGTAGCATTGTAGCTCCCGAACGCATGAACCGATATAGATTTAGTTTTATTTGAAAGGTATATTAGTCGGGAGTGTTCTTAGCTATGTTTAATGGAAATCGGTTCAGCGGTTTCAAAGTTATCAGCTCTTTTGTTAGCTACGGTAGGGTCGAGTTTTATTCTTCTGTCGGGGGTTCCATACAATCTTTAATTTTGTGTTTTTAAACTAAAACTGACTAATTAGTCATACAGATCAAATTGCAATGATTCAAATCCACCATCAATAGACGCCTAACGAATTCTAACGAACGTGCAGTTAGAAATAGGTCATAATAAACTATTCCACATTAGAAAAATGTACTCCTCAGTTTTTTCAATTTTGGTAATCTGCCTACGATAACATTCGTAGTTATTGCTATACCTAAGAATAATAATAGTGACCGCCTATTATTGTCTCACTCCAGAGCAAAAGCTTTTTCTCAAAAAGCATCGATCACCACGCTTGCTCAAGGCGGATTGGCGATTTTAGACTAAAATATTGATTATAAATCCAGGTTTTCTAACAATGTTTTCCTTCAGAGATATCCAGATAGACTTTGCCCGTGTCTGTATACGAACCTACAGCCTCATGCATGAGAGGCGCTCGCCTTAACCACTGGGCCATCACGATATTATTATTGCCATATTTCATTATTATTCACTAATTTTCTCTCGTATGCACAAAAAGGGTTAACATAGTAAGTAAGGGTTAACAGTGGTACCAACTGTCAATTTTGACACATGGCGCTACAGAAACCCATGATTAAAATGACATAACCCCAATGATCTAAATACCCAGTTCTGTCAACGGCACCCTTTTTCTGCCGACCACTATAAAAACGTGGTCGTTAACATACACGTCACATGCTCATGTTAGTTTTTATGGCAATTATTTTTACATTAATCATGGGAATTACATGGGTTTGTAATGTAGGTGTCATGTCACTGTCTCTACTTTGGTATCCATCAGAAGGCACTTTTGAACGTTATTTACAAGATTGAAATATAATTTATCACGCCTGTATTCCCCGAAGGTTTAGGCAGAGGTGTACCAATGTACACCCACAGTTCGCCGGTATATTTAGGTCTCATGTAACAGGGGGCGAGCCTATTGCCATTAACCGGGCACAAATCCTAACTCCGAGCTGCTACTGAGAACTTCATAGAAAAACCCAATAACACTTTTTGCTCGACCTGGAAATCGAACCCATGACCTCTAGCGTAGCAGTCGCGCTTAGGACCACTAGGCTACCGAGGCAGTTCGTTGGCAGTTGTATAGGTTAATTTAATAATTACACATAAATAATCTAAACTAATATTTTAAAGAAATATGAAAGATTTTTATGTTTGTAACTTGATTTTTATGGCTCTGAAACTACTGGACCGATTTCAACCATTGTTTCACTGATAGATAGCTCTATTATTCCTGAGTAACATAGGCTATATAACGCTATATCACGCTATGACTTATGGGAGTGAAGCAGTAACGAAAGACGTAACTTAACGGGTAACTTAATGGGTAGCTCACCGTCCTTAAGTTGCATAACGACAGGCCGTGTCGACGGCGCGTTCGTGTTCCACGCGTGCCTCAAAGAGATGTCAGCAAAAGGAAGGGGCCACTGAGGGCCGATGCCTGCCGGGGCTGCGGGTTGTTCGCAAGAGATACCGTGCCCCCGGAACGCAAAGGGCACAAGAAGGAACATGGGTGGGTTTTAGTCAGTAAAAGTCTGACACTCCCTCCCGTCCCGCCCAGGGCGGGAGAAGTTATTTGATGATTTCCCACCCACCAAAAAAAAACAAAAAAAAAACGGGGGTGGAATAAGCCACGCGGACGAAGTGGCGGGCAGTTCGTAATTTATACGGCAAAATTACGTTTACCGGGTCAATTAGTCCAATATAAAGTAACTCCCTCGTTGGTCTAGAAGTTGCAAGTATAATTGCTGAGCGCGGGGTCCTGGGTTTAATCTGGTCAAAATGGTAACTGGTCTCCGAAACGGCAAGGCCGATTTTGACGAGACTTTTATTGGCAGACAAATGATGTTATAAAGAGTAACATGGTCTTCTCACCGCGGCCCTGAAACGCAAAGGGCATTAGGAGAAACAAGGATGGGATTTAGTCAGCAAGAGTCTGACACTCCTTTCCGCGCAGCCCAGGGCGGGGGAAGTCACTTGATGATTTCCTATCCTTAAAAAAAGGGTTTTACTTTTTAAAAAAAATACTGTTCCTCGCAAAGACGAGTTACTTTACCCTTCTCTGCCTACTCTATCGGAGAAAACAGCGTGATATAGCATTAAACACATCACCTGGCGTCAATATAATCACAGCAAATAACTATTTAATCGTCTTCCGAACATTCCCAGGACATTTCACATGATGGGTCAAATGTACGATAAAAATCAAAGGAGCTATTCATCAAGACTCATCACTACAAAAAACTACTTTACCACCGCTTAATAAGACTTTAAATTCATTGGAACAACCATTCATCCTTACATTATCCTTGCTTTTAGGTCGTGACTGTCAAACGAGGGTATTGGTAATGGATTTTCGACTGTTTGGTTTATGAGCTTAAGGTGTAGATTCTAATGGGGTGTGGAAGACCTCAAGAGGCAGTTAGGTCGTCGGTTGAGGGTGAGATCCCACAAAAAGCCGTCGGACCGGTCCTCGCGTCCGATCAGAACTCATTCGGCTACAAACGAATAGTCCAATAATGTGTTCATATTTTTTTACAATCGATTACGTATCAATTTGGAACAATTGACTAATATCAATTTGTTTTTACATACAAATATATAAAACTTAAGTGTTTGTTTGTAATGTTAAAATAACAGCTTACACAAAACAAATATGAATGTTTACATAGTATTTTTTTTTAACTGGATCTCAATCTTTTACTTTATTTTATCTTACAAAATGTTGTCTCACTAAACTGGATAATTTGATGGCGAGAAGCGCTCGTATAATGTTCACACAATCTTAAAATACCTTATCTTATTCTTTCCTATCTTAATTATATCAAAATACATTTTTTTTTAAACTTTCGTCTTTCTGTCTGTCTGCTTATTGCGGTTATTCTCCGAAAAGGCTGGACCGATTTTGACAGGACTTTCACTGACAGACAGCTGATGGTATAGGAGTAGATTAGGCTACTTGTATTTTAGAAAAAGAATATAGAACACTGTGATAACCGAAATTGATACAAACGAAGTCGCGCTCATAAGTTAGTTTACAAATAAAATCAAACCTAATTAATATTAAAATTTCGATGCTTTGGTGCACAAAATCATTCTAATATTAGCTATGACTCAAGCATATTACAATTATTTACTAGAAACATACATACATACCATCACGCCTTTATTCCCCGAAAGGTTAGGCAGAGGTATACCAATGTCCACCCACAGTTCGCCGGTATGTTTATGTCCCATATAATAGGGGGCGAGCCTATTGCCATTAACCGGGCACAAATCCTAACTCCGAGCTGCTACTGAGAATACCATAGAAAAACCTAATAACACTTCTTGCTCGACCTGGGAATCGAACTCAAGACCTCTAGCGTAGCAGTCGCGCTTCGGACCACTAGGCTACCGAGGCAGTTACTATACACTATATTACTATATACTATTATATTTTCTAGATACCTTCAGTTTATTCGAGAGGGAGTCGTTCAGGGTTCTGCTTCTTGATTCATAGTCTCCATTCTTGGACCTTCCAACCCCAATGCTTGCACTAGCGCATTGACTCTAAGTTAGATTACCTAAAAACCGAAGTTACTTGATAATATACAGCATGCTTTGATAATAATTTCAAAATTAGTCATTGATCAAACAGTTATTCCACAAATCGATCACGAATTTAAAATCCTAAAGGAAAACCCATCAACAATCAGGTGATCCGACCGCAATAGCAAAAAAGGTGTTCCAAATGAACCGCTGCGCGGCGCCCGCGCAGCCCAGTGAATCATTCAACACGATTGGTAATACTGTTTCTTTAGTTATTGTGTGTTCGTCAAATGTAATTGATTAATTGATTTTATTATTAACTTTAACTTTTGCTGGACTTATTGTTATGACCCTGGTTGACTTTTGACGTGTCTGCTTGCATCAAACTTGTTTGGATTTAATTTGACTAATAAACTAGTTGGAATGTAAATTTATATCGACTACTGAATATGTATAGAAGTGCTAAAATGTGTGAAATATTTTCATAATAAACATGTCTTTTGTTAGGATTAATGAGTTTGTGCTAGTAACGAGCACAAAGTTGACACTTAAAATCAAAATAAGGCCTTATTTCAAAGATATGTCAGCAAATTTTTGAAGGGGCTACTCAGGGCCGGTGCTTGCCGGGGCTCCGGGTTGTTCGTAAGAGATACCGCGCCCCTGGAACTTGTGCCCTTTCGGCACAAGAAGGAACATAGGTGGGTTTTAGTCAGTAAAAATCTGACAGTCCCTCCCGCCCCGCCCAGGGCGGGGAAAGTCATTTGATGATTTCCCATCCGGATAAAAAAAGATGACAGTTTCAGGTACTGTTTTACAATGCTTAAGTAATTTCTTAAGAATTCCAAATTGAAAGAACTTGTATATAGATCAGAATGGATATTAAATGATCTGCCAGGTAATTAAAGATATACAATGATTCGGTTGCAAGGCGAAATTAATTGACGAACTGCCACGTTGGTCTCGTGGTCGGAAGCGCGACTGATAAGCGTGGGGTCCCGGGTTCGATTCCCAGGTCGGGCAAAAAGTGTTATTTGGTTTTCCACTAGGATTTGCTCAGTAGCAGCCCGGAGTTTGGAAGTTGATGGTGTGACACCCCGGAAAGCACGTAAAGCCGTTGTTCCCGGCTGTCAGTCGTAGATCTTTTATAGTCGTTATGGAAAGTCAGAAGCCAAGAAGTCTGACAACCATTGTAACCAAGAGGTATCGTGTTGCCCAGTAACTGGGTTGTGGAGGTCAGATAGGCAGTCGCTCCATGTAAAACACTGGTATTCAGCTGCATCCGGTTAGACTGGAAGTCGACCCCAACATAGTTGGGAAAAGGTTAGGCAGATGATAATGAAGGCGAAATTAATTGACAGGGTAAAATTGAGGTCGTAATGTAGTTGGCCGAAGTTACAATTTCATAAAGGGTCATTGCCCAATTTTTCACGATACTAAACAAAAAACACCCCTAGAACAATTTGTCACCTTATAAAAAAATATTTTATACAAATAAATAAAATTGAAGCGTCTGTTTGAAATGTCAAAATAACAGCTCGAAAAAAATATTTACAATGTTCCAATAAAATATTTTTTTAGAATTTTTATCTGTCTATTTGTATGTTTGTTCCGGCTTATATACAAAACGGCTGTATCGATTTTGACAGGACTGTCACCGGCACATAGCTGTTGCTACAAGAAGCTACTTAGGCTTTTATTTAAGAAAAATAATCGTATAAAAAAACCTCGTGATACCCGACATTCTCGAGAACGAACTCGCGGGCATAAGCTAGTCAAAAATAAGCTACAAACATAACAGAACTCTTATAAAAAAAAAGGTTATAATCAGATCAGCTCGGTATGGATAGCTTAATGAGCATCGCCCCATTAGTTCCACATCATTAGGCTGCTTCAGAAAAAATGGCCTATTTTTTAATGAACAGACAAGGAACGCCTGTGTTTATCTTTAGTTAACTATGCTTTTATAGGAAGTACTGAGCAGGGATCCATGTGGAACCCGCTGTCTATACTATAACCATTTGCAGGACAGGTGATGTCATGGTGATAGTTTAGAATTGGTTAAATGACACCATTAACCAACAACCAATACACAACTTCCTAAAAAAATAAAGTTTATTTTAGCCTTGGAAACCCGATGCATTTTTAAATAACTATAAAAATCGATTATTGTTATTATTTTTCGATATTTTTTTTTCAAACTGCCTCGTTGGCCTAGTGGTCCTAAGCGCGACTGCTACGCTAGAGGTCTTGGGTTTGTTTCCCAGGTCAACCAAAGTGATATCGGGTTCTTCTATGAAATTTTCAGTAGCAGCTCGGAGTTATGATTTGTGCCCGGTTTTGGCAATAGGCTCGCCCCCTATTACAAGGGATCTAAACATACCGGTGAACTGTGAGTATACATTGGTACACCTCTGCCTAACCTTTCGGGGAATACAGGCGTGATGAATCTCATAGGAAAACCCTATAACACTTTTTGCTCGACCTGCGAATCGAACCCAAGACCTCTAGCGTAGCAGTCGAATGGAATGTTTTACAACACGTGAATATGACGAGACATAACCAGACGCTATTCTTACGCTGCAATAATTATGTAAATGATTGTATTCTAAATTGGTATTTAATACATCTAGTGTAAGCTCGGTTTTTCAACACTAACGTGTTCTGTTATCTGCTAAATTAATTACAGTTCTAACCTTAGCTCTTTTCGACGAACTAGTTTTACTAGTTGTTCAATATTGTATAATTGCCCCATTGTTGGTTTCGCGGAGGCCTTGGTTTGATACCCAGGTCGGGCAAAGTGTCATTGGGGTTTCCTATAAGATTTTTTAAGCAGCAGCCCTGAGCTTAAACGTTGACGTTGTGACACCCCTGTGTCCCCGAAAGCATGGAAAGCCGTTAATCCTACGCCTGATCTCCTCCCATTATGAGAGTGAGGGAAGAGGAAGTGCACAAACACAGGTATACCCCATGTACTCTTACTCTTATAGTCCAAATGGACGACAACCTGAAGCAGGAGTCACACCACCAAAAAAATGGATATAACCTTTAAATCGAACCAGCTTTGCTGTTGGTCTTAGTCTGTTAACATTTCAATCGGGGCAGGCCCCCGCTTATACCAAGACGGGGCAGTCAAACAAGCAACTATAAAGCAGCTACAAATCGCTTCATACATACATACTACCACGCCTGTAGTCCCCGAAGGGTTAGACAGAGGTGTAACAATGTACACCCACAGTTCGCGGGTATATTAAAGTACCATGTAATAGGGCGCGAGCCTATTGCTATTAACCGGGCACAAATCCAAACTCCGAGCTGGTACTGAGAATTTCATAGAAAAACCCAATAACTCTTTGCTCGACCTGGGAAGCGAACCCAGGACCTCTAGCGTAGCAATCGCGCTTATGATCACAAGGCCATCGAGACACGCTTCATATCGCTTAATAAACTAGCAAGACAGTTGCGCAAAGTTGAAACCTGTAGCCGCGTTAATCCCACCACAATATTGCAACTCGTGAAAGCCAGAATCTACTGTAGCGACTGACAGAAAAGCCGCTGCAGTCATGACGTCACACAGCCGGTTGGTCCACCATTACCATTACCATTAGTACAATCGCAGTGTCAGCGCTTGATAATGAACGGCTTGAAGGTCGCTGCGGCGGACTTGACCCGCGCTCTGATGTGGACACAGTATCTAGACACTGTGGTCTGTGACACATGTCATAAATATTAATGTCAAGCGTAATAGTTCACCTTTGACGACAAATCAATTAATGTTATTTTTTTTTATCCGTGTTGGTTACTGGGATTTTCCCAGTTCGAAACGTTCGTTTGTGGTTATTGGTCCATCTCTGTTCTATCTCCTCTTTGATAAGGAGGGAAGTGTAAATTATGTTTTTTCTTATTTTTTTTAATGATTATTTCTAATTATTTTTGTTGCGGAATTTGCGACAGTTGAATCGTTTCTCCTGGGCTTATCGACCGTTAATTGCAACGGCACTTTTCTGGTGATTGCCATTGTTGATTCTAAATTAAATGGCAGATTTGGCTCAAAAAAAAATGGAGACAAAAATATGATTACTAACATCTATTCACAATAGTAGTTCGGTTGGTTCTTAAAGCTTAACATCGCTTTAGAGTAAACTCCATGAGTTTAGATATCTGTAATCTAATATGATAAAACTGAAGAATTTTAGTTTTTTGTTTAAACGTGCTAATCTCTGGAACTATCAGCCGGAATGAAAAAAATATAACGTATGTGATAGCCAGACTCATGAGGAATAGTTAAGACTATTTAAAATCACGCTACGACACACAGGCGCGGAGCAGTAACCCAAGCCGTAACCTAACACGAATGAAAAAAAAAACACTAAACTATATCGAATATAGCTTTTAAGTTTAGAGACATAAAAGCTAATGTTTTACAGAAAAAGGAACATTATCACCTTCCCAACGGAACAATGACGACCTTACTTCATAAATACAGCCACGGAACCGATAAACAGTGCTAAAGTGACAGTGTTCATGAGTGTGCGGTCAAGTCCGCCGCGCGAGGCGACCTTCGCTCCGTTCATTACCAAGGCAGACACTTGTGAGACTGTTTGCGACACTGCACTGTGATTGTAACCTTGTAATTATGTGTAACACCGTCTATTTACTTGCGTATGTAGAAAAATTGCTACATATATGTATAGCCCGCGGTGTCACCCGCGTTAAGTTACATTTTTAGTTACTGCTGCTCTCCCGTTGGTCGTAGCGTAATGTTCTATATGTATAAACCTTCCTCTGGAATCACTCTAACTGTTGATTAAAACCGCATTAAAATTATTTGCGGAGTTTAAAAGATCTACGCGTATAAAGGGACAGACGGCGAAAAGCTACCTTGTTTTATAATATTTAGAGGAGATGGAAGCACGCGTTTAAAAAAAAAAAAAAAAGGTCAGTACATAAAATAATACTACAGGTATTAGAACATGTCGTAAAACATAAGGAGGCCAATTCTACAAATTTTTTAGGAACCTTCACAATCACATATCAGCCTAATTCTGTCAAAAACGCGTGTAGATTTTTGATTTTTGACTAGATTTTGATTGACGATTGTGACTAGATTTTGAAGATATTTAATTAGCAGAATTAGGTTTTAAACGTACGCAGGGAATACCATTCCTTTGCTAAATGCACCATAACTTTAAAAACTGGTTTTTTTTAATGCGATTAGGTAGGTGTATATTGCTTATGTTATGCTAATCTAGATTCAGTAAAACAATAAAAACAAAAAGTGTATACATAAACATCTACAGTATATAGTTGTGGTAGGTCGTGCAAGGTGACTGCACGATAGTTTAAAATGCTTCCAAATAAATATGTCTGATTTTTGTTTATTTTTTAAAATATTGCGCAAGAGTTGTTTTTGGACTCATTTATTTGTTTTAGATCAATTTCACTGTGTCTTGGTTTTGTTTTCTCATTGACGTGGTCACACAAAAGAATACGAGATGACTACGCAACGTCTACGTAGTATCTATGTCCTATTTACGTGATAAATACGCAACGTTTACGTTACTTAAATACAATGTATGCACAATATCAAATCGTTGTCGGACAAACAGTAGCAAAATAACATCTTGTTCTTTGCATTGAAGCAAAATTAAAAAAATGTAAGTAACCCCCGATAGACGAATAAATATCCCTGCCGTAGCTAACAAAAAAGGTGATAACTTTGAAACCGCTGAACCGATTTCCATCAAACATAGCTAAGAATACTCTCGACTAATTCACCTTTCAACACACAGGAAACAAAATTAAAATCGGTTCATGCGTTCGGGAGCTACAATGTCACAGACAGACACACACACATACACGTCAAACTTATAACACCCCGTCGTTTTTGCGTCGGGGGTGAATGAGTATAAATAAAATATTTGATAGTATAAAACTGAAAAGGTTATGTGATTGTGTTTGAACGCGCATATATCCGGAACTACTAGTCCTGTTCTGAATTTTTTTTCGCTAATAGTTACTATGCTAAAATTATGAAGAGAAAAGATTTTTTTGTTTGTAAAGAATAGGCTCCGAAACTACTGGACCAATTTTAACCATTTTTTCACCAATAGATAGCTACATTACTCCTGAGTAATATAGGTTATATGCCATCACGCTACAGCTCACGGGAGCGGAACAGTAACGAAAGACGTAACTTAACGCCGGTGAAATCAGCCATGCGAAGGAAGTCGCGGGCAAGTCGTCATTAAAATAAACAGGGATCCATAAGAAAATTCACGCAAACGAAATCGATAATTAATACTAGTTTGGCATGTCACACCATATCATCATTTGTTTTCTATTGAGTCAATTATTTTTCCTCAATTTGTTTTATTCCTTATTGCATTATTTCTTTTAATGTCAAATATCGTGATAATTTATAGAAACCGGTGCAGCTATATTATTAAATAAATAGATGATTATGTTATCAGGTTTTAGTTGAAAAGTTCATCCGCAGAAGTATTGAATAGCCTAATAATACCACTGAGTCACTTGGTAAGGTTCAGTAGTACAAGTAAAAGAGTAAGTACGGAGTTTCTCGCTCATTTTTCTCCATTTGAAACTGAACCATATTAACTATTAAAAGGGGCAACTAGATTCAGTTTTATTACCCCCTGTATGACGTTGAAAAGTGCCTTAAAATAGTCTAATTAAAATAAATTGTTTGACTTTGATTTTCACCCTCGGTGAATTTAGGTGAGTTGTTAATCGGCGGGATGACAGCTCACTTTAAACTCACTTGACCTAAGTTCTAACCTATAGCTAGTATTTCAGTAGAAGGCACTTCTTTATTCCACTTTTTTACCCTATGATTTCACCAGCATTAAGTTACATCTTTAGATACTGCTCCACTCCCGTGGATCGTAGCGCGATGTTACATACCTCTCGCGATAAATGAGATATATAACACAAAAGGATTTTTTTCAAATCAGACCAGCACTTTCTGGTATTAGCTTGTTTAAATAAACAAACAAACTCTTTCAGCTTTTTATAATATTAGTTGTAGCTTCGTCTGAGGTCTCTAACTATATGCGTCATAAGTTCGAACTCATGCGCAGTTTCTAGTCCGACCTTGGTAGGTCAAGAGGGTATTCACATGGTTTCCTAACACAAACACAGCTAATAAGAAATGGGAACGGGTAACATTGTTTCTCACCCTTATTTTTACAAGCTTTAATTTACTTTCATTTGTCCTAACGTCTGTGGCTAATCAAATCTTACAAGTTAAATTTGAGCCACTTCCCGATGTTCGATTGAGCTGAAATTTTGCCTTAATGTGCAATTTGCATGACAATGCAATATAATGATGTCGCAGAGCTGGTCTGATGATGGAGCCAGAAGGTGGCCATAGGAACTTAACGGAATCTTACAAGTTAAATTCGACCCACACAGGTGTCCGATTGAGCAGGAATTTTGACCACATGTGAATCTGTGGAACCCGTATTTACAATTTAAATAAGTAAGCGTGGCGGTTAATGCTCGTACCTTCTCTATACGAGAAGAGGCCTATGCCCTGCAGTGGGACAATAATGAACTGGTTTTATTATTATTTAATAAAGCCCCTTCAATTAAAGATTTAAACTCTGCACAACAATGCAGGTACTACATATTGAACATAAAGCTCGCCAGTGTAAGCATTGGCAGCGCTGTAGGTGGTTACACTTGGGGCGCACAAAAGTAATACACCGGTGAAGTTGGCCCAGCCACGCGACTTCAGAGGCTTTCCATAAATTAGCGGACGTCGTTGTCGTGACGTTGCACCCGCCATACAGTGGCGGCCGAAATGATTGCACATTTCCCTTTGTGTTTTTTCGTGTTTTATGTAAAAAGTAGCTTTCCGTTTTTCGGTATAAAGCCAAATAATTTCAGTGCGGTGGTAGACCTTTTTCCAAACTTCGTTTACGTTCGCTACGTACTTAAAACATATCGTTTGCCAATATAATAATTTTAATGTTCAAACAACTATGTAATGTCACAACGATAACGCTGTTTTACATTCTAATTCTCGTAACTGAATAGGTCAAAATGCAGTCGCAATCTCATCTCAGCGACAATCAATTTCAAAATCTTGTCAAAAATGTTGGTAAAATAGAAGCATTTTTGACAGATTAAGGCTAAGATTAGAATTTTAATTTTAATTGTTATTTAATAAACTTTATGCACATAATGTTAAAAAATACACTGTACAAAGGCGGACTTAATACTTCAGGCATTTTCAGTCTACTTTAGGGTGGTGCAGAGACAAAACATAGTAGGTGCAAGGAACGGAAAATATCCAGGAATAAAATATGATAATAAATACATATATACAAAAATACAAACAAAATATACAAAGTAGAAAGAGATAAAAATACATAGGTGGAGAAATATAACATATTAATTGTGAGACGAGTCTGCCAAATTAATAAGCAACTGTTCACGAGCTTAGCGCGGCTTATTAAGCTATCATCAGAAAGCCCAAATACTAAATGTGACTAAAAGTACAATATTGCAATACATCTCAATATCATACATCTCAATCTTATAAGAAATGGGACCTAGTAAAGACAGTAATGGAAAAGCCTTTGCCCAGCCTTCATATCAATAAAGTAAATTTAAATAACATACCATCACGCCTGTATTCCCCGGAGGGTTAGGCAAAGGTGTACCAATGTACACCCACAGTTCGCCGGTATGTTTTAGGTCCCATGTAATAGAGGGCGAGCCTATTGCCATTAACCGGGCATAAATCCTAACTTCGAGCTGCTACTGAGAATTTCACAGAAGAACCCAATAACACTTTTTTGCTCGACCTGCAAATCGAACCCAAGACCTAGCGTAGCAGTCGTAAATTTAAATCTCATTCAAAATATCGAAGTGGGCGGTCATTATGCTCGCCAGTGTACCGATCTGTCAGTAACTTTTCCCATGCATCGCGCGAAGACGAATGGCCTAAGTTGTTGAACGCAAAAACTGCACCCGCTTGAAACTCTCCCTGACACAAAAATGTTTACTTCTACATCACTTTGGTTTTTCTTACAGCGGCAGGGCAAAGAGTTTTGCCACAATGAACTCTTGAACTTAATGAGTTACAGGCGCCATTTTGTTCCTTTATTTTCTGAAGAAGCATCGCTTTCTGTGGTATCGCGATTTTTGGAATCACTTCTTTTGCTCGCAAGTGTAGCTACTTCTTTCTTGGCGATCGATGCTTTGGTATTTGATGTATAAATTGAGGTACTTTTTTTTGGACTAATCTCGGCATTGTACTCCTAGCCACTGCAACTCCAGAAAGCTCGAGTCAACAGTGGCGACCACCAGAAAAGCGACGAGGCATCGAAATTAATCAGAAGAGAGCAGCGGATGGAAATTAATGAATTTTTCATTATCACCAAGTAGGTACCTATGCAGGTAGGTGGAAGGGATACGTCTTGATGCAAACTTTTACCATGAATTCATTTCACTGCCTCATTAGCCTAGTGGTCCTAAGCGTGACTACTATGTTAGAGGTCTTGGGTTCGATTCCCAGGTCTAGCAAAAAGTGTTATTGGGTTTTTCTATGTAATTCTCAATAGGTAGCAGCTCGAAGTAAGGTTAGGCAATAGGCTCGCCCGTATTACATGGGACCTAAACATACCGGCGAACTGTGGGTGTACATTGGTACACCTCTGCCTAACATTTCGGGGAATACACGCGTGATGGTATGTGTGTGTGAATTCATGTCATGATGCTACACCCGATGATAAAAATCAGCTGCTCTATACGATATATCAGATGTCACAAAAAATGTTTTTTTTTTTAATAACAGACGAAAAATTACAACGCTTGTTGGTTTAAAATTGTGAACTGAATCTAGGGGGACATGACATAAATTTTCCAACACGTATAAAGTAGATGATCACGGCAATGAATTTGAACCTGCCATATCATGTCTTCACCACCTTTGGTTGACTGGTAGAGAATCCGCCTTTATACTTTTTTTTGCATCAAGTTTAAACCAATAAATTAGATTTCAATTAATCATTATCGCTTATTTATACGGCAAATGTGAAAAATGCATATTATTAAACAGAGAAAAAGATAAACAGCCCAAAATGACAATAACAACCGATCAGAAAAAAAAAATATTCTTAGGTACATGTACCTACTTACTATGTAGTTTAAAAAATTAACTAGGTACTCTTATGTAGCAAGTACGTATGAGTGAACAAGGAACAAATTGGTGAAAGCTCATCACAAATTCAATCGGGCTTCATTTGCTTTATTTGCTCCAGCCAATCAATTGCCGAAAAAAATGGTCAAGCGGTGAACAGTTTTATGTTAGAGGGTTCCGTCAGATTACCACGTTAGTTTCGATAGTTTTAAAACAAAGCATGTTTTTTTATTCTGTTTCAGTCAGAAATAGATTTTGCCAGACTGTATCACAGGGAAAATATTTAATAAGGAATTTAAACTTTATTAATTTGAAAATTTTAATTAGTCTTTTCGTATTTCATAATTCTTAAATATTTTTTTTATACGATCGCGAACTATGGACATATCAACTGTGATTTAAATTATTAACTGCCTCGTTAGCCTAGTGGTCTAAACCGCGACTACTACGCTAGAGATCTTGGGTTCGATTCCCAGGTCGAGCAAAAAGTGTTATTGTGTTTTTCTATGAAATTCTCAGCAGCAGCTCGGAGTACGGATTTGTGCCCGGTTGAAAGCAATAGGCTCGCCCCCTATTACGTGGGACCTAAACATACCGCGAACTGTGGGTGTTCAGGTACACCTCTGCCTAACCCTTCGGGGAATACAGGCGTGATGGTATGTTTTGTTTGTTTAAATTATTGCTATTAAAACGTATATTTTTTGTCATAATATTATTTTCATGGTATGGACGTGTGACGATGGAGGGATGAAGTGTAAATTACAAGAATATGTACAGCAGACCCGAAAGAAACTTAATCAAACCAAACGAAAAATGGGTGATTAAATGGTGTGAACGATGACATGGCTAGAAATCAAATAATCACATGTTTTAGCAAATACATGTACTTACTTACTGAGATGACGGTTAATAGAGATTATCAAGAAAATGACGAGGAGCGACGAGCACAATTTTTTCAATTAGGGAAAATATATGAAGGTAATGAATACGCACAATTAATCTTTTTTTTTTATTACGCTTTTCCATTCCACTCTTGGTCAAAGGCCCTCCTCTCCTTCCATCTTTCGTGATTCTGTGCTTAATCCTGTTTTGGAACAATCTATTCAGTGTGGCCTGCCGCAACCCAGTCTCATTGACTGAGATAACTAGACTGTCTCATAATAACTAGACAATTATCTATACTAATATAACAAACCTGAAGTTTTTTTTAACGCGTTAAATTTCTGGACCTACCAGTCGACTTAATAAATGTTTTTGTTAATGATAACCAGATTCATCCACCAGATTCTAGCCTGTAGGTTATAACATAACGCTACGACACACGGGAGCTAAGCAGTAACGAAAGACGTAACTGAACGCGGTTAAAACCGCGGGGTATAGCTATTAATTATACACTACCAATGCCCACTCAACGTTAAAGATTGACAGCTCACCTTACCTGAATTCATTGAGTGAGGTTTTTACAGAACAGACCGGCTGTATAGGTAATCACTTTCTTTGCCAGATTTGCTGTTTAGACTTGGGTATAAACACATACTCTTTAGGTAAACAATATTACAAGTTAATTTGCAATTAATGATAAGGTTCCATCGCTTACGGAACCCTTCTGGACAAAATACAGCCGATCCGCATTGCGCTTTAATCGGAAAAATCAACAGAGCCACTGCAAATGGGATCGCGTGCATATAATAATATATGCTGAGTCCGGCCGTCTGTCTGTTTGTGAACGCGTTTAAAATGAACGTTACTCATAATTGGTCTATTGAACTGGAAATGAGAGGGTATTTCATTATTATAATTAGTATTTTTAATACTTACCTCATTATATAACATCACGTATGCAGGGTGTTTCGGTTGCGGAATTTGTTCGAAAGAGTTACCAAGACGCTGGAACTCAAAGGGTATTAGGAGGAACACGGAAGGTTTTAGTCAGTAAGAGTCAGACACTTCCTTCCGCTCCGCATAGAGCGAAAGAAGTCATTTGATGATTTCCCATCTTTAAAAAAAAAAGAAAGGGTGCTACGGTTAAACGTTGGCCTAATTTTAATCACGTATAGTACCTATTAACTGCCCCGTTGGTCTCGTGGTCGCAAGCGCGACTGATGAGTATGGAATCCTGGGTTCGATTCCCAGGTCGAGCAAAGTTTTATTGGGTTTTTCCATTAAGAATTTCTCAGTAGCAGCTCGGAGGTAATATTTGTGCCCGGTTAATGGCAATAGGCTCGCCCCCTATTACATGGGACGTAAAACATGCCGGCGAACTGTGGGTGTACATTGGTACACCTCTGCCTAACTCTTCGGGGAATACAGGCGTGATGGTATGTATGTATGTAGTACCTATTCCTGCAAATTAACAACTTTTACAATGAGACCAACTTTAAAACTAAAAATTATAAATAATTTCGTAAACATAAAATTACAAATTATTATTTGGTCAAAGTTTTAAAGCAATCTCACAATTTATATTGAGGAAGAAAACAGATATAAAACAACATTGCTTATCCCCGATAGCGGATAGCGTGATAATGTACAGCCTATTGACTGACTAGTCCAGTAGGGAATCTACTTTTTTTACGATGTTATTATATAGTATAAATGACTCGACAAATTGTAAGGAAACACATTTTTTTTTCGGGATTTTAAAATTGCCGCCACAGTGAAAATACTTCATTTTAATGAGTACTACAGTCCCATTAAGAACTCGTCTCGTTCAATTAAAGATATTTTTGTAAAATTGAGCCTGGATTGGACAACTTAGTTGTCTAACCAACGATTGCATTGTCATAGAATGCGATCGTTGGTTTTCTTGCGATGTTTTCTTTCACCAATGCTTCTTCTTAGCGTATCGATGGCAAAAAATAAGAGAATATAAATAATAAACATGCCATCACGCCTGTATTCCCCGAAGGGTTAGGCAGAGGGTTCCACAGTTCGCCGATATGTTTAAGTCCCATGTAATAAGGGGCGAGCCTATTGCCATTAACCGGGCACAAATCCTAACTCCGAGCTGCTAGTGAGAATTCCATAGAAAAACCCAATAACACTTTTTACTCGACCTGGGAATTGAACCCAAGACCTCTAGCGTAGCAGTCGCGCTTAAGACCACTAAGCTACCGAGGCAGTTAATATAAATATATAAATAAAATATGTTTTAAATATTATTTTCTGCCAAAAATTCAGTCACGGATCACCATCCGCCTACGTCATTAGGTCCTCACGAGTGCAGGAGACAGGGCATGCGGCACAACATGAAAGGTGGGACATGGTCTGCGGAGAGACGCCGCACAAGCACCGAAGGTCGATGCCATCTGCGAAACCTCACCGTTGAAGATTGTCTTTGCACCAATGCTGAATTTAAATAACAAGATAAATTCTATATTTTCTAAAACCTGGATTTTCCATCAACTACTATAAATAAAGTAGGTACCTATTCAGAACCGGACGGGAGCGCAAACCTTTTAAATAACAAAGGTGACATGATAATGTCAAATAGTTCTAGAACTGTTATTTCTATTCACTTATCGAGTGTTTGTTAATAATTCTTTAGCATTAATGCCTTGGCCAAGTCACAAGCGTACACGTGCACGTCCACGCAACAACCACGCCATATCTCCGGTATACACTCCAAGTATTTATATACTGATAACTGCTGATAACTGCCCCCCCGTTGGTGTCGTGGTCGCAAGCGTGACTGATGAGCGTGGGGTCCTAGGTTCGATTCCCAGGTCGGGCAAAAAGTGTTATTGGGTTTTTCCATGAGGATTTGCTCAATAGCAGCTCGGAGTTCGGAAGTTGGTGGTGTTACACCCCCGTGCCTCGGAAAGCACGTAAAGCCGTTTGTCCCGGCTGTCATTCCTAGATCTTTGATAGTCGTTACAGATAGTCAGAAGCTTGGAAGTCTGACAACCAGTCTAACCAAGGGGTATAATGTTGCCCAGTAGCTGGGTTGTGGAGGTCAGATAGGCAGTCGCTCCATGTAAAACATTGCTATTCAGCTGCATCCGGTTAGACAGGAAGCCGACCCCAACCTAGGTCGTTGGGAAAAGGTTAAGCAGATGATGATGAACTGCTGATAATTGATGGACTCGATTATCAACAGTTACCAGTACCAGTTGTTACCAGTTATTATCAAATTACGACGTTTAATTTAACATTTAAGTACTTATAAAATAAACACACAAATCTATCAATATTACACTTCAATATTAGCCAAGTCATCATCTCCTTAGCCTTTTCCTAACTGTGATGGGGTCGGCTTCCAGTTTAACGGGATGCAGCTGAGTACTAGTGTTTTAAATAGAGCGACTGCCTATCTGACCTCCAAAACCTAGTTAGTGAGCAACACGATACCTCTTGGTTAGACTGGGTGTCAGACTTCTTGGCTTCTGCCTATCCGTAACTACTATCAAAGATCTACGAATGACAGCCGGGACCAACGGCCTTACGTTCTTTCTGAAGCACGGTAGTATCACACCACCAACTTCCTGTAGCTGTTACTGAGAAATTCCTAATGGAAAAACCCAATGACACTTTTTGCCCGACCTGGGAATCGAACCCAGGACCCCACTCTCAACAGTCGCGCTTGACACCACGAGACCAACGGAGCAATCTACATACACTAATATTGAAATAAAGATACCATTATGAACTTATTTTTCTAATATTTCATTGAATGAAGTAAATAAATCATACCATCACCCCTGTATTCCCCGAAGGGTTTGGAAGAGGTGTACCAATGTACACCCACAGTTCGCCGGTATGTTTAGGTCCCATGTAATAGGTGGCGAGCCTATAACCGGGCACAAATCCTAGCTCTGAGCTGCTACTGAGAATTTAATAGAAAACCCAATAAGACTTTTTGCTCGACTTGGGAATCGAACCCAAGACCTCTAGCGTAGCAGTCGCGCTTAGGACCACTAGGCTAACGAGGCAGTTAAAATAAATCCGGCTCATGTATTTGTAAACAATATATTTATTAATGTATTCAAATATAAAGAGCAAAGTATCTAGAAGGACGCGGCAAGGTCAGCGGGTGTACGGTCAAGTGCATTCGATAGAAACGTTGCACCACACGGACATTGTATCATAACTAGTTTGCATACATATTTGCTGATAGATGCGGTTCCTATATTTGGTAACGACTCGTTATTTTCAACCGGCCGTTAAGTAAGGGCTGAAGTATTTGTGAAGGCTGAGGTGTCTGTGTTTTTGATATGAACGGCATAGAAAAAAGGAAAGAAAACCCATTAATTCTAATGTGAAGCAACATAACATTTTAATTTTTTTTCAAAATAGAGACCCCTATGGACCCCCCTCCCCCTAGAGGACCCTAACTGATATTTGGTATCGGTAAATAAATTACTGTTTGCATATTGTGGGCACAGAGCTGGTGTCCTGAGACAGTGAGATGGGGTCGCGGTAAGCCACGTAGAAGATGGCGAGACGAACTGAAGGAAGTACGGAATCGTGAGAGATGGAAAGAAGAAGGGGAGACCTTTACATAGGAGGGACAAAACAGGTCAATGTATTAAAAACAATTAGGAATCGGCTATCACGAAAAACTCCGTCCGCCGACAACCTCCCGGGTTGACCTACAACATACCATCACGCCTGTATTCCCCGAAGGGTTAGGCAAAGGTGTACCAATGTCCACCCACAGTTCCCCGGTATGTTTAGGTCCCATGGTCCATAGGTGGCGAGCCTATTGCCATTAGCCGGGCACAAATCCTAACTCCGAGCTGCTACTGAGAATTTCAAAGAAAAACCCAATAACAGTTTTTGCTCGACCTGGGAATCAAACCCAAGACCTCTAGCGTAGCAGTCACACTTAGGACCACTAGGCTAACGAGGCAGTCAAACCTACGACCGACGAGACCTACGAGATGACATTACAAAAAAGAATACATAAGAACAAACACCCTACACCGTCCGTGATAAGTTTTTGAGAATAATGTATGGAATAGATATTAGGACAATATTTCAATTTCAGCATATGTATAACATCCATATAATTACATATGTAAAAGTCACAAATTCAAATAACATGTTAATGTAAAACAAGAGGGAGGAATGTCACATCTGAATAAACGTTTTTAGGGTTCCGTAAAAACGTTCAGTTGTATTCTCTTTTACATCGATGCATGTAATTACAAAGAAATAGATACAGTTACTTGTGCAAGAGCTCGTCTGAGTTCAGTAAAAATGTTCAATAGTCGCATGAACAATATTGTTTTTTTTAGGTCAAGCGCAGGATCAACAGCTTTCCGAAACACAGTAGTTTCACACCACCAACTACCAAACTCTGAGCTGCTACTGACAAATTCTTAATGGAAAAACTCTATAACACTTATTGCCTGACCTGGAAATTTAACCCTATATGCTCAGCAGTCGCGCTTGAAACCACTATTATTATTGTTTGAAACAATGTCAAGAATGTACTATTTAGTCGGTCCTTTAACATCACTCTCTTAAATATGCCCAAAACTTAAAATGTTGTTTAGAATACAATAAAAATAACACTGCCTCGTTGGCCTAGTGGTCCTAAGCGCGACTGCTACGCTAGAGGTCTTGGGCTCGATTCCCAGGTCGAGCAAAATGTGTTATTGAGTTTTTCTATGAAATTCTCAGTAACAGCTCGGAGTTAGGATGTGTGCCCGGTTAATGGCAATAGGCTCGCCCCCTATTACATGGGACCTAAACATACCGGCGAACTGTGGGTTTACATTGTTACACCTCTGCCTAACCCTTCGGGGAATATAGACGTGATGGTATGTGTGTAAAACTAACATTGGCATTGAAGTAAAAAGTTAAATATTTTGACCTGTAAGTATAAGTATATACCAAATCACTGCCCTGCTGTTGTCAATTAACCGCCCTGTTGGTCTCGTGGTGGCAAGCACGACTATTAAACGTGGGGTCTTGGGTTCAATTCGCAGGTCTGGTAAAAAGTGTTATTGGGTTATTCCATTAGGAATTTCTCAGTAATAGTCCGAAGTTTGAAAGTTGGTGGTGTGACACCCCCGTGGCTCGGAAAGCACGTAAAACCGTTGGATTGCGCCTGATCTCTCCCCGGTTGTGTCGGATTTCCATCCCATCGGACTATGGGAGAAAGGGAAGAGGGAGTCCACCTGTGTTTGCGGACACACTTGTGCACTATGATATCTCCTGCGTACTTGGCTAGTCTGTATTAAGATTAGCCGCCGTGACCGGAATCGGTCTGGTGATAACATCATCATTATCATCAAAGTACTTGACTTCCACGCAGACAAAGTCACAGGCTTGAGGTTAGTCAGAAATATTCATGACAATAACAAAATGCTCGTATCATTCGACCTCATATAGGCACTAATTTGAATTAATTTCAATATGTTCTTTTAAAAAACACGCGTCTCCTTGCCCTTTGCAATAATTTAGTCAAAAAAGGCAAAGACACTTCGATCTAGGTTAAAAATGTCGAATTTGTGTTATTTAGGAATTTAAATAATGGTAATGTAGGACGAAGAAGTAATAATAACAGCCGGTTTCGATCCTAAAGTTTCTTATCATCATGATAGGAAAGGAACCTCAGTTCTTAGGCTTGTTTTGGTAAATTTCAGACTAATAAGTACAGTCGAACAATTGATTTGGTATGTAAAAAAGGTGTTCTCCAGTTTGATTCCGGTCACTGCGGCTAATCTTAATGCAGACTAGCCAAGAACGCAGCAGATATTATAGTACGAGTACACAAGTGTGTGCACAAACACAGCTGCACTCCCTCTTCCCTAACTCTCATAGTCCGATGGGACGGCAATCCGACACAACCGGGAAGAGATCAGGCGCAGTCCAACGGCTTTACGTGCTTTCCGAGGCACGGGGGCGTCACACCACCTACTTCTAAACTCCGGGCTGTTACTGCGAAATTCCTAATGGAAAGACCCAATAACACTTTTTGCCTAACCCGGGAATGACACCGAGGACCCCACGCTCAACAGTCGTGCTTGCCACCACGAAACCAATGGGGCAAGTCAAGCACCATACTATTGTTATATCATAACAAATCCTGGCATGGCACTCAGCAATAATATAGATTTCTATTAGTTAAAGAATGTATGTAATCGAACTAGTAATTACAGATATTACCCACTATAAAATAATTTAAATATTTACTCGTAACTGGCATGCTTGTATGACCAGATGTATGAACGTAGACGAGGCGAAAGAAGTATGTAAGGATCGTAGCAGGTGGCGTTCTGTGGTTTCTGCTTACCACTATGGGAAAAGGGTGTGAGTTTATGTAAGCACAGTATATTATTTAAAACAAGATGTAAAAAATATATATTTTTTAATTAATTAAAAGTATTTTATCAGTAGCAGCCCGGAGTCTAGATAAGCGCCCAGTTAATGCCAACAGGCTCACCTTCATAGTTCTTGGACATAACTGGTGAAGCAAGAGCATCTTAAAACAATAGGTAAAAGGGCGTTTTTCGTAGTTCAACTGTATCGTTGCCGTTTCATACACCTCTTTGTACCCGTATACGTTATGTTTGTAATGTATTTAAACCCTTGATTTTCTCATAAAAACTAGCAATAATAATATGAATCGAGCGTAGATCAAGTTTAAAGTGATACGTGGCGTGACCGGCGCGAACCCGCGATCATATATTAAGGATCCGTCGTGGGGAGCAGGGATTAATGCATCATGCAGCTTGTGGTGTGGCCCAAGTGATAGGCGACAGCTGAAATAACAACTATGTCTCGATTTGGTATCCTACATTTTTTTGGTGTTGCTAGTGGTGCTATCCAGCCACTTAGTTTCTTTTATTTGATCATTTTCATCTTGATCATAGCTTCTTCAGTACTCATCGAGCTTCATAGCTTCAGAGCTTTTCTGGTAATCGCCGCTGTTGATTCTGTCTTTCAGGCTTCAAAAAAAGCGAGCTTGTCAAAGAAACAAAGTACGATCCCATACTTAAAATCAGTCATAAGTCATAACACAGTCAGATACGGCTACGCTATGAATAAACAAATTGTTACTCCAAAAAGAACTAGTGTGGCCCAACTATTAGCAGTCTTTTAAATCAGTCACTTTGGTTACAATACCAGAAGAACTATTACTTATCTAGTATAAGTAGCCGGTGTATTTGACAAAAACAATGGGTGAATTTAGGTGAAGTGCGCTTGACAAGAGGTGAGCTGTTTTCCTACTGCCAGAGATTAACAGCTCACCTCGAGTTTACTTTATCTGCACCAAGGGAGACACTAACGCAATATCACTCTAGTTATTTAAGAGCTTATGTAACATGTTAGTATTCAGCGTTTTACAAGAACCACATCCTTTTAATCAGCAACCGCTCACGCCACCTTTTGTAACTCGCGCCATCTCATCTCCCGCCCCGCGCCGCTCAACCATCGGTTCTTGAAGTAGATGGATTACAGTGCACAGCATTTGTTGTACCCTTTACTATAACTTACACGAGCCATCGCATCTCCTACTTAGTACAAATTGAAAAATAGCCCACTGATGAGTTGAGATAATGACTGGTTAATGAGTCATGGTTTATCGTTCTAGGAGAAATTTGCAGAAGGAAATATAATATAAAAAATCGTGTAGAAGTAATGAGTAGTTTTTGAATTTCGACGACACGTTTGGCGCTATGGGTGAGCGATTGGCTGCTGCGCTGTGAGTCGCGGGTTCGGTTCCCGCACGAAATAAATATATGTATGGCCTACAGATAGTTGCTATCTGGGTTTTGGTTTGTAAAATAAGCTCACAATACCTAAGGAATTCCTAGTGTGGGGCAATTACATTATTTTAAATAGTAATAAAAAAAAAATAATAACTTTTATAGCCGCGTTAAGTGATGTGACACGAAGCTATAAGTTTTGCCCCTACTAAAAATTACAGTTTCGCGTTACCGACATACTAATGTGGCCGCGTCACCGACCTGCTTATATGACGTTAAGTTTTCAGAACTATCGACAATTCCCATGACTGTCATATTTTATTTTTAAACAGCCTGTCATTCTTGCTTTCATTAAAATACTTATCAAAAAGCAGTAAAAGACAGTGATATAACAGCTTCAGAACTTTAACGACACTGTCCCTCTCAATCAGCGGACAACAACCAATAAAGCGATTGTACAGCCGCAAAAAATCAAATGTTAACACAGTACTCTTATAAAAAGCTAACGAAACAGCGTTAAACACGACGTAACCACTTAATAAGTCTATCGGAGCGCGTCGCCAAATGAATAACACCGTCCAATTTCAGACATTGCAAGAAGCGCCCGAGAAAAAGATTGTTGCACTCAACATTAACACTCCTGCTTCGGAAATTTAATTCTCCTACATCCTCCCAATCAAAAACACACCTTTCCCCACCAAGATAAGGCACAAAATCACAACAGCAAACTCTAAACATACATTCTTTCCAAACTTGAAAACTGCTGAATCACTCAGAGAATAGAAAAAGACAGGCACACACAAAAGCTTCATTGGTTTTCTTGATGATAGAGCGGGATGGATGGTTTTTTGTGACGGTGTCCTCGAACGTCTGGGTAATGTAGTGCGTCTGGCCGCTGACGAAGATGGATGACTCTTCTGGTTAGCAGTTGAATGAGTGCATGCCATGGATAAAAAGAACAATTAAGCATACTTGTATAATAACCTCATGGAGTATCAAATGTAAGTAAATTGAGGAGCTTTGGACATAATTTGAGTGTAGCGTTTTGAAACGTTTGTATATTTTAATTTATTACTCAGTAGAGTTCATTTATCTTGTAGTTTGTTGAGAGACTTAGATATTATGGGTACCTCAATAGGTACCCATAATATCTAATCTAGGTAGGTCCTCAATAGGAACTACCTACACGCATGTTAGAAAATAATATAAATACAGTTTTTTATGTATTACTAGCTTCTGTCCGCTATTTTTTGCGTGAAACCTTAAAACTTTTAATATGATAAAAGTAGCTTTAGTTATGCCTTACAGCATCAGCTATTTGCCAGTGAAAGTCCTGTCAAAATCGTGTTAACCGTTTCGGAGATAAGCCGAAGGAAACAAACAGACTGACAAAAAAAATGTTTTTACATACCATCACGCCTGTATTCCTCGAAGGGTTATGCAGAGTTGTACCGATGTAGACCCACAGTTCGCCGGTATATTTAGGTCCTTTATAATAGGGGGCCAGCCGGGCACAAATCCTAACTCCGAGCTGCTACTATGAATTTCTAAAAAAAACCCAATCACACTTTGCTCGACCTGGTAATCGAACCCACGTCCTCTAGAATAGCAGTCGCGCTTAGGACCACTACGCTAACGAAATTTGTTTTTTCGTGTAAATATCGGATAAACATTCATATTAAAAAAAAAGCTACTATTTTTTAAATAAATAAACAGATTTGATTGTTTTTTTTTTTATTTAATTTTGAGTGAAAATGTATTAGAGCCATTTTATAAAGTTTTCAGCTAGGACACAGAAAATAGAGACTTGACACTAAATAATTATATTCCTCACCATATCATATTTACCTACGACAATAAACAATGTAATGGAACCAGTATTTTATTTGTTTTTTTTCCATCAAGGAGTTTTATTTTAACACAAAGGTTATTTACGATTTCGGATCACGTATCCATGTATAATGAGGAACTATTTGAGATATAACATAAAAACCTCCCCTACACAGACCACAAATCTGAAAATATGGGACACAAGCGAAGAGCGGATAGCGGATTGAAAAATATGGTATAAAAATATTCTGGGAGACAGTTCTATTGACTTTTAGGAACGATTGCAATGTAATCTCAGTCTGAATGTGTCAAAAATGTACCTAGATTTTTTGACACAGATTTTGTAAGTTTTAAAATTTAATTTTTTTGCACGATTAATGTGTCTGAGTCGCAGATTAGAATTTAAACTTATTTCAAGATTTTTTTTTTGCTAATTATGCATCTACTAAGATAATTTTAAAATTTTAAAGCAAATTCTATTTAAGAAATATAGAATATGGATGTGGTTTAAATGCTACTTAATAGATAAATTGTAATTAGAAGACAACATATTAATCAAGACACGCGGTAGCGTGTCAAGCCAAGTTTAAGCTAATAGAACTAGGTATTTCACACTTAGGTAGGTACCATTCTAGTAATTCAAAATTCGAATAAGATACATCAAATGAACGTATATGCGAGCGAAAGCTCTTGTAATTAGTTGAGTAAATTATATATCGACCACCGTGCATTGCATTAGTTGACAATATTTCAACTAATGCAACGCAAACCAGCTTATACGCTTTTGACAATCTGTCACATTCATTTTACCTTCGATCAATATTAGAGGCTAGTCCTTCAAAACCGTAATTTAGGTCTCTCGGCGTCCGCTTACACGTGGACCACACACCAAAGTCCGAAGGCAAGGAAGCTCGAAGCGAGGACCGGTCGTCCTTGCGGCGTCGACTTTCAGTTTCTGCGGCCGCGGCCTATCAGGCACGTCCACTGCCAATTTACACTGGTTTTGTTTCATACCGTTTGTCTTTCCAATTGTTATATTGGAAGAAAGTTTCATGTGTGTGATTACTTGATTAGATTCTTGAAGGCCAATTCTCGCGATCAATCTCGGCAGCAATCAACGTCAAAATCTTATCGAAAATTTAGGTAAAAATTTAATAAGACAGCGGAGGACCGGTCCTTATGGGTATCTTTAGGGGTGGCTTATGTCCAGCAGTAGGCGTCGTTCGGCTGATATGGTGATGATGATGAAAAAGGCATTTTTGACAGACGGAGACTAAGATTAGAATGAGAACGTTCTTAAATGTTACTAGACTTGTCCCTCTGATCTTCCATCTAGATTTTAATAGAGTTATAATTTTTCATGTTGTGGTAAAATAGCAGACAGGTTGATGGTGATGACGATGCTGAGAATCGATTCTCGATTGATTTGAATAATCTTTTTTATTCAATTCTGGGGTGGTTTTTGGTAGTTAAATAGTAAGGCTGCGGACGAATATCAATTACCTGGTTGCAAACAATATATGTAGATAGACTTGAGCACTACAAACAAGGATGAAGAGGAGACCCACAACCGTACGATGTGGCGCAGGAATACAGGAGGACTGACCCCAAATAAATTGGGACAATATCAAGAAATAGAAGAATTCTCAGATAATTTAGGATAAAAAAATCATCATACCATCACGCCTCTATTCTCGAAAGGGTTAGGCAGCGGTGTGACCAATGTAGTCCCACAGTTTGCTGTTATGATTTAAAGTCCTATGTAATAGGCGGCGAGCCTATTGCCATTAAACCGGACCTATTGGCACAAATCCTATCTACGAGCTGCTACTGAGAATTTCATAGAAAAACCCAATAACACTTTGCTCGACCTGGAAATCTAAGTCAAGACCTCCAGCGTAGCCAGTCGCGCTTAGGCCCACTAGGCTAACGAGGCAGTCAAAAAAATCATCATCAGCATATGAGCCTAAAGCCGTCACTTCTGAACGTAGACCTCTCATAACCATATTCTAGGTGGTACGAAGTTCATCGAGCTATCTAATAAGTAGTACATTATGATTACGAGGTTCCGAATGGGGGCAAACTAAACACACACAATCTAGCAAAACTAGAAACAGACTAGACTCAACAGGTGAGCGAATCTCGAACTCGTGCGCGCATAGTCGTACTAGAGCTAATACACGTGGCTATATAATTGTACTTTTTGGGAGCGCCGACACTAGGTAATTACGCTTTACTTTGCGTAAGATTTGTATGGATGCGGCGGGCGCTCTTTTGATAGCTTTTTCCTTAGTAGGTACATTTTTAAAGTATGTTTTTATTAGTGTTTAATTGTAGAATAAAATAAAACATCTCTATTTTATACGCACGATTTTGTCAGTATATAAGTCAAGTATATAAGATAAAATTTAGCCTGGGGCACACGGCAATAGTGTAGCTTTCTATCAGTGGAATAATTATTGTAATTGATCCAGTAATTCCAGAGATTACCTCTTACAAACAATAAACCATTTTCTTTACAATGTCAGTGCTGATAAAACGTGGTAGATATTTTACTCAATTCATAAAATTCAGCAAAAATGCCTAAAACATAATAAACTAATTTTAAGTAAGAATTTGTAAGTAGGTATATATGATTTTTGTTTTAAGTTCTAGCTTACGCTTGGTTTAACTGTTTGTCTTTAAGCGTATCAGTTAATCAGTTGAGAATTTATATCGAAGCAGTCAGCACAAACCAAGAGCGTTTCTTTGCAATTCACATACACTACAGTATACTACAAAAAAGAAATAGGTATCCACTTTGAATCCTAGTAAAAAAAAAACAACCAAATTGATAACCCCCTCCTTTTTTGAAGTCGGTTAAAAATAAAAGATTTACTGGCATAGTCACTGTACATTTTCAAAGCATTGTCTGCAAAAGACTATCAACAGTGCACACAATTTCCAAATATATTTTTTAAAGTAATTTTAAATTAAACTGCAGGAAGGTCCACTATATGCTCCTTCAGGTGAGCACGTCAGCGTCTTGATCGCGAACTGTTTACATATGTGGAGTACGAGATGATGTACACCTGCTGGCGGAACTGGACACACAATACTTGAAGTTTTTAAGTTTTGATTTAGTACCTTCTATATTACCAGTGGATCTACATCGAGTGTTGGATTCTTGATGCTGAACTGGATTGAAAGGTAAGGTAAAGGTATAGTATGTATAATACAAAGGTACTAGATTCTAGGTTGGATTTCCAGGTCGGCCAAAAAGTGTTCTTAGGTTTTTCCATTAGAAATTTCTCAGTAGCAGCCCGGAGTTAGAAATTTGGTGGTGTGTGGTCTAGAGTACACACACACTAGGTTCTACGCTGCAATGAAATACTAAATCAATATAAAAGTCATGGTCTAATTATGTTGTCATTTCGTAAGATGTTGTAATCTGTCGTGTGGATTGAATAATGTGTCAATTTGATAAAAAAACCGACTTGACAACAAATTGATGAGAATTTTGGATACACTTAGGAGACAATTCTCATTTTTTTTGAACCAACACACGTTAACGTTCACATAACAATCTCAGTCTCAATATGTAAAAAAAACCTCGAGTTTATTCAAATTTTTTACGAGTTTTTGATATTGACAGTCGCTGAGCTAAAATAGCGACAAGATTTTGAACGCTTTTAATCACAAAAACTGGCCTCTTATTACTTTAAGGAGAACCAGAATAAAAATTACCAAAAAAAAATACATCGAACATCGCGATCGAAGATCGCCTGCACCTGTACTCTCTGCTACCGTACACTCGCCAGTTACTGACCTCTTTTTCACTCGTTTTTTTGTTTATATTTTTGTCTCTTTCACTCCTAATAGCCTGGCTTTCGGCAGATTAATACACCGTCGACTAATGCATATCATTACATTGAGTGGCTTTTCTTTACTGATGTACTTTGAATTATGAACAAATGTGTATCACGACTTCACTATTACCATCCAATAGTTCGTAACGTTCAAATGGTCTAGTTGCTTCATAAGCAAGGCCAAGCCCGACACACTATTCCCAACCACTGCAACTCCTGAAACAAAATCAATAGTGGAGACCGCAGGAAAAGCTCAACGAGTCCCGGAGAAACGAATCAACTGTCTTGATTCGATAAATTAATCAGAATACATCAGCAGAGCGACAAAAAAGCATTATTTCCACTTCCCTCTAAACAAGCAGGAGACAGAACAGAACTAGGCCAATAGGCACAAAAGGATATTTACCACTGGGATAGGCCCGGATTGCCAAGCACCACAGATTCCAATTATCATGAACTAAATGGGTCCATAAGCAAGGCCAGTAAAATTAGGTGATGCTGAATCGGCCATAGGTGGCAAAGAAAGAGATTTTAAGGAAACCTGGACTAGTTAAGGCGGCCGGCTCTCATGCATTAAGCTGCGGGATCAACACCAAGTACCAATATGGCTTTTTCAATTCATATGTTACCTACTTTTTAAGTTTATCTTCGACATCAGTGACATCGGTGAAATCACCTTGGACCTTGGACCTAAAATAAAATCTAAGTCTGAAATCGCCCATCCGCCTTGAGCAAGCGTGGTGATCAATGGTCGTGCCTTCTCTGTGTGAAAGAGCCCTTTGACCTGCAGTAGGAATATAGGCTAATATTGTTATTATTTATTTCACATACCATCACGCCTGTATTCCCCGAAGAGTTGGGCAGAGGTGTAACAATGTACACCCACAGTCCACCAGTATGTTTAGGTCCCATGTAATAGCGAGCCTATTGCCATTAACCGGGCACAAATCCTAACTCCGAGCTGCTACTGAGAATTTTATAGAAAAACCCGATAACACTTTTTGCTCGCCCTGGGAATCGAACCCAAGACCTCCAGCGTAGCAGTCGCGCTTAGGACCACTAGGCTACGAGGTAGTTCAGAGATTTATTTCACGTTATGGTTTTTCCATGCAATTATTCTAACCGGTCTTTCTGTATTAATCTCCTTTGATAAGTGACTTATCACCAGTTACCCTCGCTTTACTTCCCTAGGTTAAGTGACGTTTAAGTGAACTGACAAGCCCTTTTTTTTTAGAAAGGGAAATTATCAAATGACTTCTTTCTCTCTGGGTTGAGGGGAAGGGAGTATCTGACTCTTGCTCACTAAAACCCATCCGTGTTCGTCCTAATGCCCTTTGCGTCCTAGGGCCGCGGTGAGTCTTTCGAAGGGAGTGGCTCTAGCGGGCCCTGTCTGCCCCTATCATCAGTAGGAGAACAGTTCACCTCAATCTCACTTCACCGAAATTCAGCGAGAGAGATTTATACAAAACTAGCTTCTGCCCCTGAATTCGTCCGCGCCAAATTTGATAAATTATCCCACGGGAATCGTACATTTTTTCGGGATAAAAAGTATCCTGTGTTATTCCACACTACAATCTATCTCAGTACCAAATCTTATCCAGATTCGTTCAGCTATATAAGCGTGAAAGAGTAACAAACATCCATTCATTCATCCATCCTAACAAACTTGCATTTATAATATGTATTCGTAGGACAGCACTGCTGGTATATTTGCACCCTCAACATTGGTCGAAATTCAAAACCTGGGTCTAGAAGCCCTTGGTCCATGACAACAGTGCCAGGTCATAAAATATGCAGAGCTCATTAGCGTGACAGGTCGCGAACCTTCGCGTATGTATCTACTGTACAAGATATACAGGGTGGAAACAAATGTCACAAATGCATTAAAGATACCTAGGCATCTAAGTTAATAATATTTTGTCTGTTTGTATGTGTTTTTTTATATAAGCCTCTACCTGCGACTTTGTCCGCGTGTTATTTAAGTATATCATAAATAATCGGTTCATGGGTTCGGGAGCTACGATGCTACAGACAGACACACATACATACACGTCAAACTTATAACACCCCGTCGTTTTTACATCGGGGGTTAAAAACGACTGATATATAACAGGCAGCACAGAATAAAAACGTTAACTATCTCATAATTTCGTTTCTACTGGTTATAAATATTTTAGCCTTATATTTTTCTGTTATTTCTTTCATAAACGATATAAAATGTTTATTTATCAAAAATGTTTTTTTTTTAACAAATATTACAAATTTATTTCTTTTGAAAATTACAAAGAAACCAATACTTTGTAAAGGCCAGTCTCCAGCTCAATAATACGTTGTTTTTTTTCCACCCTGTGTATGCTCCGTGACCCATTTTTCTCAACTGACTACGGCCCGCGACGAAGGATTATAATCTTAAAGTAATAAGCTGACGGACCTACACCTCCATGGCTGAATACCGTACAAGCGAAATACAACGAGATGTTCGCATTCTAATAAATATAAATAATACATACATACCATCAAACCTGTATTCCCCGAGGTTAGGCAGAGGTGTACCAATGTACACCCACAGTTCGCCGGTATGTTTAGGTCCCATGTAATAGGGAGCGAGCCTATTGCCATTAACCGGGCACAAATCCTAACTCCGAGCTACTACTGAGAATTTCATAGAAAAACCAAATAACACTGCTCGACCTGGGAATCGAACCTTAGACCTCTAGCGTAGCAGTCGCGCTTTTTTGCCACTAGGGTAATGAGGCAGTTAAATATAAGAACAAAGCAGTAATAACTTAACTAAAATAGATACTCGTGGTAAAAAATATCGTGTTAATTTATATTACGCCTATATTCCCCGTTCAGGCGTAATGGTAGGTATGTTGTTTTTGTTATTATTACAATTTGATAACGGATCGTTAATTTAAACTCAAGTTATTTATCTTAAACTAGCTTTTTTCCGCGTTTTCGTCCTCAAATGTCTATTATAGATGCAGATGAAGTAGCGGGTTAAAAAGTAGTCAATGTCTTTTCTTGGGGTTTGAACTTACCTTTCAACCCAATGGCATCAATGGCATGAGTTTCGCGTTTACAATATTAGCAAAAATAAACTATTCCTATTATCCAGGACACTACACTTTTGAATTATCCAAGAGTCGACCAGTGAGAAAGTGGAAACCAGTTATCTTATTTAACAAGGGCATCTATTTGGAATGTTAACGTTTTCAATTTAAAAATCCAGAATCTAGACACAATTTCATCTTGGCGACAAGCAGATCCGAAAAACGGTTATAAAATTAGAGGTATTTTTGATAGATTGAGACTGACAATTAATTATTAACGATCCTTTATGTTAGTCGAATAGCCCCCCCCCCCCCACAGATTATAAAACCAAATTAGCGAGCGTATGTCTAGCTACAGTCACGCGTTGAACTCTTTTCATCAAAATACAAAAGCTCTAAAACAAAAAGAAACCTATGGTCCCAACGAACCACTCCTCAGAATCTCATTACTGTTCCTATATTCAGAGAGCAATGATGAAAAATGTCGGCTGGAAAAAAAAGGATTACATTTGCAAATCCCACATCAGATTTTTAGATGCGACCGTGCAGTATGCAGGGGGAGAGTACATACTCGTATCTATCATTCATTAGCAGCACAGCTAGAATCCAATACGACATTTTTTACAATCCCCGGGCACAAAGAACGGGCGGCCACCCCCACACTAGCAAACAGCCCCATACAAACAAGCGCCGTCAGTGTATGAGTAATAAAAACTTGAAAAAAATCCCACTGACCCGCACACACGCGCGCGAACCGCGAAAAAAATCACCGACACAAAGAAAGTCCACCGAAAACTTGTATAGGAACTTTTGTACGCACACGGCCGCGTGCAGCGCACACAGAGACACGTACAAGGAAGTCGCGGCTGTGTGCGTGAGTGCAGCCCGTGCGGACGAGGGCTAAACTTAGCTTAGTACGCGTGTAGTGGTGTCTCACAGTTGCAAGAGACCAAAACTTCGACTGTGTTAGGTTTCGCGGAAAACCCTCAACCTACAATATTCTGAAATCGACTCTATTTCTTATAAAAATTAAGTTGAACTTTCAGTGCTGCAGTTTGAAGTTATAACGTTCTTCTTTGGAACGGGAGCTGCGCACCGCGGGTAGTTTTCGTATGAAACTTGGTGGCGCGAGATGCACCGACTGAGACAGGAACACGAGAGTCTGTTACCGTCTCTGTCGCACGCCACCCGCCGCCCGGGGCGGAGGGGCGTGGGGGGTGGCGGGAGGGTGTCGTGTCGCGTTGATGAACATTTTTCTCTTTTTTTTCTTTATTTTTACGCGAATCGTTTTTAAAAAGGGTTTCGTCATAATTGCGTCGCCGCTCCTGATTATGTTAGCGCGAACGATAAGCCGATCTGTTGGCGTGGCAACAAAAGTACTTTTACAAATTAGAGCCCCCCAATCCTGAATCATCACAAAAAGTCAAGCATACCTATCACCTTTGGTTCATTTTCATATAAAGTGCACATGATTATAATTTAATTTACATAACTTGATTATAATGCTAATCAGTTAGTTAACTAGTTAAATCATTCATTTTCATAAAAAGTGCTAGGTACTTATTCATAACTGCGGCAATGTTTGGCTAGACAAGTAAATAGAATTGGACATCTGTTTAGAAAAAGGAAAAACAGTTGAATGGACTAAAAAAGCTGTAAAAAGCTTGTAAGATGTGAGGCTAGTAGTAAAAAAAGGCACACGTAAACATTGCGTTACGTACGCATGTCTCGAGTGGATCGTCTCGGCGGGAAACTTATTTTCCCGCGTTTTCTCGGCCGCCGCCATATTTGTTTTTGTTATTGCTAATGTGAATCTAATTGGAATTCGCGAATTTTCTTATCTTATTTATTGGAATTTTGCTACCTTTTATTTGTATAATTTACTTAGATTTGATGAGCTTAAACATTTGGTTTTTTAATGCATCAGCAACTACTATAGAACAATTTTCACAAAAAAGAAAGCCAATTTACAAAAGACTAAAGCATCACTATCCTTCAGTGTAAACAGTATAATAGATAAACATAAACACAATCAAATAATCGGATAATCCGAACTTATTTCAGCCGCATCCTCCGCGTAGAAGGGAAACAAAAAAAGCGTGTAGTCGTGCCCAGTCTCGCAGCAGCCGCGGCGCGGACCGGCCGCATCCAAAACGTTTATATTATTTTACATTACGTGTTTCATTTCGCGTAGACTTTTGGACAGCGGTAGTATGCGGCGAGTTAGTGCAACAAATTGTGACTTTGGACATTGAAAAAAACAATGGAACACCGTGACTTTTTCGACAAAAACAAGAATCATTTTTACCGGCAAAAAAATTTTTCATAACCGCCACTTTACGCAGTTCAAACTAGATTTATTTTCACTGGTTTCTTCAAGTTTTATTTTCGCACTTTCAAACATAACTGATGCAGTTCAATAAGCTTGAGTTCACGTACGTTTTGTTTTGTTTGAAACTTTAACAAAATAGGCAACAAACTGTACTAGCGACTGACGGAAGAAGAAGAGAAGAGAAGATGGCGCTTGCATCTTCTGTCAGCCTGTATTACTCCATAGTGCAGCGAGCTGCGAGGCACTATTTAGAAGATTACTGTCATACAGGTAAGATTTAAATAAGATTACTTTTCAGATTCTCAGCGATGAACAAAAGTGACGTTACAAAAGTTCACAAGGGGATATACCTAATTATTTCCTTAGCATATCCGAAGTACTTACCCTTTTAAATTAATGTTTAAAACCAAGTACTTAAATTAAACTATCTATGAATTGGACCGACGCGGCGACGGCCAACCTACAACTACATGTCACCATTTTTTTTTACTTATTTAAAAATAGAACTAGTATCAAATTCTAACTACAAAATTAAAATAAGAACCTTTTGTAAAATAGGAGGAAGTAGACTTTGATAAAAAAAAATACCTATGTATGACGGGATTTTCATTTAGTGAAGCTTACAGCTTAACTGAAACTAGATTACACGGACGAATTACAGAATAAAATTAATTCAAAAATAAAGATCTTAAGTACCTAAAAAATAATAAATTTGAATTGAAGTGCCTTTCTAGTATACTTTTTTAAAAATTAGGCATGTGTGCTTGATGCGTTTTCTTCATTCTTGGCTACATTGATTCGCAATTTTACGCCTATATCCTTAATCGGTTTCAAATTCATACCATTAGCTTTTACCTTTAGATTTGACTTCTTGATCTATTGTTAACATCTCAATCTCTACATAGTATAAAACAAAGTCGCTTCCCGCCGTCTGTACGCTTAGATCTTTTAAACTCCGCAACGGACTTTACTGCGGCGTCTTCAATACATAGAGAGATTCAAGAGGAAGCGTTATACGTATAGAACATCACGCTACGATCATCAGGAGCGGAGCAGTAAAGACGTAACTGAACGCGGGTGACGTGGTATATAATATGCTTTAAAAAAAGTCGTATTTTAAAGTCTATAAGACTTCCCGAAACAAAGTTACTTACGAATTCCCATTTGCATGGGAAGATGAATTTTTATAATATTTCCAATACTTTAAACACTTAACAAAGTATTACAAATTATGGAAAAACACGTTCAGTAATTACATGGTGTAAAACATATTTATGACATAGCTGTTTCCCGCGACTTCGTCCGCATAAAGTCGCAGATTGAAAAGTGGCCCATATACCACTGCCAAGGTTGCGAAATTTGCTCGAGAGTCACCGCGGCCCTGAAACGCAAAGGGCACTGGGAGGAACTCGGATGGGTTTTATTAAGTAAAACTCTGGCACTCCAGAGAGAAAGAACTAATTTCCCATACTTAAAAAAAAGTCTATATGCCTATCTAGACCTCATGCCACCATTTTGTCAAATTTCATTACAATCGATTCAGTAGTTTTGCCGTAATTACACATAAAATTACTTTTGACAAAGACTTGATTAGATGGGATAAGTAACGTTTGAAGGAAAATTTGAATAATATACAGCTAAACATGTTTCTCGATAATTTTAACATCACAGTAATACCAGCCTATTACCGTCCCACTGCAGGGCAAAGGCCTCTTCTCATACAGAGAAGACACGAGCATTGATCACCACGCTTACTCAAAGCGAATTGGCGATATCAGACTTGTATTGATTACCTATAAGTTCAGATTTCTTCAACATGTTTTCTAGCTTCAACGATCGATCCGATACCTGTAAATGGTCTAACTGAAATTGGTGCTTTGACTTCACGTGCCCGATATACTTATAATTACTAGCTATATTATTAAATTTTTCATAATAAACGATGTATTTAAATCGGTTACATAAACATGCATTTCAGTACGTTAGAACTCAGCTTTATGAAAGAACTTAAGACATAACATTTCAAAATCCTACGGATACTAAAGCTGAAGAGATTTCTGTTTGTTTGTTTAAACGTGCAAATCACTAGAACTACCAATGGGATTGGGAAAAAATATTATTGTATATGATAGCCAGATTAATAAAGAAAAGTATAGGTAATATAACATCACGCTACGACACACGGGAGCGGCGCAGTAACCAAAGGCGTGGGATGAGGCGGATGAAAAAAACAACACGGACGCAGTAAAGCTTGTAGATTTTATAATAATATATTGTTCATAGAAGTATAATGACGATATTATTAATTATTAACATGAATAATGATTAAATTATCATGTTATTCCTCTAATAACACCCAATTTTTTTATAAATAGATACTTAAAACAATTTAAAATTCAACTTTTTGTGAATATTATAATAAATTGCATTTAATTGATTCATTATCTTGCTTATTATTTTATATTTTAAGATTGTATAATTATGTTGGTGCAATGTATAATAGTACTTATTATTTGAATTAATTAATTAACATAATTGCTTGCTGATCTGTGCATTAAACAATAATTAACGCTTTTTATTAAATATTTAAAGACCACTGCCTCGTTAGCCTAGTGGTCCTAAGTTCGACTGCAAGGCTAGAGGTATTAGGTTCCAGTCAAGCAGTGTTATTGGGTTTTTCTATGAAATTCACAGTAGCAACTCGGAGTTGCCTATTACCTATTACATGTGGATATGCATTGGTTCACCTCTGCCTAACTTTTCGGGGAATACCGGCGTGATGGTATATATGTATGTATTTAAAGATCGGCATGGTTGCTGCCTTTTCAATCGTTCTATCAGAGAAAGACTGACTTCCGACCATACTTATTATTTATTATTATAATTACTAGCTTCAACCCGCTTCTTGTCCGTGTATTTTTTTAAGTTACGACTATGATTACTGCTCGTCTCCCGTGAGTCGTAGCGTGATGTTGTATTAACTATACTTTTCCTCAAGAATCTGGCTCTCATTATGCTAAAATATTTTTTTTATACTACTGGTTGTTCCAGAGATAAGCGAGTTAATACAAACCAGCAAAACATCTATTTAGCTTTATTAAATTAGTATAGATATGACTTTGTATTACTTAAAACATAAAATTTTGACGACACGGTCACAAATATTTTGCTAAGAATTAAAAAAAAATGTCTCAAATATTTGACAATTAGAACATTAAATAAAATTCACTTTTAAACGTCATACGCAATAAAAAAAAAATTGTATCTAGTTGCCCATTCCAAAAGGTAGTTTGGTGTGGAGAAGAATGGGCAAGAATCTCCATGCATATTCTTTTAAAATATTTTGTATAGAGATTACATGTGAATGCAATGTATGTAACATGCATAAAAAAACTTGTTAGAACCTGGCCATAATAATTTTTCACGCTATAATTACAATATAATAAACATATAAAAAAAACATACCATCACGCCTTTATTCCCCGAAGGGTTAGGCAGAGGTGTACCAATGTACACCCACAGTTCGCCGGTATGTTTAGGTCCCATGTAATAGGGAACGAGCCTATTGCCATTAACCGGGCACAAATCCAAACTCCGAGCTGCTACTGAGAATTTCATAGAAAAACCAAATAACAATTTTTGCTCGACCTGGGAATCGAACCCAAGACCTCTAGCGTAGCAGTAGCGCTTATGACCACTAGGCTAACAAGGTAGTTTCAATATATCAGATAGTATAAATCTACCAACTTACTGCAGTAATTATAAATAATACAATTACTTTAGCAAGCGATCTTATCACTGGCTAGTTAGATCATATTTCTTTAAATAACCACCAATTTCCGAAGACATAATATTCATCATCATCTTCCTGCCCTTATCCCATGTTACCTGGGCGCAACACGTTATCTTCTTCCATTTCGTCCTGTCAACCGTCATAATATCACTGACTCCCTTCTCTTTCATATCATTCTTCACACAATCCATCCCTCTTTTCATTGGCCTCCCTCTTCCTCTCCATCTATCCACATTTATATTCATTACTTGTATGGTCACATGCGTTTCATCTCTAAGCCCATACAAAGACAAACGGTTCCGATTGACAAACAATTATAAGTAACTAGATACCCGCCCGCGACTTCGTCCGCGTTGCTTATTTCACCCGCGTCTTTGGTTATTGCTGCGCTCCTATGGGTAGTAGTGTAATTTTATAAAGCCTATGTTACTCAGGAATAATGTAGGTATCTATTGGTGAAAAAATGGTTAAAATCGGTCTAGTTGTTTCGGAGAAAATTCGGTACAAACAAACAAAAATATTTCCTCTTTATAATAGTAGTATATGTACAATTGATTTATTAGGCTCTCTTTAGATCTTATCACTAGTAGATAATAATTCTTTTAATAACTATCAATTTGCAAAACACATAATATGTATTATTCTTCATTATTAGGAGGCAACGTGCTTTGTAATACCGGTTACACACGGACGGAAAAGTGTTGTTCAAAATATTACATCTCCATCGCGCGGCTAAATGTCGCAAGTTGGAAATTAAAGCAATTTTAAAATCGCGCTACTTTGTCGGTAGTATACATATACCAAACGTGATGGCTCTGTGGTTAAGGGTGCCTCTAGTGTACGAGGTTACGTGTTCGTTACCGGGCACGGGTAACCACCAAAGTGACGAAGTTTATCTAAGACATCACTGACATCGGTGAAGGACAACATGGTGATGAAACCTGCACTTGTAATAAGAAGTAGTAGTTTGAAGAATGAAAAAGAAAAACTACCTTTGGGAATGGGCAACTAGATTCAATATCATAATTTTTTTTTTTCTTGACATTGGCGCTCAAAAGTGTTTTTTAATGGTTTGACTGAAATAAATGATTTGAGTTTGACATTGAATAAATATAAGTCTGAAGTCACCGCGTGTTGATCAATGCTCGTACCTTCTCTACATGAGAAGAGACCTTTGTCCTACAGTGTGGACAATAGTCTGGAATTCATTAATTTTACTTAATAAAGAGATCTGGTAAAGGTCGCGGGAAATTGCTGGATGTGAACAGTGCAGGACCTGTCATTATGACTATCTTTAGAGGATGCCTATGTCCAGCTGTGGACATAGGTGCGTTCGGTTAATATGGTGACGAAATAAAAAGAAAAAATTTATTATCGTTAACGATAAAATAAACAACGATCATTGCCATATTGTATTTTATTCAACCAACATAAAGTCTTATTTACTATAATGTTAGTAGCCCATTGAAGTATTTCTAAATACAAACAATAACAATTATTACTAAGAAAGTTTTGTTCTTAATAATTATTCGAGCGTTTTCATAAGTCTCCTCAGCCGGTCAAACTTGACGATAACAGTCATTTTTAACGGTTAGTTAGTTTAGCAAAGTGCGAATGGTAGGTTCCTACTTGTAAAAATAAACTCATCATCTGCTTAGCCTTTTCCCAACTATGTTGGGGTCGGCTGCCAGTCTAACCGGATGCAGCTGAATATAGACTGGTTATCAGACTTCTTGGCTTCTGACTGTCATTCGTAGATCTTTAACAGTCGTTACGAATAGTCAGAAGCCAGAAAGTTTGACAACCAGTCTAACCAAGAAGTATCGTGTTGCCCAGTAACTGAGTTGTGGAGGTCAGATAGGCAGTCGCTCCATGTAAAACACAGTTGGGAAAAAGCTAAGCAGATGAAAAGTAAATTATTTTTGTATATAATCGTTAACCTTTGCCGACGGAAAATAAGAGGTGCAAGTTGTAGATAAATCAAAACAATAATAAAATTCTCGCGCCTACCATATTACAAGGCAAACTTAGATTTCAATAGGCAACTACATATTTATTCAGTTTTGGAAACTAATTTGAATAGATTTATTTATTTATTTAACATAACATACCATCACGCCTGTATTCCCCGGAGGGTCGAGAGGTGTACCAATGTACACCCACAGTTCGCCGGTATGTTTTAGGTCCCATGTAATAGGGGGCGAGCCCATTGCCTTTAACCGGGCACAAATCCTAACTCCAAGCTGCTACTGAGAATTTTATAGAAAAACCCAATAACACTTTTTGACCGACCTGGGAATCGAACCCAAGACCTCTAACGTAGCAGCCGCACTTAGCACCACTAGGCAACCGAGGCAGTTTATTTATATGATTAATAGTCGCCATTTTGAAAATCAAGATTGCAATTATTAAAATTCAAAAATATCTTAAAAGCTTTGGTTTTCTTTAATTGTAATGTTATCAATTTATCATAAACCAGGTAATTGTATATATTTTTTTTAAATGAACAAATCAGTTTTTTTTATTTTGAAATAATTCTAATGTTTAAGGGAGGCTGGGAAAAGCTTGTTGATATATAAAGAAAGCACAACTAAAATCATCTTCATTTTTAGATATTTTATGAACTTTTATATTGATGTTGTACTTTCTCATAAACTGCATTAAATCATTTATTCGTGCACAAATTTTGTAACCTCTTATAATTATTATGGACATGGTCTGAAATAAAGATTTTTATTATTATTATTATTAAATTAAAAACGTAAATATGTTCCCACAGTCATAATTGCCGATAAAAAATTATTGTGTAAAACTAAATCTTTAAAATTCTACAATTTCTGCCTGCAGTCTCTATACAGAAGTAGGTACTTAATCTTTTCAAGCTAGAAAATAACTCAACACTTTGTTGGGTACCTTAATAATCTAGATTTGCCTGAAGAAACGGCACGACTCCTCGTAATTTGTATGAACATAGTATTTTTATAAGAATCTAGCGTCCCGGCTTAGTTAGCGATCTAAAAAGTATTCAGAACCTACTATATTCACTACAGTATAAGTACTTTAGAATTTCACTAACAAAAAACAAAAACACATCTATAAATATACCCACGTTTTACACATACCATCACGCCTTTATTCCCCTAAGAGTTAGGCAGATATGTACCTATGTACACCCACAGTTCGCCGGTATGTTTAGGTCCCATGTAATAGGGGGCGAGCCTATTGCCATTAACCGGGCACAAATCCTAACGACGAGCTGCTACTGAAGATTTCACAGAAAAACCTAATAACACTTTTTGCTCGACCTGGGAATCGAACCCAAGACTTCTAGCGTAGCAGTCGCACTGAGGATAACTAGGCTAACGACACAGTTCCACGTTTTACAGTTTCGCTTTTTACTTTTAGTCCTAAAATATCCCTTAAAAAAGTACCGGCTTATTACTATCCCGCTGCAGGGCAATAGCCATTCTCATATCGGGTAGGCACGAGCATTAATCGCCACGCTACATTCATACTAATATTATAAATGCGAAAGTAACTCTATCTGTCTGTCACGCTATCACGACTAAACCACTAAACCAACTTTGATAAAATTTGGCAAGTAGCCTATGTCTTTTCTTGGGGTTCAAACTTACCTCAAGTTTGAACCCCAAGAAAAGACATAGGCTACTTTTTATTCCGCGATTATGAACTAACATTTCGGCGGACGAAGTCGCGAGGAAAAGCTACTTAATCGTAAGTCCAGGTTTCCACACAATATTTTTTTCTTCATCAATGTCAGTGATTACAATTTTTATTTAATTTGTATATTTTATGACGTTGATAGATATTAACTCTCCGAATGCACTTCATGTAATTATGCAGAGACTAAATGTGCAATTAAACATTTTCAACAAAACTTGTTTAGTTATCAAAACCTAACAATCTAGACAGGTAGTTTATTTAATAATCTTTTATATTCGTGAAGATTTAAGGACAATAGACGTTGTGAACTCAGAGACAGAAGTGTTACGGTACCAAAAGTATTTTTGTTTCAAATAATATATTTGCAAGTGTTAATACGCGAAAATCATTCAGAACATAAATCGGATAATAATAAAACTATTGCGTCTCTGATTTGGTGCACGCCCTTGCAGTAAATAAGTACAGTCGCGTAAAAAAGTAGATTGCTAGCTTATTTTTAGTGTAGATAAAATTGTCGCTACAAGAAATACAGTAATGCAACTATGCTCGGTTGTAGATAAAAAACAAACCGTCGTGAGAAAAAAACGTAATACACGAAACAAACGTCCCAACAAGTACCCATCGTCTACAAAACGGACACATTTCCTCCCCAGAACAGCAAAAGTAAGCAAAATAAAAAAAGCACAAACACTTAATCTCTAAACAGTACAAGAAAACCAGTTGCGTTCCGTCCCGCCGTACTTTTATATAACCAGTTTGTCGATAATCGCATCGGCTCGCTTGCGTTTATATGCAAATGCGTTGCATCCAGAGACGCAAAGTTCAAGGCCGCGGTGCGTCTAGCGCAGTTTGCTAACACTTGTGCGCTCCACTGTACTTAATAGTATGCTAATACCCTCTTAACATTATACATGCGAACGTGTTTCGTCTTTTTACTGAGCTAGTAATTGGCTACTGTGGCACAATGTGATTCTGAATTGATAAAAAGAAGCTAAGGTTTACTAACTTCGTAAAATATGGTCTCTTGGAGCCAAGCAAACCAACGTGACGTATCTGTGACGTCACGAAGATGTGACATATGTCAAAAAATTTAACACCTGATAGGCTGTGCTTCCACTTTTAACCAAGCTGAAAAAAGGAGTTCTCTGTACGACTGTACGCTATCATCGATATTTTCGTCAATTCCAAATTCGAATCAACTAACTTTGAATTTTGGAAGTCGGATAGCAATACAAAACAACACACAGAACCACTGACTTCCAAAACTGGTTGAAGCTAGTTATCCTTTTGTAGTTTTTGAAGGTAGTTTTTTTTTTGTTAAAAACGTATTTTATTCTTTTTTGTACCTACTTACTTCTTATTAATTTACCTTCCTGTCTGTTCTTAAAACTTGGTATATCTAAATAGCAAATTGGTCTCACCTGTCCACTGCCATTTTCCTTAGACAGTGTTGATAGCAATACAACAACTTAATATTAGATCATCGGTTGTGACATTCACAATAATTGTTTTATATATTCACTAGCTGTTGCCCGCGACTTCGTCCGCGACCAGCCTATATGTTCTACTGCAGGGCAAAGGCCTCTTCTCGCACAGAGAAGGCAAAAAGCGTCCGCGTAAATTTCGGTTATATTTAAAATTCAGTCATGATTCGAAAGACACGTAACGCCATCTATTATCAAAAGAACATTACTGTTGTTGTCTTCGGGAACAGTCCTTTTTTTCGGAATGAAGGTCTTATGTCCGTTTCTGTACTGAAAACGTATATGCAAAATTTCAGGATGATCGGTTCAGAGCTTTAGAAAAGGTAACAAACTAACTTACATTTTTATTTATAATATTATTTGGAATTGGGATATGTTTTGTTAGTAATTCTATCTTGGACATTATTTATTTCATGTTTTCTTTTTTGTTGTTCTCTATTTTGAATTTTTATTTAAGTTATGTTGTCACCTTCGCAGAATAAATGGTTCTTCTTTATTTCTAAAAGCTTGTTTAAGTAAAATATGTTAAATGTAAAGAAAATGGTGCTCAAACTTGAATAACACTTGTGGTTGTAAGTGTACTTAAGAAAAACAATAAAGTAAGGTCATATTCAAACGATCGACTGCAGGTGTGTTGATGTCTGCTAATCATTACAGGAAAAACTAAATCAAACGAAATCATTTATATTTTAAGACAATTTTGAATTGTCAAAGAGTCAGTCAGAAAGTTAATAAAGCTCTTACTAACTTCAACTTTCGCTTGCTCGTGCCAAATGGGAGGTTTCTATGGAAAGGAACGAGCAAGAAACTCCATGAACACTCTTTAAAAAATACCTATACATTCATTATTTACAAAATATGATTTATGTGGTATGATTTAAGCTGATGCACAAATGCAATACAAACGATACAACATGTTGATGCGATTTCTATAAATTGAAATCACGCTTTCTAACGTTACACATTAATCAATGAACTCTCAAAAAGGTGTATTTACCTTCCTCGGGTGGCAACACCAGTAGTCATCCGCGCACGCCCAATTACTTTTTAGGTAAAAAGTGCAAACTCACCAGGCGAGCACCGAATCACTGCCCGTGACGTTTGCGGCAACTTACTGCACTTAAACCGACTAATTTTATACTTTCTATGAATTTCGGTATCTTCAACGAGGTTAGGATCTTCATGCATTCGTAAAACATCGTCTACAATTACAGGCACTAGTTAAAAAAAAAAAATACGCTTAATATTGGTTATACAGTGTCATGTCTTTAATTATTGCTCCGCTCCTTTTGGTCGTAGCGTGATATTTTATAGGTATAAACCTTCCTCTTAAATAACTCTGTCTATTGATGAACACCGCATTAATATTTGTTGCGTCGTTTAAAAGATGTGAGCGTACGTAGGGACAGACGGCGGGAAGCAACTTTGTTTTATACTGTGTAGAGATGTAGAGAAGGGAAGAATTGCAAGTCGTGCATTTAGTATTAACGTACACCTAATAATTGTATTTTATTATTGGAAATAGATAAATATGAGGTACGTAAGAATTTGCTATACGAGACATAATTATTATTTATTTATTTTTTACGGTAATGAACGTTATCATCCTGGGTTACTACTAATCATATAATACGCAAATTAAACACCAACCATTTACAAAACTAACAATCTCAATGTTCTTAAGTAATCAGTTGAGGTAGAAAGGGCTGGCTTTTAGACCAATTGGCGAATGACCGCAGCGGTCAGACCGATCAGGTTCGTTTCCGCTTCACGGTACGCCGGTAATCAGGTGTTAATATTTTTACGGTAGCCCGATGCCGATTATAGGTGCGGTTGCCCTAGTTCCGAACTGATTACGCACCTTTTAGCTTGATAAATTGGCTCTGAAAAGATCTTTTGTTTGTTTCGTTAGGGTCTTTCACAAAAACTGCACCTTAAAGTCAAAGTCAAAATCTTTATTTCAAAGGCAATTTTGAACGTCATATACTAGAAAAAAGAATGGGTCTAGTTGCCTCTTCAAAAAATTACTTTCATATAAAGAAACTAGCGACCCGCCCCGGCTTCGCACGGGTGCAATGTTGATGTTATTATACATATAATCCTTCCTCTTCAATCACTCTATCTATTAAAAAAACCGCATCAAAATCCGTTGCGTAGTTTTAAAGATTTAAGCATGCATAGGGATATAGGGACAGAGAAAGCGACTTTGTTTTACACTATGTAGTGACATAGGAAAGAAACTCCATACTGTTTATTACACACATATTTACACAGATATGAAGCCCTAAAAAAAAATTAAAAATATTGCAAATAAACCATTTACAAGCATTTATGAATTGTTAAGAAATCAGTCAATCAGACAGTTGAAGCTAGTTTCTCGTTCTGATCCACCGTTCCATCATAGCGGAGAGGAGATGATGAGGTCTTTGCAACTTAAAAGAGACAGAGAGACAGCATAAGACGTAATGGCGTCAAAAAATCTTAATTATATTTAAGTTTGAACGTTAAAGTTATAAAAATATTGCCAACAAATCCTAACCTACCATACTTTCTGTCAAAGTTATAAAAAGTTATAAAAACAACCGCCATTTGTTTCATTCATAAATTGTATACAAAACTCACGCGCATGCGATACGAGCCTTCTGATAAAAATCACGTGTTCTTAGGCAATTTCCTGCTCGCTTGGTGATGATCAATCAATACTCATCAACTTCCTTAAGTTAGCCAGTTTGCCTATTATATTCTAATCCCGGATGTCGTCCTAGGTCGACTCTTAGACTCTTTGGACAATGAGCAGTCAACAATCCAGAGCACCCCTACAGAAAAACACCAGCCCCAAAAACCAGGACCCCACGAGCAGACCATAAGACCAGACCAACGCAACGAGTCGGTCCTTAAACTGTTCCTTCGCAACCATCTCGAACATCATCATCATTCAGCGGGCAGACATCGACTGTTAGGAGGGCAAAGGACTCTCACCCTATCTAACAGCGCAATAGCAACCGCTCTGGTGCACCCTTCATCCAGCGGATTCCCTCGCCAGCCCGTGTCTCAGTTACCATGCCGTCGGACCTCATTATAAAGTCTACCACGCTTTGCCTTCTGGTACACGGTTTCCACTCTAGAACTTATCGCCTGCGCCCCGGGCTATGACGAAATTCAGTGCTAACGTTTGGCATTTTCTCCGGAATATGTCGATGTTCCTGCCCAACCTTAGCCATATAGTCACTCCTCAAAAATCATAAGCTCACTTCAGTACCAATCTTCAAACTGTAATGCTATTCTGAAAAAATCGCTCTCGGTGAATTGTTAAGTAAGCTTGAGGTAAGCTCGATGGGAGGTGGACCGACGACCTGGTAAAGGTCGCGAGAAATCGCTGGATGTGGGCAGCGCAGGACCGGTCATTGTAGCTTTGTCTCTTTAGGGGAGACCTAAATATGTCTAGCAGTGGACGTTGTTCGGCTAATATGATGATGATGATGAAGCTCAATCACTTAACCTGAATTGTCAGAGGGGAAAATTTCCAGGATAGACCAGCTAGTGTCTTCAATTCGAGATTAAAAAGGTTACTTCTATCGCTTTGTACCATCAGGTGATTCATAATTGTAACCAGGATTTTGTATAGACCTAATTGAAAATACTGTTGGTGGAGTTTCTTGCTCGTTCGTCTCAGTATAGACCTACCAAGTTTTAGAACAAGCAACTATCTTCAACTTTCTGACTGACTCCTTGGCAATTCAAAAGACACTTAACTACTCCAAGAGCGATTTTTCCAGAATACTACTGCTGGTGCTGAATGGTTATCACGTGCTTCGTCACGCCAACCAAAGTTTACAAACACGCCGTCCTGATTAGTGTACGTCCGGGCAGCGATACGGAGTCGCGTGTTAGCCTGCTCGAACATTAACAACGTGTTTACAATGTCATTAATGTACTATTTGATCATAAGTTAGGAAGTTGTGATTGAATTACTTATTTCCGGTTTTTGTTCCGTTTAGAACACAAAGGATTGGATGCTGGAACTTACGAGTGTAGCATAATATTGATTTGTTACAAGTTTGTTTCGTTACGCTTCAATTTAGATTGACTTTGGCGACTAATAAGCTTATTGGTTACTAAGGAGACTCATTTTATTGCCAAATTCCTGATTTTGAAAATTTCTTTTAGCCATAAAAAGCCACGTTATTTGTGAGTGTCATAGGCTATATAACATTACGCTTCGACTCACGGGAGCAGAGCAGTAACCAAAGGCGTAACTCAACGCGGGTGAAATAGCCACAACGCGAACGAAATCGCGGGTAACAGCTAGTCCCATATAAAAAGAGACCTTCTAAAATCCCCCAAAAATTATCAAAATTAAAAATGTGTTACCACGTATTAAACACTAGTTTCTGCCCTTAACTTCGTTCGCTTGAAACTCAAGTATATCATAAAACATATCATAAGACACTTGGCAATAGTGTAGCTTTCCGTCAGTTAAAGAATTTGTGTAATCAAAATAGAAATTACCTCGTACAAACAAACAAACTTTGCCTGTTTATAATATTAGCACAGATTTTGATAATAAGCACCTCAAAACATTAAGGCCGTTGCACACTGGTAACGAGGCGCGCGACTCCACGTGACGCGAGCCGCGCGTTGCCCGTGCCCAATTTAACAACTAATTGCGCTGTTATCGCGGGTAAACGCACGTTATCGCAGGCCCCGGCGGCGTTGTTTATAAACACAAGTAGGAATGGACCGTTACATTCACCTCACATTGATTTTTACTTGCCGTTTTGATAACACGTACTTAAGATGCCTTTTTTTAATTACAGGAACCTTATAAGAATTTCTGAGGTTTTGTTTTGTATTTTATAACAATTGGATTGTGTAAATGTGATGATTAATGATGTCCAATTTTTTTTAATTCAAAGTACATTCTATTACTTTGATGAAGTCGTTTTCAATTTCTACCCTATCTCCTGGTTTTTGGGTTGAAATCCATACTTTCATACTAATATCTATACCAATAAATAAAATTGAAGTGTCTGTTTGTAATTTCAAATTAACAGCTTTTCACTAAATGCATATGAAAGTATATACGGTACTTACATAAAAAATACAATTTTTAATTTTTTTATCCGTCTGTCTATGTGTTCCGGCTAATCTCTAAAACGGCGGTAACCGATATTTACGCGAATTAAGTCGCGGGTAAAAGCTAGTACTTAATATTTTATATCCTATTATCTTTCTTTATCTCTCATATAATTAAATAAAGTTTTAATAGTATTTAATTATATAATTCTCATCCAACAAAAATGGTTTCAAACAATGCCTAAATAGGGATTCCCCCATGTACAGACCATTTTATACTTAAGCTCAAGGTCGGCAAGGTACAATTTCGTACCGGAGCAAAAAAAGTTTGTAAAGTGTACATGCACTTACTAAACTTAGGAAATCTCATGTTTCATACTTTATACAATTATGAATAAAAACCGATATTATTAATTATAACCGATATTATGAATAAAAGTATGTTTTAAAATCTTTCTTAAAAAACAAAACTTTGCACCACACTAGAAATTCGTTTTTGTGAGTGCGTTTACAAACATATACACTCACATACAGACAAACCAGACCCGGAACAAGTAACTGCAAAAAATTTGATTAATATTTAGACTTAAATTAAGACAATATAATTTAAAGTGCATCAGAAATAAAATCCGCATAGCCGTCAGAAGTATCTGTACTGTAAAAAATGATGTTCGATCAAATAAACAACGGATATTTCTAACATTCCATGTCAAAGTCACCGAACACAAAAACCTCTACTCAAATAGACACAAGAACGCGTCCCAAATTATCATAAACAAAATCTGCGGACATTAGCCAAAAAACTTTACGCACCAAAAGTTTGGAGAAGTCCTAAGTAGCAGTATCGTCGAAATTTTCTTAACATCCACCTGTAGGGCGCGTTGCGTAAGGGTCGTCCCCCTACCCTTGAACTGCTGACCTTGAGTGGCGGGTCACTACGCAACGATTTTATTATTTAACGACTCCAGTGTGTACCACCCTTTATTTAGGGAAGAGGGATCTTTCTTTTGTTTTCTGTTAGTCATGTTTTATTTTTGTTTTGAGTGCGTTTTCTGAAGCTGAAGTGATCTTGTATTGTTTTTATTTGAGTACTTGACTTCCACGTTACTTCGTCCGCAGGAACAAGTAGATACAGGTACAACGAAACGAGACGCATGACACTGGTCCATACTGTAGTCCATTGGCGAATGAATTTTTGAAATTGGACCTACTAATTAACCAATACTTTACAACATTTATTGTCACTGACTAAATTTTCAACGATTTTCATGAGTAGAATTAAATTGAAATCTTACAAACAAAATAAGCACTACCTCTTTATAATACTCTTATACATTCTACGCCTTATTAACAAAGCAAATAAAGCAGAAAATCAAGAATCTAATAACAGAAAACATACCATAACTTTGACCACCCTAATAAATTAGTAATAATTAAATCACTGAGCTATTTAATTCAGAATTTTACGCCAATTAAAGCGAATATGTCAGCAATCACATCAACATTTATGTCCAACACACCGTGTAACGCAATCAGTCCAACATATGTTAAACATGAATAGACTCACCCTCATAGATAACCCTCTATTTGGTTGAACTTCCACATCTATTGGCGGAACGGATTCACATGCTCACTTTGGCTAGACAGACAAATTGAGAAGTCAATATGAACGACAAAAATGTGCAGTGTTTTATCGAAAATATCATGACATATCGTGATGGCCCAAGGGTTAGAGCCACTTCTCATGCTGAAGGGTTTTGTATACTTACTTTCTAAGTTTATCTTGGACGTCACTGACAACGGTGAAGGAAAACATCGTGAGAAAACCTGAACTTATAATTAACATGAGTCCGAAATCGCCAATCCACCTTGAGCAAGTGTGGTGATCAATGCTCGTAACTTTTCGAGGCCTAAGCCCAGTAGTGGGAACTGTCCCACTACTATTACTGAATAGACCTAATAGGGATTTTCTGTCAAAAGACAGTCATGATTTAGGTCTCAGTACAGTCTAGCCCAAAAATCAACTGCAGGGGGTAAATGTGGATCCGAGTCACTAACCATGCTCCATGCATCTTGCCCTCTGTGCCCCAAAAACATGCAGCCAAAGTGACCTATGCCGCCACCAGCGATGCCATGGAAGTAGTAATGTTTTGTGACCAACCAAATCTACAAGATTGTCGTCTCAGCGACACGAAGAAGGAGAACAAGCCCAAGAATGAACGTTTCTAACTAATACGATTGTAAAACCTAGCTGACTAAAGTACCCGAACTACTCGTAATCTATACTAATAAAGCAAAGCTGAAGAGTTTGTTTGTTTGGTTGGTTGAACGCGCTAACCTCAAGAACTACTGGCTGGAATTGAAAAAATATTATTGTGTTGGATAGTTAATTTATCGAGGAAGGCTTTAGGCTTATAACAACACGCTACGACCAATAGGTGCCGAGCAGTAACCAAAGTCGTAACTTAATACGGGTGATAAAACTACGCGGACGAAATCGCGAGCAGTAGCTAGTAATGATATAAGTGGACTCACCCTCAACTTGTACCGAGGGTGAAACGATCTAGCCTTACTAGACGACACCCCTTGTTTGTTACCCTGTTCATAATACGAAGTTAACACGCCCTTGTCATAGTTTATTTAACATGAACTAACATGCCACAATTTATCGAACCTAGTAAATTAGATTATTTATATCTTGTTTACCTTTGAAGACAGGTTCTAAATCTACGAAGAGTGTCCTTTATATATATATTTTTAAGGGTGGAAAATCATCAAATGTCTTCCGCTCTGGGCGCAGCAGAAGGGAGTGTCAGACTCTTACTGACTAAAACCCATCCGTGTTCCTCCTAATGCCCTGTGCGTTCTAAAACTGCAAAGCAAAGCTGGTTTCATTTTTTTGTTACTACTATACGTTTTGCCCGTGCCATCGTCCTCATGAATGTCGGTTTTCGCGGAAGCAGAAGACGTCGCAGATAAAAAAGTCCAGAAAATACAAATCGGTTAAATGATTTTATCGTGATTACGTAACAAACAAACAGACAGGCAGAGTTTATACAAGTATTTAAACTGTTAATAATCATTGTTGATTTTAACACGGATTCACGTTCCGGTAAAAATGGTGCTCAAGAAGCAACAGTCCTTCAAAATTTAAACTAACTTAAATTCCCATAGATAACCTTAGTATGAAAGCACAGACATCGATGACTCACAAGACAATAAACAAAAACTCAACATCATAAACATTACAACACTAAACTACTGACGTGCTATAAGAAATAAAGCAATAGTACATAAATAAGTAATAAATAGAGTGTGGAGGCTCTAAGTTATTATTTATCTTGGAGTCGTCACGTGATGTCGCGTGGATGGCTAGACTGTGCAGGGTAGGGTGCAAGTGTAAGCGACAATAGCGTATTGAAGGACCTGATTCTTTTCTTAAAAAATGGAAATAGGGTTGGTTCCAGATTCATAATAAAAATTGCACGAATTGTCTACGTAATTTGGTCCCAAACAAGCCTGGTAGATTATATTCACCTATTTCATTATCTGAAAGATAATTTCAAGCGACTTGTGTTTCAATTTTGAATCTATATGGCGACTAGTAGTGACCGGGAAAAACTGCGAATCGAGTCCTTTTTTTTTTTTTTTGGTGGGTGGGGAATCATCAAATAACTTCTCCCGCCCTGGGCGGGGCGGGAGGGAGTGTCAGACTTTTACTGACTAAAACCCACCCATGTTCCTTCTTGTGCCCTTTGCGTTCCGGGGGCGCGGTATCTCTTGCGAACAACCCGCAGCCCCGGCAGGCATCGGCCCTCAGTGGCCCCTTCCTTTTGCTGACATCTCTTTGAGGCGCGCGTGGAACACGAACGCGCGAATCGAGTCCTAAGTTTGCAGCATCATTGCTCTCCGCTTTGTATTGTAGAGGGGTGTTTGTTGGATAAATTTAAACTTGTTTGGTGTAGTATGATATCTTTGTGCAAGACTTCATTATTGTTTTTTTTTAATATCTTCTAATGGTCAGGCGGCCCACCTGACGTTAAGTGATCACCGCTGCCTACAGACATCTGCAATTCCAAAGATCTTGCAAATGCATTGCCATCTCAGAAACCAAGTTGAAATGTATCATGAGCCAAAAATGTTCTTTCTTCTCTTGTTCCTTTTTTCAGTTCCGCTGCCTGCTCTCAGTAAGGCTTCATCTCCTTCCACAGCGCCGAAGTTCGCGGTAGCGCGGCTATGTGATTTGATATCGTTAAGTTTATTGTCGCTGTTACACGATATTTATGATATGTGTCGAATTTTAACGTGATTTGTGTCTGCCACCTCACTTCTTGTCATGTGGGGTGACTAAGGAAGGTTCAACCACCTTAGTACTAGGTATTATTGATTAGCGAATACTATAGTTTTCAGTGGGGCTACAGTCAGCAAAAATATCAATAGAATTGAATAGTTCTTCTACGGAGTTCCGCATATTTTAACGACAAATAATATATTAGAGGTTTTTTTACAAAAAGTAATCTAAGCGACTGACAAAAACGAAAAAAATATTACCTATTTTAGGAATAGCTGAAATCTATTCAGTAGCCGGTTCTGAGCAAATCAGGGCGTGTTTAATTAAATTATTATATTTATATTACACGTCGTATACTAGCTTCAGTCCACGGCTTTGGCCGCGTTGTTTTTTTCAACCGCGTTACATTACGTCTTTGCTTACTGTTACACTCCCGTCGGTCACAGCGTGATGTTATATAGGCTATATTATTCCTCATAAACCTGGCTATCACATACACAAAGAATTGTTATAATCCGACTAGTACTTTCAGAGATTAGCACGTTTAAACAAACTAACAAAACTCTTCATATTTATTATATTAGGATAGATATAAAACTTTCTATTATATTTCCTTTGAAAATGAAACAGTGAGTCCCCCTGCGTACATTACCGGTCGTTGCAAGTAATTGTGATACATTGAACTTGCAGTCTGTCTGTCTGTCTGCCGCGAATTGATGTCAAGTGGCAAATAGTTACGCAACCACGGTCACGGTCGATGCACTCGGTAAACTCTGAGGGTAAGCAGATACGGTATTATAGGAGATAAAACTGGCATCCAGAAGGAATATTTTTGGATTCATTGAGGTGTTATAGTAATTCTTTGTAAATTAAATAGTGCTGGTGATTTTAGTGCGCAAACAAAATATTTGTTGTCTCACTGGTAGTACAGGGGACCACAATTTTGTCCGCGTAGTTTTTTTTCACCAGCGTCACAGGCTTTGGTTACTGCTCCGCACCATTGGGTCGTCGCGTGATGTAATATAGGTTATTTTATTCCTCATGAATCTGGCTATCAAATATAAAAAGATTTCTTCCGATCTGACTGGCAGTTCCAGAGCCTAGCGTGTTTAAACAAACATGCAAAAGTTGTTCAGCTTTTAATACGTAATTACCATAAGCACCATTATTTTAATTAATTGTTGTCATTACATTTTAAGTAAATCTGTAAGTGATGTTCTAGTATCAACACGCCAAAGGCTACTATATAAAAAATTACATACATATTTTAAAAACGCTTTGAAAAATTCCCCTTTGTGTTTTAACGTCAAAAAAGTTTATTTTAATCATGGTGATATTTAAAATCCTAAATACAGGGAAAGTACAATCAAAAAACATAAATAAAGCTATGTACAAATGGACGTTTTCTGTGATTGTAACACACGTTTGTGCGGTCCATGCAGATGAGAATTTACCGAGCGGTAAAAAGCTCATGGTCTTAGTCTTAATAAAAAATACCCTTCATTACCTACCTGCGGGGGGGGGGGGGGGGGGGTGATTAAAGGTTTGATGCCTTTATTGGTAACTAAAATTAATTTAGTGTTATTGGGTTTTTCTATGAAATTCTCAGTAGCAGTTTAGAGTTAGGATTTGTGCCCGGTTAATGGCAATAGGCTCGCCCCCTCTTACATGGGACCTAAAGCATACCAGTGAACTGTTGGTGTATTTTGGTACATCTCTGCCTAACCCTTCGGGAAATAAAAGCGTAATAGTATGTATGTGTGTAAAATTACTTGAAATAAATATAACTTGCAACACGGGTATTTTCAATTTAAAAAATCGGTCGAATTTCCGTTACTTTAACACCGTGCGCTTGCGCAGCCCCTTTGGCGACCTCAAGAATACTGCAACTAGAAGACAGTATTTTATAATGCGCATAGCAAATGAGTGGAACTCTGTACCTGCATCTGTGTTTCTGAACGCATTCAACCCGAATCTCTTCAATGTTAGAGTGAACAGGCTTCTTCTGCTCACTCCAACGTCGACTTTGTCTATGTCTCCTCTGACCTAGACTAGAGTCAACAGCTTACCCAACTCAAATAAAATAAAAAAGATTTGCCTAATTCTTTCAACTGTCAGTTCCTAGCTGACACATTGCAAAACCCTGACCTCCGTGCCGCACAAGTGGTTCAATTAGACCGGACGTGACGTCGGCACGCACTTCCGGCCGCTAATTACGATCGTCTGCGTCCACGGGACATCCTGAAGGGTGCATTATAACAGTATCAATTAGATTTTACAAAGATGTCGTTGTTTTTAGATAAAGCAAAATTTACCATCATACCATCACGCCTATATTGCCCGAAGGGTTAGGCAGAGGTGTAACAATGTACACCCACAGTTCGCCGGCATGTTTAGGTCCCATGTAATAGGGGGCGAGCCTATTGCCATTAACCGGGCACAAATCCTAACTCCGTGCTGCTACTGAGAATTTCAGAGAAAAAGCTAATAACACTTTTTGCTCGACCTGGGAATCGAACCCAAGACCTCTAGCGTAGCCGTCGCGCTTAGGACCACTAGGCCAACGAGGCAGTTCAAGCAAAATTTTTAGGCGATAAAGTGAAGAGAAACCTCATCTAATTAATTTACAAATTGATTTTGCGTAGTATAGTTTCCTAAAATCTTTTCATAGTATAAAACAAAGTCGCTTCCCGCAATCTATACGCTTAGATCTTTTAAACTCCGCAGCGGATTTTAATACAATATAAAAAAATAAATAAAAATAAATAGAGTTATTCAAGAGGAAGGTTTATCCGTATAGGACATCACGCTACGGGAGCAGAGTAGTAACCGAAGACGTAACTGAACGCGGATGACACCGCGGGGTATACATATAGTTAGTCGGTAAAATAAGTTTGATTTTATTGCGCGTAGTACGAGAATGACATTTAAATTGTCAGTTAGTCAGAAAGTTAAAGCTATATAGTTGTTAGTTCCAAAAGAAGAACAAGCCAGTAACTCCACGGGCACTCTTTTCAATCAAGTACACGCCAAACAAAATTGCTATCACCCATTGAAATGAATAACTGCTTCAAACTAAATAAACAGACATTGTTAAATGGGTATTTCCAATTTAAAAATTGATCGAATACGTTTGCTTCGCAAGTTTGTGGTATAAGTCGACTGCCCCACGTCAGACAATCGGGGACCGATTTTACGTCGAAAATAATGGAACGTACTAAGAATTCTAATATTCCAACGCACATGTCCTACATAAAGTCGGTACCACAAAACTATGGATTTATTGAACGGTCCGTCGTCTGTCAAAAATACCTCTGATTCTCATAAACATTTTGACATAATTGTCACTAAATTTTGAACGTTCTTAACCAGCAGAAGTGGCCTTCAGCTCTCAGCTTATATCAAAGTGTAGCTTTCATAGCATTTGCTATACGGCCCGATACACTTTGAGATTCCCGATATTAGTTTTTAACCGATAACCGCCGGTAAAATATAGAAACCGGGAACGATTGAGTTATTGTAAAAATGGAATTTGAATAAAAAGAATCGATAATAAAGGTACTTACTAGTTTCTATCCTGTTTCAGTCAGCTCGATTTCAGGTACTAAATATAAGTCAAGTGCTGTGTTGTACCTGGACGCCTATTTATTGTAATCTTGCGACATCCACACACACCGCACGTTAACCGTTCCAAAACTGATCAATTTTATCTATCATATCTTCATCTGTTAAAATCAAAAAACTATTATGTTTTTTTCTTTATGTTGGCACTACATATCGAGCGTGTATTTGTTTCAAAATCCTTCTAAATTTGAATTATTCTTTTGTCATGTTATGTGTTGCAAACTTGCAAGGAATAACGTTTGACTTTTCATAATTATTAAAGTTATTAAATGTCATATTTTTATTAAATAGGCACATTACTGATTACACCCATTTGAAGGGAACAACTCTTCAAGTCAATAATCCGTACTAACATCGTAAATGCTTAAGTAAATTTGTCTCTCAGTTACGGTGTCACGTAAGTTTGAACCCTAAGAAAGGACATAAGCTACTTTTTATTCCGCGACTACGTCTGCGTCCGCGGTAATCGACATTTACGCGAACCAAGTCGGGAGCATAATCTTGTTACTAGTATTGCGTCATTATTTTTATCCGAACCTGCGCTGCAAATTGCATGTAACTTAAGGAAATATCTTTTAAAATACATCGCGGTCTGACCTAGCGTTTAAAACTATTTATTATCATTATGTTATGTAAGTAGGCAAAAATTGGTTTCATGAAGACATTCTCGATAAGTAAAATTGTTATATAACTAAGTTCTGTGTTCATCATTAGTTTCTGATGAAGCACAAAGCGATTTAGTAAAGTTTAATTTGAGTTTTTTTATAAATAAATATAGGAACATAACTACTATTAGTTTGTGCTTGAAATCTACCTTACCTACATTTTCTTCTATCAACAGTGTGATAAAAAGTCTCCAAACAAAATTCAGGAATATGAAAAATTCATCTTGACTTAGACAGCCGCCACAAAATCTAAACTTGAGATCCCTCATAGCCACGAGTGCTCCAACCGTCGCATGGCAACACTGAAAAATGCATTCGCGAGACAAAAGCAGGCTATTACCGCCCCAGGATTAGCCCTATTGACACTACGTTACCAATTAAAAAGGGTGGGGTGCCTTTTCGTCTCGGTTTTTTTCAGCAGACGGTTTTTCAGGCCGCGGGCGTCCAGCCCCCACATTTCCCCCTAACCCCCCCGTGGCTGTACAGAAAAATCAATAACGCAGCACTTTTTTCCGCGCGTAAAGCATGCACCGACACGGCGCGCCTCTGTGTGTGTGTACCGCCACGCACACACGGGCGCGCCGCATTGGGTTGCCAGCATTTTTTCCATTCGCATTAAAATTTGCTCACAGCGACATTCTCGCTGGAGCCCGGACGTTCCTGCCTTTGATTAGTCGGATGCACCTGGAGGGCTTACGCAATACTCCACGCTCCCTTTTAATGCAAATCCTATACAATGCTGAGCTACCCCCGAGCGTCTACAGACACCTAAATAACGACAAATTACATTCGCACTCTACAACTATTTTCGAAATGAAAACAATTCGTAAACCTTAGAAATATCAAAAATGCTCTTCAACATTGCCAAGACGTTAAGCGTTAACGGAAAACAATTTGAAAACATTCTATCATCAGCCTTTTGTTCAAATTCTCTACAAGAAATAGCCATAACTTGTGCTCTTAAAAGGATTGCGGTAAAATGAGGCGAGGATTCAACAAGAAAAGAGTGCAGACATCCTTATGTACCTAGCCGGGTGCCCCGACAATGGTGGGCTCTGTTTAATTCTACAAAGCCACGGAACAGACGACCTTGTAGGTGGACTGAATGGCATCGCTTCCGTGATCTCTATTTGCGGCTCATAAGATAAACTCATTGAATAATCTTAACAAGCTTTTAGAAGCATCGCCGGGGTCCCGAGCATGTCATTTGCATAGATTCCTAACGCTCGGTGCGCGACAACCGCACAACACTAATTGCTAACGCAGACTAACGTAAAAAAAGCATCACATTTAAAAAAGGAACGCTTTGCACATTTTTATTTCGCATTCGCAATGACAGAGGTGAGTCCGTCCCGCTCGCGCGCCATTGTTGCGCGGGGCTCGTCATCACTCCATCTTTGTCTGCCGCGCGCGTTTTTTTGAACGTGCAAAAATATAAAAACGCCGAATCGCGTTGGTGGTGGGGCGCGTGTTTGGCGCTGCACTTGTGTGCGTCGCCGCGATAATGCTTGTTTTAGGGCTTTGCCCCGATCATAAGTCAATACATGCCCCAAGTTTGTAAGCTTACCACTAGTGAAGTGCTTAAAAGCTAACAACGCGAAAATTCTTAGCGTAAACAACTAGAAATACAGAAATCCGCAAACACTCGAAAGTTACGTATAAAATGTAGCAGCAGCTACTTGCAGCATACAATATATGGTATAACTTAAGTGATATTTCAACAAGGCAGTCACACTAATGAGTACATTTAAACTTTTAGAGAATGTTTCCTCATTGATTCAATAACTAATTAAGCCTCGAGAACATTGAACTGCTCTTCAAAACCCATCCAGCGTAACACACAGATAATAATTAGCTCAGATAGCATCTCGTCTATTTCCCGTAGAACGAAAGTGTCTTCGACACTGTCTAAATCTATTTTCGTTAGATAGAATAAAAAAGAGTCGGTACACCTTTCTCTGCACCTTTCACTCACTTACAATTAGCGCTCTGTTAATCATAAGATAACAAGTCCAGACTGCTTTTTTCTTACGTGCCAAATTGGACTAAGTCGATCAATCGAAGAGTAGACTGCAATTTGGCGTGCAGGGCTGCCAGTGTTACACAAATTAGTACGAAGAATAAAATTACGAAAAGAGGTATTTCCAAACGTGGGTTTCTCCAAAGATTCGACGTTTTTTGACCTTGTAAATGACGTTTAAAAGTGCCTTCAAATGGTCAATTTAAAAAAATAATCGTTTTAGGTGTGCCGTCAAGCCCTAGCACTAAATGGGATGACAACACACCTCAAGCTCACTTCACCTTAATTTACTGAGGAAGATATTTCCAGGATAGCCGGCAGTTTGTCAAAAGTCAAAATACAATTCAATTCATTTATTTCAATAACCCATCAAAAGGCACTTTCGAACGTCATTTACAAGGAAAAAATTAAGCACATTTTTTCCAGTTCCAATTCATTCCAGATGAACGCATGCCTTCTAGAAGCTACCCGAAAACTTCTTTCGAATGTTCAAAATCTGAAGTTGTAAGACGTTATCACTTACTTATAGTCTTAGCTCTAAGGACAGTAGTTCCCTATACACTAAACAACAGACAGCCCTGCCAATACAACCCGCGACCCGTTACCATTCATATAATAGTTGCAAATCCATTGATTATTTCGATGCATTCGTTTGGTTACGGTCCCAAACCGCAGACACAGCGAACTGTTATTTTTCTAAACAAAATAATTTGACCGTGAACACAATGGTTGGTGTCAGCATTTGTACCACATGTTAATAGCGAGCGTTAAAACAAAGACAATGATTGTACAATTGTTTTAATGTTTATTCTAACGCTTCTTTAAAATTACGGGACCTACTTTAAACATTGACTCACCGAGATGAAGAGAAAACCTTCAAGTGAAACTGCCATCATCTCTGACAGAGATTTACCTTTAATAGAGAGAAACCTAATAAAGGACCTTCTTATTGAACGGAAAAAGTTCAGATTAAACTAATCTTTGCATGCAACAGGATCGTTGAACTAGAAAATGATTTAATAAAACCCGCGCCGGTTGCACATCGTAGAAAATATCGTTCTCTTTCTCTCGAAAAGCGACAAAAAAAATGGCCGTCTCCAACGCCGACCTTACGCAGACATCTTTTTATTGCGAACGTGCCCCTGGCCTCACTCTTTCTTACCTCATAACACAGTTTCTCTTGCCTTTTTCCCGTTTTTTTTACTCCATTCAACCCCCCGTCGGTGTGTGTTGAAAAAACTTTGTGGCCTCGTAAAAGTCCAGTTCTGTGCGAAAACTTGCGTTGTTTTGAATTTAGAACTTTTGTTCCGAGTTCGCTGATTTTCTTATTTTTTTTTTATCTGGTGACTTTGGAATTATTTAAATTAAAATGTTGTCAGTCTTGAGGTGATGTTTGTATTTTTTTTTTGACGCCATCGTTCTTGCTTTTGGGAAAATTGGAAGTGTCAACTTTTTACATTATTTCCGTTTTTATTTAGTAAAAGGTTAAGAATTTTCTTGTTCACTCTGAATATACATTTAAACAGTTCCCATGAAAACACCTTGAACTTCTTAATTTTTGAGTCATCGATATTATTCGTTCTCAGTTCACTTAGAAATAAAGATACCTACTAAGTATTAGCTGCAGAAAAATTCTTGATATGCAAGCTTACGGAACTAACTCTTGCATTCAGCTTAATTGCTCGGTTTTAAAAATCGTATAAATACTAAATCTTTTCATCAAGCTTTAATGAAAGGTATTTCATTAGTGAAAAAGAGGAATTCTTTTGAGAATTATAATTACGGCTTCGTTAAACTCTACGTAGCTAAACATAAGTAAAAAAAAGCTTTTAGCTCGCTATATTAAAACTTAAAACGGATCTTTCAAATGAAACTGGGTACCAGAGTTCAAAACTTCAAATTCAAAATGTTATTCGTGTCAAGCGTTACGTTTTTGTTCGTTTGTTATAATGCGCATTGGCATCAAAACAATTTCATTATTAGAATGTTTTCGATGTCCAAAGACTGGAATTAATCCACGGGAATGTGTAAAGAACAAACGAATAATTTTCAAGTAGGTTCCATTTTAATTAATCTCTCGCCTGGCCGGCGCGCGCCTGTTTCCTATTACAAAACTAAACCCAAAACAATTGCGCATCGTTCGAATTTTAAAAACTGGATACGTGATACATGACATCGGAGGGGCCCGCATGCCGTTATCTAACTACCCCTAGCACATCGGCCAGCATAAAAAGAGCTATAGGACAGCCGAGAGCCCCCCCCTCCTTCCTTATTTTGTTGGGATTCGGGGCGGGGCGGGAGGTCGAGTATTCCTGGCGTGTAATGCACATTTTTGCATGGAGCTCCACGATCGGGCTGGGCTCAGCTCAGCCCTGCAAGCACGCACACTACAACGAGTCATGTCTATGTGTGTGTTGGCATATACACACATACGTCGAGGATGAATTCTGTTTTGTAGGTTTTTTTTAATTGACCAAAAATTTTTACTTCCCGATATTGTTCTTTAAAACGTACTTACATAGGTTACTGATATGTGTGTACCAGGCAGAGTTTGTTATATACAACTACGTCTATTAAACCAGGTATGCAAGAATCTTACGGTGGTTTGACTTGTCATATGTCAAAATAATAAAACTTAATATTGCCATTATGAAAAATACAACTTCTACTTGTCTTCGTATTCTGATTTCATTATCTTTCTTAATAAATATCTCAAAAATCTACGGCACCACACAAACACGTTACCATACATCAGATTTACATATAAATCTCCAAACAAAGAGTAAAGCCTACATACATAACTGCAATTGATTTCCCGAATACATATAGATAAACCGGAGTCATACTAATCGAGAGTGACGCTCGAAAAAATCACAACCCCTGGACGCAGACGAGGGGGGAACGGGGTGGCAAAGAGGGGGATGCAGGTGGGGTGGCCAATGTTTTTATTTTTCATGATTGGTGGATTGCAACGGGAGTAATGATCGATGGAATTAACGTGCGCCACTGGCCACAACGGGGGCTTCAGTTTTTAAAATTTCGAATGCTTCATGTTTAAAAATGGAATTCGATTGGAACTATAGGTTTTTAAACGGTTTTTTGACGTTGAATGAGTGGTTAAGAGACTGTGTTATGGCAGGAATATTGTAGTACCTACGTTGGTACGTGAATGTATGGAAATATTTCTTCAACGTTGGATTTTAAGTTAACTCTATCAGAAGCTAGAATGCTTCATTATTTAATGTATTTTCTGTTTTGAAGAACAAAACAGAACACTAGAACACTTTATCATCTATGGCTGCATAGCCAGAACTTGATAATTGCCAAGAACCGACAGCGAATCTTTAGTCCTTCAAAGATCGAGAGAATATGTATTTTCTTTTATCTTGGACATCTCTGACATCAGTGACGGAAAACATCACGAGGAAACCTGGACTTATTATGAATATAAGTTTGAATTCGCCAATCCGCCTTGAGCAAGCGTGGTGATCAAAGCTCGTGCCTTCTCTGTGTGAGACCTTTGCCCTACAGTGGGATAATAACCAATAGGATTGCGTAAAATCTTCGCTCCGCTCCAGTTATGCAATCCTATTGGTTAATATTTCTCCGTTTCTCCGCTCCGCAGCCTCGTTCCGCTTATGTAGACAGGCAGCCTAATAGGCTGATACTATTGTTTTACGTCATTCAGATTGTTTCTATCTTTCAGTATATGTCAATGGCTCCTAATCAAAAATCAATATTGAAATGCATGGCGAAGCAAAATCATATTTAATGCATAAAGCTGGTGCTACAGTGAGCTATAAAAGCCACGAAATTCAATAGAATCCGTCCGATTACGTTTCAATCCATAAACCGAGCCGTCGCCACTCATAAAAATATCCAAACGCATAAAAATTTTCCACTACTGCATTTTTTTTTTCGTGCAGCTCAGGCACAGATTTTGGGTATACAACTCCTATATTTCGATTCCGTTTACAAATTAAACAGACGGGATGTTTACATACCTCCCTTTCGCCCCCCTTCGTCCCCTGCACATAGCCATACCTACATTAACATACATACAATGATTTATACTCCATACACATTTGGCATAATTGAAAAATGGCCGACGTAATGGCGTACGGCGGTCACTGCAAATAATAAGCTTTTAGGGCGACGTAACGAAATGTTTGTACTAATTAAGCGATTAATATGACGTGGAACGTTTTTTTGTTATGATTTTAACTTCTTAGACAGCCTCGTTAGCCTCGTGGTCCTAAGCGCGACTGCTGCGCTAGAGGTCTTGCGTTCGATGCCCAGGTGGAGCAGTGTTATTGGGTTTTTCTATAAAATTCTCAGTAGCTGTTGGGAGTTAGGGTTTGCGCCCGGTTAATGGCAATAGGCTCGCGGCGAACTTTGGGTTTACATTGGTACACCTCTGCCTAACCCTTCCGGAAACACAGGCGTGATGGCATATGACGTGTGTATATTTAAAATTTTTATCAGTAAACGCGAAATAAGACTAGGCCACTCCATATTGTTGTGGAAGCAATACTATCGTTTTTGAGAATCATTAACCGTTCACTATGGGACTAACTGCAATTACTTAGCCTTGCGGACGAAGTCGGTGACAGAAGCTATAGTAAGATGATATTATAATACGAACACATTTTCGCATATGTACCTTGGTACTGTACCTAACCCCTAAACGTGGGTTACTGTAGCAAGACAATCAATCTACGTCATTAAACCATTTGTTTAATCTATACTAATATTATAAAGCTGAAGAGTTTGTTTGTTTGGTTGAACGCGCTAATCTTAGGAACTGCTGGTTCGAATTGGAAAATTATTTTTGTGTTGAATAGTCCATTTATTGAGGAAGGCTATAGGCTATATAACATCACGCTACGACACACGGGAGAGGAGCAGTAACTAAAGACGTAACTTAAAGCGGGTGAACGTAACTTAAAGTCGCTGGCAGAAGCTAATTATTAAATATATCTTACTAGCTTCTGTCCGAGACTACATCCGCGTGTTTCTTTTTTACCTATGTTAAGTTACGCCTACCCCTGTGGGTCGTAGCGTGATGCTAAACAGCCTATTAGGTACTATTTCTCATTTATCAATTACACAAAAACATTTTTTCCAATCCGACTGGTAGTTCTAGAGATTACCGGCTCAAACAAACTCTTCAGCTTTATACGTCTTGTCAGCCTTCGTAGCTAACTTTGAAATTAATCTTAGTTTAAACAGAGTTTATCTCATAGTAATATTAGAACTGCCCCGTTAGTCTCGTGGTCGCAAGCGCGACTGATGAGCGTGGGGTCCCGGATTCGATTCCCAGGTTAGACAAAAAGTGTTATTGGGTTTTTCCATTAGGATTTGCTCAGTAGCAGCCCGGAGTTTGGAAGTTGGTGGTGTGATACCCCCGTGCCTCGGAAAATACGTAAAGCCGTTGGTCCCAGCTGTCATTCATAGATCTTTGACAGTCGTTACGGATAGTCAGAAGCCAGGAAGTCTGACAACCACTCTAACCAAGAGGTATCGTGTTGCCCAGTAACTGGGCTATGGAGGACAGATAGGACAGATAGTCATTCCATGTAAAACACTGGTATTCAGCTGCTTCCGGATAGACTGGAAGCCGACCCCAACATGGTTGGGAAAAGGCTAAGCAGATGATGATGATAAGGTTGGATACATAGCTAAACAGCTAGTCTTAACAGTACCAACTCATAATCCGCGTCCTTGAAAACTAAAAACCTGTAGGCTCAGTAAATAGTTAATGAACGACTGACATTGTGAAGTTTCAGTTTGCGTCCCGAAAGCGAAAGTTGCAAACCGGGGTACTTTGTGTTTAGGGATGGCAATCTTAAGAACACATTGCAGTTTTAAATTACAGAATAAGCTTAGTAATTGTTTTCAATACTCCTGTTGGATAGAGGTTGTTGCAATTTTGAGATACTGATAAAGAAGAAGTAGCTCCTGAACGCATGAACCGATTTTGATTTAGTTTTTTGTGTTTGAAAGGTTAATTAGTCGGGAGTGTTCTTAGCTTTGTTTGACGGAAATCGGTTCAGCGGTTTCAAAGTTATCAGCTCTTTTGTTAGCTCAAACTCAGGGATTAAAAAGAGGCATATCCTTACTTGGAGTTCCAAGCTTACCCAATTTCAAAGTTTATCAAAATCAGTTCAGTGATTTAGCACAGATACACAAATAAACAGACAAATTATCTTTCACATTTATATTATAAATGTGTGTGGATTATATTTTTTTACTTCACAATTTAATATTGTTTGAAGTAACTTGCCACCCCTAGAATAATGTGGTTAAAATACGATGCAAGTTGAGTTTGCAAGTGTGTCTGTGTACTCGAAAGTGAGTGTTAACTACTGCATTGATCGTTTGCTTACGTTTCTCAAGTCTTACTTAATCGTTCTTAATTACCAAAAGTTTAAGTTTGAAAAGAAAAAATCATTTGAGTTCGTAACCTAAAGATTTTATTATCTATACTAAAATATAAAGCTGAAGAGTTTGTTTGTTTAGTTGGTTGAACGCGCTGATCTCAGGAACTGCTGGTTTAAATTGAAAAATTATTTTTGTGTTGGATATTTAATTTATCGAGGAAGCCTATAGGCTGTATAACATCACGCTACGACCAATAGGTAAGGAGCAGTAACCAAAGACTTAATCTAATGCGAGTGAAAAAACTACGCGAACGAAGTCGCTGGCAGAAGCTAGTGTTAGATAATTGTTAAGTACATTTTAATAACGGCAGTACTAGACACTGATTATTTATTTTTGTAAACAGCAAGACTACTTATGTAAAGGTGCCATAAACTAGAGAGTAGATAAAAAAAAATAACAGACAAAAGTCACGTCAGTCTGTCTACACGACTGCTGAAAAAACTCATTATGAAAAACAATGCATTTAAAAAAGTTGAACACAAAAATGCACGACATTCTAACACTCAGAGCTACAGGAAGCGATGCCGTGTCAAACTTCTGAAATGTTCAGCTTTCAGAGGCCGTTCACCCCAAGGCGGCCACCTTACACACCTGCACCGCCCTTATTACACCCACACATAAGGCACACTTTCCTTTGACACTCGACGAATGAGGTTCTTTTAATGACCGTCTTTATGCATTCTTAAAAGCCCTTAAACCCTTACTGTTAAGGTTTATTTTGGCAAACTCCAGATGCTTTATAAAGTCTCTTTGTATACGAACGTTATGGAAAACGCTTAGTTTTTCTTTTGACGGATTTCGCGTGAAAGAAATTCGGCTTTTAAGAAAGTTGCTGACATGCTTGCGATTCTTATATTTTTTACAGGTTGAGCTGTATGGTTTTAATTATTTTTGTAAGTGTTTTATTTAACTCCTGAAACTAAACACTATTCAAACCTTTTTAATTAACTAGGAAAAGTATGTTAAAAAATAAATTTTGAAGACATGTTCACAAAATACTATTTCAATAATTACTTTTCATTTAGTAAAAGCAGTATCTTCCAGAGATTTCTAAGTCAAAGTCAAAACATTTATCTCAATAAAACCATTTACTTTTAAATTGTTGAGGAGTCGGTTAGTTAGTCAGAAAGTTGAAGCTAGTTGTTCGTCCCAAAACGTGGCTCCTTATGTTAAATACCGAGCAAGAAACTTCACGGGCACTCTTTTCAATTAAGGTTTTACAAATACCTTACCTCATACAAGCAATAAAATAACAAACAACCTAAACTTCATCATCATCTGCTTAGCCTTTTCCCAACTATGTTAGAGTCGGCTTCCAGTCTAACCGGATGCAGCTCAGTACCAGTGTTTTACATGGAGCGACTGCCTATCTGACCTCCACAACCCAGTTACTAGGCAACACGATACCTCTTGGATAGACTGGTTGTCAGACTTCCTGGCTTCTGACTATCCGTAACGACTGTCAAAGGTCTACGAATGACAGCCGGGACCAGCGGCTTTACGTGCTTTCCGAGGCACGGGTGTGTCACACCACCAACTTCCAAACTCCAGGCTGTTAGTGAGCATATCCTAATGGAAAAACCCAATAACACTTTTTGTCTAACCTGGGAATCGAACCCGAGACCAACGGGGCAGTTACCCAACCAGAACTTATTTATTATATTAGTTACTAGCTTTTTCCCGCAACTTCGTCCGTGAGGCGACGTCGTGATGTTTTTTACGGTAAGTTACATCTTTGGTCACAGCTCCACTCCCGTGTGTTGTAGCGTGATGTTATATAATTATATATACTATTCTTCATGAGTCTGGCTATCATATACAAAAAGATTATTTCCAATCCTTTGGGTAATTTAAGAGATTAGCTCGTTTTAAGTGACCAACACCTCTTCAGCTTTATTATATTCATCATTATCATCGTGTCAGCCGATCGACATCCACTGCTGGACCCCTAAAGACAGCCACAATAACCGGTCCAGTGCTAGTATTTTTATTTGTATAAATTGAATTGATACTTTCAGATGAAGTAACCTCACTTTAGCTTAAAAAATAATAAGTACACACAAATTATTCCATAAGGCCAATGACATGATTAGGACCACAATAAAGCATTCTGTAACCAGTTGCAAATGCAAAAGTTTACACAGGAGTTAGCGTGTAAAGTTACAAAAAAGGTTCATTGGCTCCCAAGTTTATTTATGGCTTTTACTTTTTAATTTAACGACTTGAAGTTAGCACGCGAGGATCGATATTAGCGTTAAACGCTCGTAGGGACGTATTTTCGACGAATTAAAAGGTTTAAGAAAAAAGTTAACGATATGTATCATTAATTAATTGGATATTGATCTTTTGTTTTACGAATTATGTTGATGAGTGTTCGCTGTCCCTGAATTTTTTTTTTTTTTGGTACATTGAACTTACGGACTTTTTATACGAGCTGGATGGGACATGGATACAGTATAGTAACGCCACGAGTCGTGAGCACAAACGTCAAATTCATTTTTGGGTTGTTGAGTTCCATCCTAGGTTTTTTGGGGCGCTAACGCTGCACGCGATCAGTCCGACTAACGGACCAATTACGGCTACTATACTTGATTTAGACCTCACAGGGTTCACATTTTTTTAAGGTTTTTTAAAAATAAATCAGCTGTTCCATACATTTTGACCTTGCTAGTGTTGCATCTTTTACGAAACAGCAGTGTTTTTTTTTACCATCCATCACGCCTGTATTCCTCGAAGGGTTAGGCAGAGGTGTAACAATGTACACCCACAGTTCGCCGGTATATTTAGGTCCCATGTAATAAGGGGCGAGCCTATTGCCATTAACAGGGCACAAATCCTAACTCCGAGCTGCTACTGAGAATTTCATAGAAAAACCCAATAACACTTTTTGCTCGACCTGGGAATCGAACCCAAGACCTCTAGCGTAACAGTCGCGCTTAGGACCACTAGGTTACCGAGGCAGTTTTTTTAAATAGCTTTTTTTTTAAATTTCGAAAATCTTAACTTTGGAAGTGCAATCATGTACTAACGTCAAAGTGAAAACAATTTCAATTAAATCATTTACAACCACAATTGAATTGTTAAGGAGTCGGTCAGTTAGTCAGAAAGTTGAAGCTAGTACTCCACGGTAAAAGATTTTGTTACGCCGTCCCTTCCACCCGTCACACATAAATTTGAAAAGTTGACAATAAATAAAATGTTATAAATACCTACTGTAACACTTGATTGCGTGTTTAATTAATGGCGAAGATGAGTTATGAATATTTTATATAAAAACAATGGATTTTGATGAAAGTCAAAGCATTTATTTCAATTAGACTACTTACAGTAACCTTTGACATATATCTATATATTATCACGCCTGTATTCACCGAAGGTTTAGGCAGAGGTGTACCAATGTACACCCACAGGTCGCCGGTATGTTTAGGTCCCATTGAGCGACTCGAGCGGTCCGATTGGGCGAGCCTATTGCCTTTAACCGGGCACAAATCCTAACTCCGAGCTGCTACTGAGAATTTCATAGAAAAGCCCAATAACATTTGGAAGTATGAGAAACAGGGTGTAAAGTCTCTAATCCTCCATTGAAAAGGGAGGATCCTCCAACCAGACGAGTGTTGTGTCTGGCGGGCTACTGCAAGAAGAAGAAGAAAGTCAAGAATTTAGACAAATATCGAGTTGCTCGTTCCAGAAGATAGGTATCTATGGAGAAGAACGAGCAAGAAAGTCGACTAACCAAAAGGTCCAAAAAACGGCATTCAAAAACAAACCGTCTAATAAAAGACACAGCTTATGAAACCGGCTGATATAATAATCAAGTACATCCTAGACTCGCTTCATTCTTCATCACGCCTCGGCGGCAAGCTTGCGGTGCATAATCTGGTAAAAATACACCCTTCGGCACTCAAGCGCCCTCTAACGGGAGCCGACGGCGTTAACGTCTCAATGGTGCCTTGTTCGAGACAAGTTTTGTTGCAATACAGCTCATTAGACTAGTGGTGATAAAGCATGGAATCTGTTGCTGAAAGAATATCAGAAAGAACTTGTATTTCTTTGCTAGAATTTACTGTCTGTTTGAAGATGATGTTGCTAGTTGAAGGGTTGACTTTACAATATTTACCTTTCGTGTTTCCTGTAGACAGACCCTTTGGTTTTGATAAGTAAAATTTAATTAATTTAAATGTTTTACTAGATTTTTTTTCGGTGTTCGGTGACTGCGGACGCAAACGAAATCTCTGGATAAAAAGTAGCCTATGTCCTTTCTTCGGGTAGAAACTTACCCCGTACCAAAGTTCATCAAAATCAGTTCAGCGGTTTAATCGTGAAAGCGTAACAGACAGACAGAGATAATTACTTTTGCATTAAAATTAATTAGTACGGATTTTATTTATTTATTTCGTGAGGAAACTTTGGCCTTTTAATGTATATAAGTCTGGAATTGACAATCCGCCTTAAGCAAGTATGGTGATCAATGGTTATGCCTTCTCTCTATAAGAAGAGGCCTTTGCCCTGCAGTGGGATAATAATAGGTATACTCATACATATACTCACACCTTTTTCTCATGGGGATAGGCAGAAACCACAGAACGCCACCTGCTGCGATCCTTACTTACTAGTTTCGCCTCGTCCACGCTCGTACATCATAAGCTAATATTATATTATTATGCTTTAATATGTCACACCTTACGATTAGTACCGAAACTGTAAAATACATTGCAGTAGAATAAAATTGCAGTTTTATTATGACATTTGAAAATTTATCTTCAAACATTCTTGGCTACGTTTGCAGACGGAAAATCCGCTTCCTACAAACTTAAAAAAGAACAAACATTACCTTAATACCCATAAAACGGTGGTATTCCACCGACTACCAGCATGATGGCACGACCACAACACGAGGGATCGTTATGCAGAGCACTTAATTAAGTCTGGCCACTTCAGGTAGGCCGGGTCTTCGGCACGTACTGCCAGGGGGCGCCCGCGTCGCATAATTTGATAGAAGGACTCTCTATGACATGGACCGATCCTGATTTTGTTTTCTTTTTTCAAATAGGTCTTGTAGAAAACAAATTATTCCTATTATAAGTTATGGTGTTATATCCCTATTAAAAGTAGGAGCCACTTACAAAATTAAAGGTAAAAGATGAAATAACTTTGTAACACATTTTGAACGGGTAAAGAAGTGGAAAGTATGTTTTGCTTTCTCCCCCACTGTTCTTTTCTAATTAATTTCGTTGCGGGATCCAAGGCAGTTAAATCCGTTTTTCGGAACTCGTGGAGCTTCTTCACCTCAGTGCTTTCAGGAGTTGCAGTGGCTCTGAATAGAGTGGCGAGATAATCCCAAAAAAAAAATAAGGATCTTCATGGCAAACTCCAGACAACTTCTAAGTTTTTTTAAGACCTTCGTACCTGATTGATTAATCCAATCCAGTCTCCATGTTGCCATACAGGTCCAAACCCAAGTTGTCGATTCGCATAAAAATAACCCTACCTTACTCGCAAGGACATTCTGAGAAGTCAAAACTACTAATAATTAAATGAGACATATAAATCGTATGAGGCGTAGGCAGCCGCGTCCGTCGGCCGATAATTATCTGAAAATAGACGGCACACGAACGGGGAGATCAGACCAGCCCCTCCTTAATTATCCATCCTTAATATATACCTTGCAAAGAAATTATAAGATACTATAGAAAGGCTATCAGAAAAAAAACATTGAAAAACTATGATCGCATTCATGTTTAATTCTTTTAGCACATAATATGACCAGTACGGTCGTCCTACTAATTAAAAACATTCTTATCCAAATCGCAATCTCACCTCTTTGACAATCAATGTCAAAATTGTAGGTATACTAGAAGCATTTTTGACAAATCGAGACTGAGATAAGATTGCGATATCTTCAAAGTTTCTAAAGAGGTTTTTAAAGAATAGCACCGCTTAATAAAGTGAGTCATATAGTACTTGTACCTACCTATGTGCATTCTTTTTAAGGACTTTGCGAAGTTAGAAAATAAACTTAGGTCCCAATAAAGAATCCGGGAGTCCTGGAACAAAGGATATCCTACTGATAAAGAAAGAAAGGAAGTTGCCGACATTTCATCACAATGACAACGGACACATATAAGAATTCCGAGAAACATTTTAATAATAACTCAAAGATCCGCGTACAACAGACAAAACAGTAATTAAGAGAAGCGAGGGCATCATTATTATTTAATTTTAAACCAAATCTGAATTGATATACCAGTGCACCCACGCTGTCTGGGTCTAACTAACTTTCATTCTCATTGGAATATAATAACCGAGTAATGAGATGTCTGCAACATTAAATATAAATATTTAAACGCATTCCGCTTCCTACCATGATGACCAAATGTATGATAAATTAATGAACAAATTATCCTTCCAAGAAGCATGTTCGTGACCTTAGTCCGCCATGATTCATTATAAAACTAGTCAGTCTAGTTCTCAGGTACCTATTCAATTTAAAAAACATGCATTATTATTTATGGTAATTTTCGCGGGAGTTTTTTGATCTGTTGCACTTGAAGAGCATAGATAATGCGGATGTTGCATTTCGTCTTATATGTCATCAAATGAAAGAAATTATTGAAAAAAATTGTATTGGCTGGAAAATCTAAAATAAAAATGAAATATGCAAGATACCAATTTTTTGCTACACTTGTGTGTTGATATGACACGTGCGCATTAAGCTCGTTAGCATTTTATCATAATAATAACTTGAGCCGGTCTATTCTGTAAATATCTCGCAAAAAACGTCAGCTTGTGGTGAATGTTGTCAAATTTCAAGCGTCATCATAATCCAACCAACAAACTTTTAGAAAATAAGCAATCTAATCTCAGTTTTGATCTGTCAAAATTGCCTCAAATATTTTTAAAACATACACTACTTGTGAAACATCTTATAATAACATAAATGCAATAAATAAATAATCTTCATACATTTTCAAGACCACAAGAAAACGCCTAAAGCAGGCCGTTTCCAACCGGTCCTTTTGGAATCTATGAGGGAGGCCCATGTCCAGCAGTGGAAGTCCTACGGCTGGTATGCTGATGTTTTTTTTTTCAATTGATTATCTCTAAGACTGCGAATAGATTTTTAACGTTATCAATTAGTAGAATTGACTTTGTAGTGATGATCTCACTTTACCTAAATTTACCAAAAGTGATTTTTCCAGAATATTACTGCTGATTTTCCTCCTCTAGATTCCTTTACTTGTCTTGTCGAATATTGAACTCTTTTATTTATTGGAATAGGTACAATTGACATTGGGGAATAAGGTCTCATGATTTCACGCCATAATGGAAGGCAGGCGTAAGCTTGAATACTAAATTAAAACTGACAAACCTTTTTACTTACATTTAACACATACCATACCATCACGCCTGTATTCCCCGAAGGGTTTGGCAGAGGAGTACCAGTGTACACCCATAGTTCGCCGGTATGTTTAGGTCCCATGTAATAGGGGGCGAGCCTATTGCCATTAACTCGGCACAAATCCAAACTCCGAGCTGCTACTGAGAAGTTCATATAAAAACCCAATAACACTTTTGCCTCGACCTGGAATCGAACTCAAGACCTCTAGCGTAGCAGTCCCGCTAAGGACCACTAGGCTAACGAGGCAGTTACTTACATTTAAGTAATATAATAATATGCTTATGTTTATCTCAACAATATTAATCAGCTAATAACATATTTGGTAGGTGAATATCTCATCCCAATGTCAAATCAAAGATTTTTAAATGTCAAACATTGATTCACAATATTATTTTAATGATAAAAGGATAATTTGGTACCTATAGTAACTGTTGCCATATGTGGAATGTCGTTAAGTTATGATTTAGTTGTGTCAATCGTACACCTTGTCATTAACTTGGTCAGGTAATTTAAGCAACGTAGACCGTCCATAAGGACCAGGATTCGCAAAACTTAAAAAGGGTAAATAAAGCCGAAGCTGATTCTTCTCATCATTGATCGATAATTTTTCTGTTACGGATCGTACCTGGAAACCTTCTGATTACGGATATACCTATTGAAAATGAAAGTTTCAACTTTTTATTACGTTTTTTCACTAAAACCAACGTTAATGTTATAACTAAAGTTTGAATAGGTACCCCCACGAACCTTGTACTGTTGCATGCACCGAAAGTACTTATGATGTTTAGCGGGTGTTATATTGCACACTACCATAAACAATGATTTAATATAAATAACGTAAAACAACAAATCGTATGTTTATCATAAAGGTATTTTATCAATTTTTAAATTGGATATACCTCATGCGCATATTTATTTAGTAAGTTTTATTCCTATCAACTAACTCGCCTAACTAACTGTCTCGTTAGCCTAGTGGTCCTAAGCGCGACTGCTACGCTAGAGATCTTGGGTTCGATTCCCAGGTCGAGCAAAAAGTGTTGTTGGGTTTTTGTATGAAATTCTCAGTAGCAGCTCGAAGTTAGGATTTGTGCCCGGTTAATGGCAATAGGCTCGCCCACTATTACATGGGACCTTAACATACCGGCGAACTGTGGGTGTACACTAGTACACCTCTGCCTAACCCTTCGGGGAATACAGGCGTGATGGTATGTTATTCCTATCAATGCACCCATTGATAAGAATAAAACCTATTAAATAAATATCACCATACTAAATGTGGTTGTCGTACAAAAATTAAACAAAATTGCAATTAGCGTATTATCAATTTGAAAATCCACTCCAATCAGTTACCACGATGGTGGTAGACCAACAGTCAAGTTATAATCACACAAAGACATCTACTCATAAGGAGAGCGTTATGAATCATCTTGAACAAGTTCATAAAAGTTTATGATACAGCAACAATAACATGTCTCGTATACATTCATAAAACAATCGAAAAGTCGAGCCAATAAAATCATATTCCCCTAATCACTTACAATAAAAAGGTTAGACCATAATTATCTGTCATAAAATCGATAGGCGATTGTTAACCCTGGCAACACTCAACATTGAAATAAACAAATAATGTAGGAATGAGTGTTGCGGTGGGTCGGTAACTCGGCAGCCGCTGGTGACTGGTGTCCCGAGTCTCGCTGGAGTGTCCTAGAGGCCGTTAGCATTTGTCGGGCGGCGTCGCGCACTGAAAATAGCGCGGGCGGCGCGTCATCAATGCGCTTCGTTTGCTTTATGGCCAGTTATTGCGCGCGTTTAATTACCACCGCACGCCATTTTGAAGATTTGTGAAACGTCACTTTTGGCGCGAAACGTGCACTTGACAAATTACCGTGCACAGCCGCCGACACAGGCCACGCACACAGACGCACTTAGACTACTGAATTAATAGATTTTTTATGACCAACACTTGTTAGTGAACAGGTTTTGCAAATAAAAATACGTTTTGAATTAAAGTTGTTTTAATTAGCATACTTTGAATTGCAGTTCCGTGCTGCGATACGATTTGGGCGAGTAAAGTCCACTTATTTCTGGAGTAACAAAGTGCGCCGTGTTACATCGGCTGTATTAAACTTTTATTGCCTTCAGTGCCATTCTTTAGTCGGTGCGAGTGTGCGAACATGCCATTAATTACAGCCGAAACCATTTAAGAGATTTATTATATTTATTCTGAAATTTTAAAAGAGCATAAAATTCTGTAATACCTACGGCATGCCGAGGTATGGTGTAGCTATTAAATTAACAAACAGAGATATTAATCAAACTTGGCTTAGATGGGCTCTTAATTGAATGTCCAAGATTATAATTAACGTTTGACGATTCAGTTATAGATAGATTTGAACGTGAATGGAGTGAAAGGTCATCAGACAGGTTGTAGAAATGTAGACACGTCCAGTGGTTACCAATACCTAAGTAGCCCGTGACCAGAGCACGTCAGCTAATTTGAACAGCCTTGATTTGTCACCGACTACGATGCATTATTTTTTACCCTTCGCATTCATGTTTACTCTCGTTTATTCAACGCGCAGATCTCAGGGCTGCGTGCGATAAGTGCATTGCCCCGAACCGAAATAAATTGTCGCGACGCGGGCAGAGTGTCGCGTGGTGTGTACAACCGGTACCGAATATCGTGTAGATATTATAAAGAACCCAATGCCAGACATGGGCGGCCGGTCTCCCGCCAAAACGACCTGTCACTTTTGCGTCGTTACGCACTTGGCTTCACTCGCATGCTGCACTTGCCTGAAGTAATGAATACTGAAGCGGTGATGACGCGGCGATGAATGCCGCGTACGCTTATAATGTCGCGGTGAAATTTGTGAATGTTCGACGACCACTTTTTATCCGTTCGCTGACACTCGCGAGGTTTTTTGTAACGTCTTCATTCACTTGTCTTTTCCGCGTTCGTTCTCATGCGTGGTATGATTCATAAGAAAGGTGTTTTTCGGTTTTTGTTAATAAATTATTGATGTGTCAATTCGTAAGAGCCTTGATTCTGACAATGTCAATGCTTGTTTTGTATGAACTTGGTTTGAACTTTTTGATGCAATGTCTTTTATTGAAACTTCGCTTTCGGTTTTATGATAACTGCGCCTGATATCCAGTACCTTTCTCTAAACACACTTAACGACAAATAAGCTTAGTTCAGTCAAAACGGCTTAACCCATAATCTTTCAATAATTCATTTACTGCTGTCGATCTGATTCATTGTGCAAAAATAGATCCATCTACCTCTAAAACTAATGCTTAGAATAGATATAAAATCATTTAGCGTTAGATATCCTAACTCACTACAATTACTTCCAAAATTTTGATGTGGGTTGGTTCTTTTCTACAAAACTAGACACAAATATTCCCTATCATCACACAGCCCATACCCCAAAAGCTTGTCATAATATAACTGGTATCTGTACAGGTGACTTTTAATTGACTGAAAATCTGAAAAGGATAGTATAATGTAATTTTATTTTCACAATTTCAAGGTTGGTCCGATAGTAAAAGTCCTACTTCCTACTAATATAAAAAATGCAAAATTTTATGAGGATGTATAGATGGATGTATGGATGTTGGTTACCTTTTCAAGCTTAACCAGCTGAACGGATCTGGATGAAATTTGGCACCGAGATAGATTGTAGTGTGGAATAACACATTTGTATGATATTTTTTACCCCGGAAAAGTTTACGGTTCCCGTGGGATAATATGTCAAACTGGACGCGGACGGAGCCGCGAGCAGAAGCTATTTGTTCATAATAATGAGTACAAATATCCCTTTTCAGGTTTTCAGTCAGCAATCACCCTGTATAAAGAGTTGGCTCGCACTGAAACTGCTAAAGGCATCTAAACAGTCACAAAGACTCATGACTAAGCGCGTCCAAGCATCCTGTTTTCATTGTCGATACAACTCTGTAACTGGATGATTCACTAACGCTAAAATAACAACACAGTTATTACTAGCTGTACCCGCGGTTTTACTCACGTTCAGTTACGTTTTTGGTTACTGCTCCGTTCCCATGTGTCGTAACGTGATGTTCTCTAGTCTATATTATTCCTGACTAGCTTCCGCCCGCGACTTTTTCCGTGTTAATGTCGGTTATATTTAAAAAATCAATCATAATACACGTGGCGCCATCTATTATCAAAAGATCGTTATTGTTGTATTACTGGGGAACAGTGCCTTTTTTTGGGATGCAAGGTACGCTATGTCCGTTTCTGTACACCTGACAACGTATATGCAAAATTTCAGGATGATCAGTCCAATTCTTTAGTCATAAAAAGGTAACAAACAAACTTGCTTTCGCATTTATAATACTAGTTAGGATGACCCTGGCTATCATTTACAAAAATGACTTTTTTTAATACGATTGTTAGTTTCAGAGATTAGTGCGGTTACAAACACACAAAAATCTGTTCAGCTTTCTTATATTAGTATAGATTGTACCAGTCATAACAGTAGTAAGAGAAACTGTTTATATTTAAAAGTATAAGATTTCTTTGTAAGCTGGAGTGTAAAGGTAAGCTTTAAAAGCTAAGGGGACTTAAGTATTATTATTAAACTAGCCTATGCCCTCGACTTTGTCCGCGTGAATGTCGGTTATCGATGTTCTTATTTTGCGTCACCCTAACCCTTTATTTACACTAATATTATAAACGATTTGTATTTTTCCGTGTGTGTATGTTTGTAATGAATAAACTCAAAAACGACTGCGCCGGTACCGGAGCAGAAACGAAAGACGTAACGCGGGTGAAATAAGCCACGCGGATAAAGTCGCGGGCAGGTCGTGTAGTCTAAAATTGAATTAAATTTTACTCCTCAGGCCAACTATCTAACAGTGAGCCTCGTCGAAATATTAGAAAGTTCAAATAAACTGAAATAGTAACATTGCTACTTACCCAGTATTGGACCCGTACCCTCATACATTAGAGGCTCCCAGCCCATGACGACGTGTACACTTTACTACTATCATAAATGCAAAAGTTTAGATGGATGTATGTTTGTCACTCAATCACGCCAGAACTGCTGCCCGGATCTGAATGAAATTTAGCACGGAGATAGATAATAGTCTAGAGTAGCACATAGGCTACTTTTTATCCCGGAAAAATATACGGTTCCCGTGGGATACATCAACTTTGACGCAGACGAAGTCGCGGGCAGAAACTAGTATACCTAATATATGCAACATTAAATTCCAAATACATAAGCACATATCAATAATCTATCATCATTATCTTACAATAAAATTAATGTATGAGATATTGTATTTAATTCAAGCCCTGACCGTTTGGTGTATTTGATATGCGTCATGGCTGTGGAATGGGTCGCATACCATCCACAACATCCATCTCATCCATAATATCAGGTGCAATCGAACATAATTGTCCAAAAATCTCCGTACGAAACCAACCACAAAAAATCATGTAGATTATATTTTATACGCGTTCGATTTTCAACTCTGAATACAAAATTACTATTAAATATGGTTTTATGGGATTTTGAACCTTCTGCGCTTACACATACAGGTAGTATGGTATATTTTAGATGGTATTGTTTAGTTGGTAAGGGATTTAATCCGGTGGATCGCTGCTGCCAAGCGGGTGACGGCTCCGACCATCCGTGAACCCTGTACGGTGCGCAAGCGCAGCTTTTGAGAGTTTTGACATTTCTGTTTTAGATATTATTTATAAAGAAAGATAAGTATTTTATTGTTGATTATTTGTACTCTGATGATTTGAATAATGAAATACGGCTGTGAGGTTCCCCAGCTCATAAAAAAAAAAGTTTTCAGAACTTTGTATTTCCAATCTCAGTCCTTGTCAAAATTATTATTTTTTTATTTTGCAGTGTCCTCAAAGCTTAAGCAAACTGTAAATGTCATGATAATATTATTACCATCGTTCTGACTCTTTTCCCTTAGCCTATCCTGTCCCACTGCTGGGCAACGTCCTTCCAGGAACTCTTTTCCCTTTCCGACCTTATACCATTTTTTTTTTGAAGTCCTTAAATACAGCTTCCATATTTAACGGACATTTTTAAAGTCATCCCCTGTCGAGCCATCAACAATGAAAAAAACGACATACAGTATAATAAAAAGTGAAATTAAAATGCAAGAAATTCTTAATTCGAATTGTATTTGCTGTCGGTAGGACGTAGCGTGCGCAGGAAAGGGGCGGTCTGGCCGAACCAGTTCGCAGCGCAGGCGCACCGGGCAGCACAACCGCGCTCCTGCGACCATTGCCTACTGCCTCATATACTGAACGACATTGGTTTTTAAACCTGCATCTTTAAAACTGATAAAGAAATAAAATAATTCAGAAAAAAATATCATCTGGACATGATATTTTTAGATAAGGTTTATTAATATGGTACATAGCAAAAGCGGTTACCAACCTTCCAAAAAAAAAACAATTACCATTGCCCCTCCCCAAACAAAGAAGTCATAAAAGTTTTCACCCGCGTTAAGTTCCGTCTGTGGCTACTTCTTCGCTCCCGTGAGTCACAGCGTGATGTTATATACCCTAAAACCTTCCTCGATAAACAAGCTATATACCACAAAAGGATTTTTTTAAATCGGTCCATTACTTTCCGAGATTAGCGCGAACAAACTTTTCTACATTATAAAATTGCTAGCGATTTTTCGAAGTTTACAAAAATCACCACATTACACGAAGGAACTACATCACACACTTCCTTCAAAGACATCAATTAGCTACGTTAATTAAGTACTGTCTCCATACACTCACACGCATTAAATCACAAGAATAATCTTACAGGATGTAGACCCCTTTCATTTGATTCCCATAGCTTCCATATGTCCTTAGAAGAAAGAGTCAACACGTGGTCAAAACCCTTTGCGTTAGCGTCAATAATAAAACTGTATGAGCCTGGATCAGAAACTGCGTAAGAACATCTTTTGTTTTTCAAATCAAATAATTTATTCATACTAATATTATAAATGAGAAAGTAACTCCGTCTGTCGGTCTGTCTGCCTATCGATTACGCTTCCACGAATAAATCACAGAACCGACTTTGAAGAAATATGGTACGGGGTACCAACCCCCAAGAAAGGACATAGGCTACTTTTTATTCCACGATTTCATTTGCGTCCGTGATAACCGTCGATTACGCCGACAAAGTCGCGGTTAAAAGCTAGTTCAAAATAAACCATTTACAGGCACTTTTAAATTATCAAGAAGTCAGTCAGTCAGAAAATTGAAGCTAGTTGCTCTTTCCAAACACAGTAGGTCCTTTGGAGAAGAACGAACAAGGTAGAAGTGGTCATTACTACCTCTCTTCCATCCCGTATTTGATTGCAAAATAACTGTTCCCGGAATTCCAAATATCTCTTCAAATCAGAAAATCAATAATTATTAATAGGACTTTAGAAACACAACGCTACTAACAAAATATATAACTACTTGATTAAATGATTAGCTAACGTGCAGAAACACCAATAAGTTTTAACAATAACACTTGAACCTTAAACAATTTTGAAATAAACATGCCACATTTAAAATATTTCCGGTCGCTTCGAATACCACAGACCTTAATCACGCTTCCAAATTCAAAATCGAAACTATCCAACTTGACATTGAAAGGGTTAAGATTCCCATAAGATACGAAAGACCAAACGTACATACGTCATAACGCTATAATTTAAAAAAAGGGTTAAGAGAAAAAAGTTAATACAAAATGACACCCCACATGTGCAGGCATCCGGCCGACCTACGCGTCATTAAAAGTTTAGCTGTCAAATGAAGAAATCGTTCATCCCGTATTATTTTATCTGTGGCTCGATTATAAACAGATGTTATTCGGCAATAAATCTTTGTCTTTGTACTTCATATAAAAGGAATCGTTGTCCAAGTGAAATGAAACGTTTTCGCGAATTATTTCTTTGTCGAAAACAATGTTTAAGGTTTTGGTCTTTTGTCCTTTTATTTTTTGAAGTCTGTACCTACAGTTACTGAATATTACAGTCATGTCAAAAATTTGTAGTTGCTAATACATATTAGTATTAGGTACTATGTGTGCGTAATAAAGGACCAATAAAGAAAAAGTTTTAGTATTGTGAATGGAAGGACTAATAAAGATAGCATTTATTTTATAGTACAATAAATTACCATACCATCACACCTGTATTCCCCGAAGGGCTAGGCAGAGGTGTAACAATGTACATCCTCAGTTCGCCAGTATGTTTAGGTCCCATGTAATAGGGGCGAGCCTATTGCCATTAACCGGGCACAAATCCTAACTCCGAGCTGCTAATGAGAATTTCATAGAAAAACCCCATAACACCTTGCTCGTCCTGGGAATCGAACCCAATACATATAGCGTAGCAGTCGCGCTAAGGACCACTAGGTTAACGAGACAGTTTAAGAAAAAAAATCAAGTACAAAGGTTTAGACCAAGTGTACGCGAAAAACAATAACCATTAGATTCATTACGTCAAAGCGTCTCACTTCATGATCGAGTTATCGTCAAATCGATTGTGGCATCGATAAGGTTATAAAGAAGCATGATTTTATCAACATTTAGTCGATCGTTGGCGTTATTAACGATGCTCCCGACCAAGATAGATGGTGCACGATTTTTTATAAAGCTGAATGCGTCTATTCCAATGACGAATGACGCTGTTTCAAAAACAATTTTTAGTTAACTGCCTAATCGATAACGAAGTTTTAACGATCTGCCATGATTGATTTTGAAAAGAAAATCGGAAACTGGTAATTACTCAAAAGTTTATTTATTTATTTAAACTTTACGGAACAAAAAGTACAAAGGCGGACTTAATGCCTTAGGCATTCTGTACCAGTCAACCAAAGAGGTGCAAATTATAAAATAAATATAGAACAAAATTTGATACTTAAAAAAAAGAATTCAATGCAATTATAGTAAAGTAAGAAATGTAATTAAAAAAAACAAAAAAAAATGCACAAAAGTACAATATAACTAAAATTATCCATACTTATAAAGTTCTTCTGCTTATTTAAAACGTGTTGGTTATAACGACAGTAATTAGTTCAATTATGTTAGTTGCTACCGAGTCGATACAATTTATGTACAACTTACTTATCTATCTGTCAAAAACCGTTGGTCTGTGATAGAGGTAAACTCCGAACATGTACAGGCGAAAGCGACAAGCTTATACACTCAAAAATATTAAATTCTCAAATCCATTATATGTATCCTACATTTGATATTAGTCGGACAAAATATGTTTCTGAATTAAAAGTATCAAAATGTTGCGATCGATAGTTATTTCCTAGACTCGTAGCAAACTTTTATTTCCGTAGGCCGTAGGGCGTAGGGCCTACGGCCTACGCCGTAGACACTGCTACAAAATATTTTTATGTATCTAATATTCTACTAATCAAATCATCAGAATTAGCCTATTAGATAATTGTAACTGTATGCAAGGAAACTTAATTTCTAAACAAATCAGCAGAAATTTTTGTCCGATGTTCTTCACATTAGTCAAAAATTATTGTTGGAAAGAGATTTTCGTTTTTGTTATGACTATCACTGTCTATGCTAACCGCATTGTTAATGGGTCATGGGGTGTTTAAAATTTAGTTACCACACATTTTAATAAAACTAGTTTTTAACCCCCGACGCAAAAACGACGGGGTGTTGTAAGTTTGACGTGTCTGTGTGTGTGTATCTGTAAGTGGCATCGTAGCTCCCGAACGCATGAACCGATTTTGATATTCTTTTTTTTTTTGTTTGAAAGGTGTATTAGTCGGGAGTATTCTTAGCTATGCTTGATGAAAATCGGTTCAGCGATTTCAAAGTTATCAGCTCTTTTGTTAGTTGCGGTAGGGATTGTTATTCTCTGTCGGGAGTTAATTAAAATTTGTTAATTTTGTTTCTTTGTAAAAAAAATGGAATTTTGACCTTCAATATCTCGGTCACCTTATATCTCCTAGGTATAGTTCAGAATAAAAAAATGATCGTAACGACGGGAAGAACGTGTAACTTTCGGTATCGTTTAATGTCTCTTCATTTTATTTTAGCTTCAGTAAAAATACTTTTAACCAGTGGTATTCGTCTGTACCTACACCAGCATAGATATGTAAGTAACATCAGAAACCTGATACACGGGCGGTGGCTGTCAAAAACGTCAAGCGCGACCGCAGAAGTGAGCTCCCATTACTCTCCGACTACCATAGACACGTGTTTTAGTCATCTGTGACGATGTTCAACTTAAAATGAAAGTTTAATCCTCCTTCGTCTTTTTGCCTAAGGCGATTAAGTGGGACTCAAAAATATGAAACAAGTGGTATTTTTTAAAAACCGCTACTACTGTATCCGTTTAAAGTTATTATTTATAACATTAATAATAATACCAGCTTATTATTGTCCTACTGCCGGGCAAAGGTCTTCTCTCATACAGAGAAGACACGACCATTGATCACCACCCCTTGTTCGAGCAAACGTACAAATTGCCAATCCGCCTTGAGGATTGGCAATTTCAGACTTAAATTAATATAAATATGTCGAGGTTTCCTCACGATATTTTCCATTACCAATGTCAGTAATACCCGAGATACGACTTAATAGAGATAAACAAACAAAATTGATTATCACAAGTCCATTCAACTCGATCAACTACAATTTAACATTACCCCTCAGGCCGCACATAAAATTCTATCTACTAGCCACGCGCCAACCATTTGCATTTCCCTTTGAACGGGAAAAGAAAATGGTCGCATTTTCCCGCGTTTTTTGTGACGCCACAGACTCGATACGTTGAGAAAGTGAATCATTAGAAACGTGCTCATTTTATAAGTTCCTTTTATTATTATCTTAGATGATTTCACTCAACTATTAAATAAGTATTAAAGCATTGACAGACAGACAGACAAATAGATTATGTGGATAGTTTGCTAGTTTGTGTTTGATAATTTTCAGTTTTTGTGATATCTCATTCCGCATTACTGGGAGGTTACATATTTACCACCAAAAAATAGAAGCGTTTTGGTTCTTTGTGGTATTATCTTAATCAATAAAGAACTACAGCATCTCACTCAACATTATAAACAAGTTTCAGTAACTTTTTCATTTTACGGAGTCCATCACATAATATTGTGTAACTGAACTACCGAAACGTCTCGCACACAGAACGTGACATTTTATTAAATTCTCATTCGTTTGGCGCAGCGAGTGTTATGAATCGCGCGCGACACGCGATGTCGCGAGCTCTGCCGTGCACCCAGCCGCACGCCACCGCCCTTTGTGGCGATATGCTCACCATTTATCACACGATACCAACTTGTTCCGTTATTCTTACGATTAACCAGAAATTTTGGCACATTTGGTTAGGAATCGACATGCTCAAATACGTGAATCATTCGCCAGCAGTAGTAAAATTGATTTTATTTATTTTCAGACACGACAACACCGTACGTCCTCTACAAAGATGGCGTGGAACGGGCCCCACCAGGCACGCAGTGGGGCGGCGGAGTGCTGGACGGAGGCTACCAGCCTATGCAGCACCAGAGTCCCGGCGGACCCTCACCACAACCTGAGCCCCAGCTCGCTTCGCCGGCCCCGTCGCCCTACCCTCCCGCGCCGCCTCCCCCAGACCCCACCGGGGCCGCAGAGGACGCCGCCCAGCAGCTCGCTCAACAGCAGGCACAGCAACAAGCGCAACAACAACAGCAACAGCAGCAGCAGCAACAACAAACGTCTCCTGAACACATGCAAGTGGAGCAACAGCTCCAAAGCCAATCTCAGCCACAGCCTCCCTCGCAGGACCACCTCGACCGCACCCCGTGCTTCGTCCCGCAGCCGGACCTGCAGCAGCAGTACACGCCGTACTTCAAGGAGGCGCGACCCACGAGCCACATGCTCGGCACCGGCGGCTTCCCATTACACTACCTTAAACAAAACGGTGGTGTGCTGTCCCTTGAGGGTCCTTTAGACCAGTACTCGGCGCCTGACCTTCGTCACTTGCCAGACATAGTACAGCCTGAGCCGCCGAAGCCGCGGAAACACAACCCGAACTCAGAGCTACGCTTGTTCAAATGCCTGACGTGCGGCAAAGACTTCAAGCAGAAGTCGACGTTGCTGCAGCACGAGCGGATCCACACGGACTCGCGGCCTTACGGGTGTCCGGAGTGCGGCAAGCGGTTCCGGCAGCAGTCGCACCTGACGCAGCACCTGCGCATCCACGCGAACGAGAAGCCGTACGCGTGCGTGTACTGCCCGCGGTCGTTCCGGCAGCGCGCCATCCTCAACCAGCACCTGCGCATCCATTCCGGTGAGAAGCCATATACGTGCGGCGAGTGCGGCAAACATTTCCGCCAGAAGGCCATCCTGAACCAGCACGTCCGCACACACCAAGGCGAGCGCTATTCACACATATATACCCCCCGGCCCCCGCGCGCGCCGCCTGCACTGACCGCGCCGGTCACTGCCGCCGGCGCCCGCGCTCCCCGCCGCCCCCGCACCGTCGATTCGGTCTCGCATCCATTGGCCTTCCTATCAAAAATTCTCGGTTCCCTCGTCGCCCGTATAACGCAGGGCGCTCGCGAGACGCGGAACCGACCGCCGGACGCTCCCGTAACCGTTCCCAGTTTGATTAACCCACTCGTCGGCTACCCTTGCCTTACCGTGTCTCACCTGTGACTGACCATTCTATTCAATTTTACAGATGTTTCGCCGCATCTCATTTTCAAGAACGGGACGACGCCGACTCTGTGGCCCCAGGACGTACCGTTTCCAGCCGATGAGAACAAAGAAGAGATCCAGTCGACGTTCGGCGACGCAGACGGGCAGAATGGAGACCAGCGCGGCTCTTGCTTCTCGCCAGGAGACACGGCGCAGTACCCTGCTTACTTCAAAGACACGAAAGGTCTCAATCACTCAGTCTTCAGCTCAGGGCTATCTCTGCAATATTTGAAAGGTGGAAAGCTACCAGACGTACTGGGGGGACGGGCGATGCCACTGTACGTGCGCTGCCCAATTTGCCAAAAGGAGTTTAAACAAAAGTCAACGCTACTACAGCACGGGTGCATTCACATAGAGTCGCGTCCATACCCCTGTCCGGAGTGCGGCAAGCGCTTCCGGCAGCAGTCGCATCTCACGCAGCACCTGCGCATCCACACCAATGAGAAACCGTACGGCTGCGTGTACTGCCCGCGCTTCTTCCGTCAGCGGACCATCCTCAACCAGCACTTGCGCATCCATACCGGCGAGAAGCCGTACAAGTGCACCCAGTGCGGTAAGGACTTCAGGCAGAAGGCGATTCTCGACCAGCACACAAGGACGCACCAGGGTGACCGGCCCTTCTGCTGCCCTATGCCCAACTGCCGGCGGCGGTTCGCCACCGAGCCGGAGGTGAAGAAGCACATCGACAACCACATGAATCCGCACGCTGCGAAGGCGCGGCGCGCTGACGCCTCCAAGACGCCGCGGCCCCTGCCGCCCGCCACTGCCGTAGTCAAGCCCGAGCTGTACTTCCCGCAGTGCTACGCGCCGCCGTTCCAACAGTTCCCCGGCTCGGGCGAGTTCAAGCCGGTGGTCGGACCGGGCGCCCCTGTGGCCTGCCTGCCGGCCCAGTGACCCGCGCCACCGCCGCGGTGGCACCCGGCGCCCACGCACGCGCATGCGCACCACGACCTCTACGCCGCCGAGCGCCTCTACAACTGAGCGGCGGCGACACAAGTATACGACTCGCGCGTTTTGCGCGGCCCTACAGTACCAGTAGTCGATGTATTTTAACCGGATCGCTGTAAAACGAGCTTCGATCTGTAAATAACGTCCTGTTTATACTCCAGCGGGAGGTGTGTCGCGGATCGCGATGTACAATGTCAAAGTTCATCACGTGTAGTGTTACCGTCGAAGAAGCGAGTACAGTTAGCGTTTTTGCCCAGTAATCGTTAAGTTACCACGTAAGAGTTAGTTTTCTCGGTGATTCTCGATTCTGCTGAGATTTTCGCAGACGCTCCGAGTGGATCTAGCCCGGAGATTAGGATTTAAAACACTTCGTTGAAATCTAAAAATTAAGAATTGATCTTTTACCACATAACAATATTTCGCGATGAATGTTTCCGGCGCGACGTCGTGCCTAATTGTAATAAATATACATACATATTTTGTAGACATATTAAGTTAATTTTATTTACGAGTATTAAGAGATAAAATCTGGCAAACAAATGGGGTTTTATACGGGAATCCGTGATGCTCAAAATAATGTTAAAAGTAACGATAAAGAATGATAAGAATTTATGAGTTAGCTGTGTAAACAGAGTTCGGACGCGAGTCCTTAAGGGAGATGAACATCGTCGGTGAGAACGCAATCATGAATGCAAACCAAAAACGTAGGTTACCTTCTGCCATCAACATTATACTTTGTTAGTGCGGACTTACACGAGGTTCTGTTACATTTATGAATGCATTTACTCTTAATTAACAAAGTGAGATTACTGAGATGTCTTCGTAACACTATAGGTGCCAAATAGTGTAGTGATTTTTAATTTTTTTCTACCAGCTTGTATTATAGTTGGCCTAGTTTAGATTGTTACCAGTTTTTTCAACAATGTGACAAAATGAGATGCATTTAAGAGGAAAGGGTCAGACTGAGAGAGGACTGTGATAGCTAGGTAGGTTAGGGACTATGTCGCTCATTTTAGCGTTAAATCTTCGTGTGTCGAGATGAGTCCGCTGCGGCTCGACTGAGTGTTTGAAAGTTTACATTTACGTTACATTTTGTACAGAAAATTGAGATGATTTTTTTTACGTGAGTCGAATCTATATGGAAGTCTTTTATGTTCCTAAATTTTAATTATCTAAAATTTTTCGATTGTTTCTGTGGCCGGCAAGTCGTGGCCGGCCCGTCGCCTTCCTTTGTTTGACTGATTTGATAACAATATTACGATGAGTGAGATTAGTAAAATTTACCAATTAACGGTAACGTGTGATGACGCCAAGTGCTTTGTTGTAGTTTGATCCAAGGAACGGAGGGTACGCCAGAGTAAATCTTATTTCTAATTTAGCTTAGACTATCGATTTTCGAATTACCAAGCAATTCGATCATTCATCGCGAAATAACTTAGAATTTAGGAAGAATAAAAATATTATATGAATTTGTGACACTGTTGGAGTATTCTGGTGCTGTGTATGTCGTCTCCAGCGAATGAAATCAATGATTACAAAGTCAACTCAAAAGTGTATACGTGGATATGTTTAATTCGAACAGTCTGAAGACTTGAAGAGACGGATATATTTAATATATCTGCTGAATCGAATGTTATTAACAGAACCGTCAGGCACACAGCCAGTCTCCCAGACTATAAACTACGCGAACACGCCAGGATAGTCCAGCATTCTTTTTAACGTTTTAATATCTCTGTTTGTATGTATAGACAACTTATATAGCTTATTTTACTATATTGTTGTGATGGTTTCCTTTTCCTACCGCATAATATGAACTGTTAATTAACTAATAGGTGTAATAGTAAGGTGGATTTGTGGGAGTCACTCATACCATTTTATTATTTGTCACTACGAAGTGATCGATGCAATATTATTATTTAGTGGGTTTATTGTGTGTTGATTTTACGACGAATTTATCGCATTGGGCAATTATGAAAATTAATCGGTTAGCTATTTGTGAACGTCGGCGCAAGCGCATTAGATCAACCAATCTATACATACGACTGTTGCGAAATTGTTAAAACGAACCAAATAATGTTGTATACGAAACTAATCGATTCCAAATCGAGTAATACGCACACGGTAGCTTAGATTGTAACCATCGATTAAAATAGTGCTCGGTCCGAGTCGCGAGTCGATTCTTGAGCTGCGTTCACAACTGGCGCCACCTCTAGCATTTTATTTTCCATTTTGATTTTCCTATCAAACTTTCGGAGGTTTACAATTGAAAAAAAAACATCGTTATCGAAGAAAATTATAAATATTTATCTTCCGTGACTAAAGTTTTCCACATTGTTCACACGTGTGATCCTCCTAATGGGAAGCGCGCGCGCCGCTCCCGCCCCCCCCATGAAACAATAGCATAGGATTCAGTTATATTATAGTTTATACGACACAACACAAGCAGCCTTATACAATAATAGTTGATAAGTATTTTTATACAATAAACGATATATTTGCTCTATATTGGTCGGGGGTGGCGCGTCGCACAGTTCCCTAGTACAAAGTTTGAATACAAACATACAACACAGTGCCATAGCCGAGAAATAACCTCAGATTTATACTTATTAGATTTTTATACCAATACAAATGGATTTAATTTTTAAATATTAACAAGAAGTGATTAAGTATACAGAGATTACAGATGATATTTTATACATTTATTACATACAATATTATTAAAAAAGGTAAATGTGTAATAGTCTTAAAGTGAGTGTTGTATTGGTAACGTGCTAGGTACCTACCTAAATAAAGATAGGTACTTGTATTACGCGGAGTTGTGAAAAATTGATTCGAATCAAACTGCTATCCATTTTGCACAACTTTATATTGTACACGTTGGGTTTTCAAGTTTTTTTTTTTTTTCACTTACTACCTACCTACTTACATTCAGTGTGGTTATTGTAAATACATATCATTGGGAAATTTGTAGCAGTGTTGCAACACTAAAGTTCTGCTTTGGTTTTTATTGAAACCGACGGTTGCAGACAACGTGTAAGCCAATTATTGAAACATCTGATTCTGTTGAGACACAAAGCTAAATAGTTTAGTCAATAAATGCAAGTTCCGCGATAATGATTACATCCCAGGATGTTCTGTTTGTATTGCTCACTGTTTTGTTAAGTTTTGCTCAATTAAACGTGTATGTATACCTATAAAGTTAATCATTTTAGTTTTTATTGTGTACGGAATGATTTTGTAAAATATCTTTTTTTGAGAGCACGGTTTTGCTTTCTTATGAAACTATTTTTAAGTGCTGAAAAAGTTTGGTTGTCCATAGACAATCCAGGTTTTGTATTTTAAATTGGCAATTCTTGTAGTTCACAATAGTAAAGTCGTAATAAACAGTGTTAATGCCGTATTCACACGAGCCGTCCATTCTGCATCAGATCCATGCAGTTGTACTCTCATGGATTATGTTCCCCGAGGATTGATTTAAACATTAATTAGGTTTGAAGCATGTTCCTAACGTTTATTAATACGTAATATTTATTTACTGACATTTTTTACCGAATACCCGTAGTTTAAGAGATAGAATCTGTAATCATTTTGCCAATTCTTGTCTAACAAACTTTTCCTTCAAAGGAATTAAATTCCAATACACGTTTATATCCACATAGCGTCTTGCAGTAACATTGTACACTTCAATAGCAAACTAATGCAATTTAACCCGTAACTAAGCAAGATAATCTTCTCGTATTAAATGCAATGTCAATATGCCTACTTAATTTGTACATTTTTAAGTTGTTTAAAATATTAAAAAAGGAGAGAATAAGATTGCATTGTAAAACTATACTTTGCATATTACTTACATAATAATTATCAACATTACGTCAATTGTATTAAATACAATGTCTGAGCGATGTTAGTGAAACTGAAGCATTGCTAAGCTTGGTATAACAGTATAATTAGTTTAGTCTTACTAGATCCGAAACTCGACAGCTGTCACTAATTCCTTTGTTTATAAATGCATTTAATTGTGATCTCATGGTGAAATTGTAAAGTCTTATTGTCTTACATATAGGATGTAAAATTGGCGAATGTTGAAGTCGACCTACCAGTTCAGTTTCTTAATTATTAACAATTACACATATCTACATGCTTAGTAATTTTAAACTCGCATGAAGCAATATATTGTAAGTTATTGTGTACTCTACATTACCATTTACTTTATCGTTAAAACAAGCCAAGTTCCCGTTCATTTGATTAGTGTACACGTAGGATACTTATGGTTTGGTCGCAAATGAAACTGTATACACGATATAACTTGCGCCATTAAGGAAATGTATACAAAATGGCGGCCAAGCAACCGAGGATAACATGCTCTTTCATTCGCACAGTATAGCGAACAAGTGAGAGGATACGATGAGCGCCATTTTGTTTCTTTAATATCACAAGTTATATAGCGGAGTGTTTTTGTCAATGCATGTTAAAATGAGCTTAGTGTAACAGGTTTAGTTTCGATATAGAAGTTGGCTACGAATTATTTCACGTCTTCCATTTTCAACGTAGTATATGTACTACCTAAAAACGGCGTTTGTCATTTGTGGCACTTTATTTTTTTTTGTAAATTTGGCTTCACACATCAGGATACCCGACGCGAGCGGTTCAGAAAAAATCATTATTCACAAGTTCTAATGTGTGAACCCGAGCTTAAGTGTTATTTGCATTAATTGTATAGTTTAAAACGTAAAAGCGTATATCTGCAGTTAGTGCAGCACCAGTGCAATACACTTGATTTTTTGGCGATATTAATGTATAATTTATTTTATAAATGACTTATTTTAAAAATAGTTGTTAGTGTTTATAAAATAATTGGTAGCCAACATAAAAATGGCCTATAATAATTTCATAAAGTTAGTAGATACGTATCATTGTACCCACTGCCACTCGCCAACCGCTGTCAGATGTAATAGGATACAAAGTAATAATTTTTTTATCACAAACAATAGAGACTTGTTGAAACAGTTCCACAGTAAAATAAGTGTTGTTGAATTTTTTAATAAAATATGGACATATTTAGATTAATGATCTTGTAGTCTGGATTGAGTTTTTTACAGATTTTATTAAATGCAAAGTTTTCGTGTATAATGATGATGAAGCTACGTCGCCTATGCAGCTTATTTTTGCTACAATACTTATTTTAAGCCATACAATAACAGTTTTAAATAATAGTACAATACATATACAGATTATACAATTATATACAATAGACATATACAATAAAGCGGTGATATTATACATATTTTATTTAAGAAGCGTTTGTAGGCGGCGTACCTTGAGGCATGACTTGGTTTCATTAATGGGTGCTGTTATATCATTAATTGTACATATTTATTGTAATATACAATAGACTGGTAATTTTACACTGTTGTTAGGTTTCTACAGAGTTATCATCTGAGGCTGCTCCCTTACTGATTAACAAACTAATGTTGTTTTCGTGATTCAGACATATTATTTACGTGGATTACATGTCTTCATTAGCCATGGTTAGACATTCATCTTTGTGTTACCACATCTTTATAGCAATAAAAAGATTTAAAATAGAACAGAGACATAAATATAATGTATAAGGTGGCCTAAATTAATCAGTAAACAGCGGCCTCGGTCCATATGTTACAATAGAGTATATTTTCTTACCTACTGAGCCGAATAGACTATATGAAATTCATTTTAGACAATACCAGAATACAAGATCTAACTTTTTACACACAACAATTAACAACAGACTTCAGTTATTTTACATAGCATTATTATCTACATAGTTTTGTTCGGAGGAAACAGTTGGTTGCGATATGGTCACAGAGATCCAGGCGAAAAATTGAAACGTTGGCATTTGTCAAAAATTAAATATTATAAAAATTGTAAATATATTTTCTAGTTCTTCCAAAATGAATAATTATCAGTATTAAATACAAAATTCGACTTTGGTTAGGTCAAAAGTGTAATTGTGTGATCTATATAGAGAATTTTTGCATTAGATTTTTCTTCATATATAAACTTTAAAGATATTTTTAATTATTTTTAGTTAAGTACATTATTTTCTTTTTTAGATTGTATTTTACTTGAATTGTAATAATGATCTTGCCTAGAATTGCATTTATGTTAGTTACTTTATGATGCGTTTGAAGTTGATACCATCGTATTTATGTATATTATTATTGTATTAAGGGTTTTGTTTGTTTTTTTTTTTTGTCATTAATAGAAGTAAAATGTTGTAAAAAGTAAGCTCGTTGTATTTTATCAAATAAACACTTTTTAGTCCAACTGAAGCAATACGTTGCAGTTTTATTTCTCTTTTATTTTACACGCACACACACATACCATCACGCCTGTATTCCCCGAAGGGTTAGGCAGAGGTGTAACAATGTACACCCACAGTTCGCCGGTATGTTTAGGTCCCATGCAATAGGGGGCGAGCCTACTGCCATTAACCGGGCACAAATCCTAACTCCGAGCTGCTACTGAGTATATCATAGAAAAACCCAATAACAGTTTTTGCTCGACCTGGGAATCGAACCCAAGACCTCTAGCGTAGCAGTCGCTCTTAGGACCACTAAGCCAACGAGGCAGTTATTTTATTTTTTTAATAATAACCTACCTGTGTGTCTTTGTAATCAGTTGTAAGCAACTGCCCGGTGGTCTCGTGGTCGCAAGCGCGACTGATGAGCGTGGGATCCCGGGTTTGATTCCCAGGTCAGGCAAAAAGTGTTATTGGGTTTTCCAGTAGGATATGCTCAGTAGCATCCCGGAGTTTAGAAGTTGGTCCCGATTGTCATTCGTTCATCTTTGACAGTCGTTACGAATAGTCAGAAGAGTGAAAGTCTGACAACCAGTCTAACCAAGGGGTATCGTGTTGCCCAATAACTGGGTTGTGGAGGTCAGATAGGCAGTCGCTCCATGTAAAACATTGGTATTCACCTGCATCCGGTTAGACTGGAAGCCGACCCCAACATAGTTGGGAAAAGGCTAAGCAGATGATGATGATGCGTCTTTGTAACCAGTAACGTTAACAAAGGGCTCCTGCAGTGGATAGACGACACCACTAATCAATTGATTTACTTTTTATGAGCTGTCAAAACGCGATCTCCCCATAGATTTTGTATGAGAATACTAAACTAAGACAAAATAAATATTTGTTTTATTCTGTTTTTTAGTATCTGTTGTTATAGCGGCAACAGAAATACATCATCTGTGACATCAACTGTCTAACTAACTCGGTTCATGAGATACAGCCTAGTGACAGACGGACGAACGGACGACCAGCGGAGTCTTAGTAATAGGGTCCCGTTTTACCCTTTGGGTACGGAACCCTAAAAATTAGGGATGCGTAAGGAAATTTCCGCGGGCTAGTTTTAAATAAAAATACCTCAAACTAGATTCAACAATATATTCTTCATAATATTTACTTACATATATACCTACATAATATACAAGTACTACTCACCCCGTTTCCCCAACTTGGCTATACGCTCTTGATTCTTATAAATACAAAGATCCATAAACGTCAAACTCAACAGCAGACAGTGTCCCAGCATGTCCTTCTGAAGGTCCTTTTGCGACCTGAAACTGGTCTGCAAGTCTTCAGGGACGAAGGCATGGGAGTTGGTTGGACATCTGCTGTTGAAGACCCGGAGTAGCATTTCTACAGTTTGGTCTGTCGATACTCTTTCGTTGCCAACTAAAGTGCCGTATAACCTGAATAATAAAGAGTACTTGATTTAAAGTATTGACAACACGTTAACTGCCTCGTTAGCCTAGTGGTCCTAAGCGCGACTGCTGTGCTAGAGGTCTTGGGTTCGATTCCCAGGTCAAGCAAAAAGTGTTATTGGATTTTTCTATGAGTTTCTCAGTAGCAGCTCGGAGTTAAGATTTGTACCCGGTTAATGGCAATAGACTCGCCCCCTATTACATGGGACCTAAACATACTGGCGAACTGTGTGTGTACATTGTCACACCTCTGCCTAACCTTTCGGGGAATACAGACGTGATGTGTTTATGTGTTGACGACACGTTTAGCTTAGTGGCTGAGGGTGCGGCTGCTGTGCTATTGTCGCGGGTTAGATTCCCTCTTGCAACAAATATTTTTTGGCCTTATTGTTGGCCCATGGCCTATTTGTTAAACTTGTTCAAGTATGCCGTTACGTGTTGCCTGCATTCCAACCCTTCCTAACAAACTTGTAGCGCCATCTATATTTTGAATTGTAACTAAAACGACAAGTAGCGATATCTACATTTACGATAAGAACAAGACTTTAATTCTGAATGATGATATTACTTTCCCTACTTTTATGGCTACCCAATGGAACAGTGTAGGTAAAAATTGACGCATATAGATGGCGCCATCAGCACAAACAGTAAACAGGGCATTGCATAATAGATATTATTTAATGTTTCTATTTAATTTTCTTGTGAAATTCATAATTTTTTATCACGAAAAAATTATATGTTTTTATTTTTATTTTTCCAAACATGTCGAACTGATGCAATTACGTTTAGGTCACTTTAGTATTATGAATTACTCAAATCATTATTAACCCATATCATCCCAGTGTTCCATTTTTGAAAAACACTAATTTAAAAATACGTTCAAAAATTATAATAAAAAAATAAAAAAGTAACCATTTCAAAAATGGAACACTGGGATGATATGGGTTAAAACATCCATTTATAGTTGACATGCTAAGAGAAAGAGTCATTGAAACTATAGTAGGTGTAAAACTTGGCATTCCCGATCTTCAACGGGAAATACAAGCATTACTATAATATTAATTGGTTTTACATACCTGTACGGAAGTGTCGGCCTTAGAAAATAAACTTTTTGTTTTAAGACATCTCCGTCATTTTCATCTTCATTCGATCTGAAAATTAAAGGATATTATCATGTAGTCTCCATTCTTGAAGTCTTCAGGAGGCTTTCGGAGTAGAACAATACATGATGGGTTTTATGTAGTTTTTTTTATTATACTCTTTCACACTTAAACGGCTGAAAGAAATTAGCTGAAATTTTAAAATTTGAAAGCTGAAAATCGGGATAATACATATCTTATTTTTTATTCCGGTTTTGTATTCCGTGGGATAAGTTTTAGACCTTTGGCTTAATTCAGAAATGTACGCAGACGAAATCGAGGGTAGAAGTTAGTAATATATATTATAACTCACAGCCCATGACTCCTAGAATTAATCAAGGCGACGATCATGGCAACCATTTGCGCTTTCTGCAAGTTGACGGCAATGACCTTCGGGTTGTTGGGGTCGCTGCCAGCAGCCCGGAGAGTCGTGGCCTCCGCTTTCATTACGTATAGGTCTGCTAGAGGCAGCTGCTGGGTGACACGCCAGGCCTGAAGAGAATTATGTTTTTTTTAGGTTTATTACAATGGGTCAATAAGATGCTGAGGATTTTGTGTGGTTAAATGCAATTCTGATTTGTTTACTAATAGGTAACCATTTCTTGTGTTTTTTATTACTTATTTTTTCGGTTGAAAATTATCGAATGGTTTCCCCCGCCCTGAGCGGGGCTGGAGGGAGTGTCTGTCTATTACTGACTAAAACCCATCCATGTTTCTTATTGTGCCCTTTGCGTTCCTTGGGCGCGGTATCACGTTCGATCAACCGCGACCCCGCCAGGCATCGACCCTGACTGGCTCTCAATGTTACACCTGAGTACATACAGACAAAATCTAGTTAAGTATAACTACTGTACATGTAATTTAGATACATTCATACATAAACTCACGCCTTTTTCTCATGGGGGTAGGCAGAAACAACAGAAGGTCACCTGCTACGATCCTTACATACTCCTTTCGCCTCGTCCACGTTTCATACATCTGGTCATACAAGCATGAAGAACCTCACCAATAAGGTCAGGGTAGGTGTTTCTAAGGCGTCGCCTTCCACCGTTGCCACTCACATCTGCCATACTTGAATATACTCATTCTTTTCAAATTTTGACTTTAGACTTAATTGATGAACTGCTTGTTCGTTGTGTGTTTTCGCCATTTTCATGAAGTCTTTCAGCAAGAAAATTTTCTTGCACAACCCAGTAGATATTATTAAAATCAAGACTAGCGAAAAGAACCGACTATTAGAGTTTCTACTTACAATATCCAATATATCAGTGATTTGAAACCTCTTGCCATCAGGATAATCTATGCCGTAGTACTTCCATTCTTGAACCTCGTAATTACTCTTGTCTATTAACGTCCAGCTTACCGAGTTTACAGTTATGTACACAGATAATACGGACTTACACTCCTGTAAAAAAACTTGTATATCAGTCCTAAAACAAATCCTTAAACTTATCCTTTTGGAGATATGAGAAACAGGGTGTAAAGTCTCCCATCCTCCATAGAAAAGGGAGGATCCTCCGACCAGACGGATGTTGTGTCTGGCGGGCTACTGCCCGACGGTTGTTGTCGGGATGTTGTATATATGCTAATCGTCGCGTCGAACTTTAATATCGCGATCTAGGCAACGAACTGGAAGCCGACACCAACATAGTTGGAAAAAGGCTAAGCAGATGATGATCTAGGCAACGTCGCAATAGATGTCGCTACATTCTTATTATTTAATTAACAACAACATACAACATACCATCACGCCTGTATTCCCCGAAGGGTTAGGCAGACGTGTACTAATGTACACCCACAGTACGCCGGTATGTTTAGGCCCCATGTAATAAAGGGGGCGAGCCTATTGCCATTAACCGGGCACAAATCCTAACTCCGAGCTGCTACTGATAATTTCTTAGAAAAACCCAATAACAAGATACGACGTCTAGCTGAATTTCATGATTTAGAGGAATGTTTACTCACTTGGTTCAAACAGTGTCGAGACAAAAACATAAGTGTATGTGGGCCAATAAAAGGCAAAAGAAATTTCAAAATCACTAGGACACAGTTCTCCTCGTGCCAGCAACAGTTGGTGGGTGAGTTTTAAGAAGCATCATGAACTTGTGTTTAGGAAAATTTGCGGCAAAAGTGCAAGTTTGAATAGAGAAATTGAGTTGCAGTTAATTAAAGGATTATGAACCAAAAGATGTATTTAATGCGGGCAACACTAGTGTCTTTTTCAAGTGCATATCTGATAAAACATTTATTTAAAAAAATTAAAAATGTCTTGGCGGTTAGGACAGTAAAGAGCGATATTGCACCAATATTGTTAAATATTGCTGGCAACAAACATGGCTCTGAAAAACTTAAACCATTAGTTATAGGAAAGGCTAAAAAGCCTCTTTGTTTTTCTGGTTATTAATTTCTGCCACTACACTATGATGCTAACAAGAAAGCCCGGATGACAGGATAAATATTCAAAATAAGGATTAAGAAAGTCGACAAAAACATTATTAAGGAGAAACGAAAAACATTACTTTTCATAGACAAGGCTACAGCCCACAACGTAATACCGCCATTGAAAGCAGTGAAAGTTACATTTCTTCCACCCAATACAACATCTAAGCTATAGCCTCTTGATCAAGGAATAATAAAAACCTCATGCAATTAGGATGATAGACAAGGCTTGGAGAAGTG